>LTAT01000004.1:101866576-101884711 GCA_003286495.1 Chlorodrepanis virens | reverse complement strand
GCATTTTCGGTTGGTTTTTTGTTTTGCTTTTGTTTTTTGTTTTTGTAGGGGTTTTTTTGTTGTTTCATTTTGTTTTGCCTTGTAAAGAAGCAGAATGTCTGTCCATACAGAGAAGGTTATCAAGATTACCAATATAAATCTTATCTTTCATTTGTATCTGCACTGGTATGAGACAGGTAGGCAATAAATCAATCCAGGGCTCCATTTATTGTATGTACATATAAGAACAAATTCTGGTTTTTACGTACTCTCTTTAACTTTGGTCTTTTTTTTTTTGAGGGACACATTGTACCCATAGGAACAGTATAATATAAAACCTTTCCTAATATCTGTTAGTTCTCTTCTGTAGATTGAGGAAAACCACTGCTTTACAGATCAAATGACCAGGTCATCCAGGAAAATGGGCAATTCTCACTTAAATAAAATACATTATAAATTATTTTGCTTCTTTTGAACATGGAACAAACTGTAGACATTTGAATATTGTTTGAGATATAAAAAAAAGGAAACTGCTGTAGGAATGTGTGTTTGCATATTCACCCAAAAAAAGCACTGAGGGGTCTGTGTTTGGACTATCTGTATGTCTTGATATGGTTGATGTTTCCTGAGTCCCCCAAAGACCATTTTATTTTCATTCACAGCTGGTCTGAGAGTTTGTCCTATAAGGCAACTCTGACACTACTTGTATCTCATTATGAGCTGGTTCAGCTCACCAGGCTGGCAGGAAATTATCTTTTAATGCTTTTCCTTCAGTTTGTTTTGGGACCTCTGCTGGATTATAGGAGAGTTAGGCAGAGCTGAAAACTGGCAGAAAGGAGGAAGGCAGAACACAGACCATATTTTGGCATAAGGGAACCTCACCATATTGTTGGGCTATGCCCTGCAGTCTACCCCACATAGCTCCAGAAGCTTTATCAAAGTGCCTAAAACCTGTTTTTTATCCAGATTTCTAATTGTCTCTCCAGGGTTCTGCACAGTGAGTAAAAGCCTTGTCATTTATTTCAGCAAGGAAAATTGCCTGGACATACTAGTATGTTTAAAGGCGTGTCTGAACTTGTGTTGGGTGAAAGCTGTAGTGGATGTACTGTGTTGAAATACCTTAGCAACTTGCAGAGTCAAGGACTTGGAAATAACTATACTCTAGATATTTTATATTGAAGGATTGACCTTTGTATTCTCAAAATTCAGGGTACCACCATGGGGAGGAGATAAATGAGATAAATACAAATAGTTGGTCATCAGAGCTCATCTCAGCCTGATTTCCATTCCATTACCTTCCACATTTTCTTACCTGAAGGTGGAAAATATTTGTATCCAGAAACAGCCTTTATACAGAGATATATCTTGTCTGGTTCTTGTTTTCTGTGTAGCAAAATTATTTAGTGACTCAATTTGAGTTTGAAGCCTGGAGAAGCGTAACACAGGAGACATATTGTTCCATCTTAATATTCTGGGCAGCACCTGAAGTTAGCAAGAGCTCTGAAGACTTGAACTTCTGAACCTATTTCTAACAGGAGCCAATTGCCATTATTCTTGCAGCAAGGCAAAGCAAAGAAATAACCCTTGTACTCAAGAATAAAAGAAGGCACAGGTAGAGATAAGAGCAAAGGTTACAGAATTAAAACAAAACCAAAGAGAAGTTTAAAATTCCAGTTGCTGCTCTTCTGTGTGCTCTTCCATTTTGCAGCTAGCCTTGTCCCCTGTGATTTGCTTCCCTCACTTAGGCATGCCAGTACTACTCTGAGTACCAAGTGTGGAACATCACAGGATGAGTGTAATGAGAAATCTGCCAGTGTGTCACTTATGTCTCTGCCAAAATAGAGGTTAAAATCTGCTTTCAGGCTGCTCATTCTAGATAGAAAGGCTTTTCTGTCCTGCTTCAGAACTGCACAACATCAGGAATGCCAAGCACAGCTAAGGAGCTTGGCTTCAGTGCTGTCATTACTCCCCTGCCTCTTAACATGTTGTCTGTAGTGGCCCAGCTGCTCACCATGTTGTGGGCAATCCTGGGGGGCTCCTGTGGATAGTGAATACCCTGAGAGAAGCTTTAAATCCTTCAAAATGTAGCAACATGAAGCTCTGGATGCGAGGGCTTTTGCAGAGATTAATCTGTACATGTTTCCAGCTGATTGGAGCTACTCTTTTTAATAAGTAACTAAGATTTTGAAGAATTTGAAAATTAATCTGAAAAAATATTTCAAAAGTCACTCTAATATCACATTCCTGTATGAGAAGAGTTAAATCAAACTAGCTAGAGAGCTACATATATTGTGTTTATGGGTCAAGGTTTTGGTACTAGGGGGCTACAGGGCTGGCTTCTGTGGAAAGTTGCCAGAAGCTTCCCACATGTCTGACAGAGCCATGCCTGCCTATTCCAAGATGGATCCACTACTGGCCAAGGCCAAGTCCATCAGCAATGGTTGTAGAACCTCTGGGATAACAAAGTTTAGAAGGGGGGGTGAAAATCTGCATTGTGCAGATGGAGAGAGAAGTAAAAATATGCGAGAGAAACAGCCCTGTAGACAATAAGGTCAGTTTAGGAGGGGGAGGAGGTATTCCAGGTGCTGGAGCTGAGATTCCCCTGCAATCTGTGGTGCAGGCCGTGGTGAGGCAGCTGTGCCCCTGCAGCCCATGGAGGCCTGTGGTGGAGCAGAGATCACATGCATCCATAGAAGACCCATGCTGGAGCAGGTGGATGTCCAAAGGATGCTATGACCCTGTGGCAAGCCCACGCTGAATCAGGTCCTGGCAGGACCGGTGGACTCATGGGAAGAGGAGCCCACAGTGCAGCAGGTTTGCTGAACCCGGGGAAGAGACCCAGACTGGAGAATTCAGTCATGAACTGCAGCCCTTTGGAAGTGACTCCCATTGCAGAAGTTGGTGGAGGACAGTCTCCCATGGGAGGGATCCCACAGTGGAGCAAGGGAAGAGTGTGAGAAGTCCTCCCTCTGAGGAGGAAGGAGTGGCAGAGACAGTGTGTGATGAACTGACCACAGCCCCATTTGCCATCCCCCTGGGCTGCTGCAGAGGCACTTTTTGTTTACAATGTTTGTCTTCAATGCAGTCACCGCTTGTGCAGAAGTGCTGCTTCCTGGAAAGCAGCCAGACATTGTCTGCTGATGGGAAGTAGACAAAAAATCCTATATTCCTTTGTTTCCTCGCATGAGCTTTGATTTTGCATTATTAAACTGCCTTTATTTTGATCCACAAGTTCTAAAATTTTATTTTCTCTCCCCATTCTGCTGAGGGAGAGAGTGATAGAGTGACTTGATGGTTACCTTGTGTTACAGCACCACTCAAACCCAAAGCAAATTGTGTCGCAACAGGTGTCTTGGGTCTAAGTAACCACTAATAAAATTGCAGACTGCTGTGGCTGAACTTGGAAGAGAAAAAAAAATAAAAATCTGAAAGTACTGAACAGTATTTTCTTTAGATATAGTATGAAAAAAAATCTAAGTGCCCAAAACCTCGGAATTATCATGGATAATGAGCACTTTGCATTGACTACTTCACTTTCAAACATATATTTTTCATGCCGATAAAAGAAAATTAGTATTAAGTTCAAGTCTTGCATTTGATTCATATTTTGGAGCTGTTTATTTTATTCTGAATTATTTGAGTTATCTTGCACAATTTCTTTTACTGATTAGCTAATGAGAGTGACCTGTGTTCAACTACATATTTCCATTTTCTCTTTGTGGATTTTTCATGTATGATTAACACAACCTTCAGAAAATTCTACCACTTCAGGGCATATCATTCTGCAAAATAAGTTTTCTTACTCAGATGCTTTTGTCTCTTTGTAACCCTTTGAGCTAGATTATTAAATTAGATCATTCTTCTTCAACTTCCAGATCACATAGAAAAGCCACATGAGATGCCTCACAATATTGTCTATTGGATGCGCTTGAAGCTTGATATCCTTTTCCATAAATTCCTCACGTTATTTTAGAAAATTGCTGCTGTGTTATATATGGCTTTTTATGGAGATATATCATACAGCCAGTTCAGTATTAAAAATAAAAATGTAAAACTGAATTGTCCACTTAAACTGAAATGCTACTTTATGAAGTATAGGTCATTTTTTTATATGGCAGTATTGGCAGAATGAGTCATCCTTCTAAGAATATAGCTAAATTGTGCTATGGCTGACTGTAGGCTTCTTTCTGAATGTTTTCCCTCTTACCTCCTCACCTCTGGTCTAAAAAATATATCTCAGAAAATGTGTAGAGTTTCAATCTACAATTCTTCTAACTGTGCCTATGTATTCTTATGCCAACTGTGCCTGTCACCACACAGTAAGAACAAAAAGCATTTATTAAATCAAAATCTGGTGTGCAAACACCTTACACTGTACTAGACAGGGCAGGAAACAGGTCAAGCTGAGCAACCAATAATACTTGTGAATATTTGTTCCAATTCAAAAGTCAGTTTTAAAAGGAATGTTTTTGCAAACCTGTTCTAATCTCTGCAAAGCAATGTTCAAACACTTGAGCTTCAATTGTGTGTCCGTTCAAACAGCGGAGGCTTACTTCAAACATAGACCTTGAAATAGAATTTGAAATTTTGTATTTTATTGCCCATGCAGAGCTCAAGTGATAATGTTTCCACAACCTGAAGGAAAGGTTTATTTAATTACCACCCCAACGTACAATATGCGGGAAAGAAATAGTCAGATATTGAAGCGTGCTGTAAATAAAGTATCTTCATATACTCAGACTCTACAGTACAGGCTCTGTTCTAGAACCCACACAGGTCACATTTGAATAGCTTTTTTTTCTTTGTGATCCACTTCAAGTTTCCTAGCAAGGCCATCCCCCATATAATATAATCTACAAAGGACTGACACAAGTAGCCATAGTTTCCTTGAATTCCAGGGATAGCAGGAATATTTATCTAGCTCCTTCCTCTTCATTTTCACCATCAAAGTGAAATGTTTAGTACCTTAAGATTTTTATCATACAGAATAGTGTGGTATTCAGCCAAATAAATTAGAAGGTTTCATTTTTTCAGATAAAAGTTCTTGCCAGCAGAAACAATAGCCCAATGGATTGTTCCTTCAAATGCAATATGTTGATAATTTCATCAGCGCTGTTTTCTTTTTAATGCTCACTATTATCGCCACTGTAAAAGAAATTATGATGGAAAAAAATCTTACAGAACTTTAAGAAGCCTCTTGATATTCTCTCTATTTGGCATATAAGCTTTATTTTTGTTTTGAATTTTACTCTGAATCACCTTATGAAATGAAAATCCATAAATTTCTTGTGGAAATTCAACATTATTTCTCAGAGAAATTTTGGGGACAGGTGTGTGTTTGTGGAAAGTTTGCAGATAGTGCACAAAAAAAAAAAAAAGAAGACCAGTTTCTTTAAATAAATTCACTGAGAGATTCAATGTCCTTCTAATTAGTCTATCAAAAATAGTAGTGGGTGAAGTTCTTAGGTCTGTTCCAGAAGCCCCAGATGAATGAGAATTCTGCTGATTTGGCACGCACAGAAAGAAGGGTGCAGGGTAGAACCCTTAAATGAGTTATGTGATTTTAATCATGGGGAAGCCCCAAAGGAGATACAGTCAAACCAAGACAGCAGAGAATTCTATATAAACACCACCAGTAATTTTTGGGACACGGACTAGGACTATAACAAATCATAAGATGAATTTCTTTAGTATTTCACAAAGAATTTTTATAATGTAGTGAATACTTTTCTGTCTTCATTTGCTAGAACTACTTCACCATCACTGAGCCCTAGAATCCTATTGTGAGGATTCTGACAAATTTAAAACATGTTTTATCTCATCTTTTTTCTTTGAATCCTGGCAATGTAAATGCAAATGCAAATTTTGTACACAAAGAACATTTAAAGAGAATCCTGTTGTCCAAACATTTTCATTTATGCTGTTTTAAATCAATGAATAAACTCAGTCAATCCCTTTACACTGAATAAAGCTTTGTATCAAATTACTTTTCTTCTATGTTTTTCTTCTGCACTTTTCTTCCAAAATAATTTAAATATATACATGCATTTTCAGTCCGAACAAGAATTCATCAAAATGCTTTGGTGTAACTTTCGTACCTCTCTCTCATTTTTGATTGACAGATATATTTGAATCAGTACAGTTAGTGTATTAGAAGGTCGCTCTTTTCCTCCAGAACCAAAAATACACAAGGGAAAAAAAATAGCCTTTTCATGATACAAATGGACCAACATTTCAGATCCCACACTTGGTGATTTGGCAGTTCTAAAGAAGGAAGCACTTAAACACTTGACAGTAAAAGCAAAATACCCATCTTTACTTTGAGTGTCTGTTATCAGTAGAACTGTCCAGCAAAAGAAGATTTGACTGTTCCAGAGGAAATATTCTGTAACCAAGCTTACAAAGGATGCGTTTTGATTCTTGAACTCTGTGTTATAAATAAGATAGTACATACCAGTAAAGAGCTAGCACTAGAAAAAATAAGGAACAAATTATAAATAAGCTTTATATCAAAGTCATATGAGGTAAAAGTTGGTCTAAACACAGAAAAAAATGTACCATTTTAGACAGAGAAAAGGATGTGAAAGAACTCTCTGTTCCACCTGATTTATGAAAAAATCAGAATGCTGTCTTTTAAGAAACAAATTTTGTATAATAGTTCCAACAATTCCCCTTCATTTCACAATGTGCTGAGGCTGGCTGTGATGGAGTTAACTTCTTTCATAGCAGTCCATATGGTACTGTGATTTACATTTGGGTTTAAAACAGACTTGATAACATAGCAGTGTTTGGTTATTGCTGATCAGTGCTGGCACAGCATCAAAGCTTTTTCTCTTCCTCTCTGAAGAGACTAGGCTGGGAGTGGGCAAAAGATCAAGAGGGGACACAGCAGGGACAGCTGACCCCAGCTGACCAAAGGAGTACCCCCTAGCGTAAGATGTTGCACTGGGTAATAGAAGATGGGGGGGAAGAGGAGCAAAGGAGACAATGCTGGTGGTTATGGTGTTTATCTTCCAAAGCACACATTATACCTGTTGAGATTCTGTTTTTCAAGGAATGGCCTGATACTTGCCCACAGACTGGAAGTAGTGAATGAATTTGTCATTCTGCTTTGTTCATTAAATTGTCATCATTTAGATCCACGAATCTTATTTTCCTTCTATTACTTCCTCATCCCGCAGGACAATGAGCAAGAGGATGGGTGGGTATTTGGTTGCTCTGTAGGGTCAGCCCACCACACAAAAAATGTAATTTTATATTAAAATCCTATCTACCTATCTTGCTCAATATGGAAATCATTAATATTAATATGTAAGACCACATGAAATACACTTTTTTCTTTAATGCTCCAGAGTCTGCATAAAATTCAATCAAAGTCAGTGGGGCCCTCAATTAGTCTGAAATACAAAAATAAGTGGATAGCAGAACAAAGCTTTGTGGCAATTATTTCAGCCACATGCTATGAAGAAATTTATGTTTTCTCATATAATTTTTTCAACTGTTTTCTGTATTAGAAACCCATTGGCTCCAGTGGAAGCATCAAGTTGTGTCTGATCACAAGAGCAGAGTAAGCCATGAAGCCCAACTGAACTCAACTGAAGTAGAAATTTGATGAGTTTTTCCTCAATTTTATTTTATTGCACCACATTGGCAGTGGAAAAGTCTATGGAAAATTGCCAGTTTTGCAAGGACTTGATATAAACAAAACACTTCAAGGAATCAGGGTTAGAATGTGAAAACTGCAAAGGAGCATGTTACAGGTAAAGTGTGATGGAAGTCAGACAACATATATTTATGAAGGGAGGACATTCTTGTCTCCCACTTCAGCCTTATTAAGAGTTAAGTGTCTCTTATAAGCTAATTGTATGGGTCTTCCTTGTCCATAGTGAAACAAAAGCATCTCTAAAAGAAGATTCATCCCACTTGTCTTTAATGAAAATCTTAAAATGGGGTGAATAAGGTTTTGGGTCTGTCTTTCACCAGACTGCAAAAGAACCTGGGGCAATTTGTTGGGATTAATTGCTTAAACTGTTAAAGCAAAGTGAGATGGATCCTAGCCTACAAAAATAAAAGGTCTATTGATTTCTGGTACATCTGGAAGACAGCAACTTCTGTTAAAACATCCACTGACTTTTCTAAGATGAAGTTACCCAATTTTCCCATTTCCCACTCAGCAGGTAAAAAGATGGACAGGAAATTATCTGTAAAAGATCACTGTTAGCCTAAGATAATGTAGCCTCTAGGACATTTTGATATCTACCTCCCCCTGGGTCAGGGATGAAGGGTGGTTCTAAGTGGTTAATCAGTGTATTAGAACAAAAGAGAGAGTCTGGTTCTAACTAGAGCCATTTTGCCCTCTGCAGCTTTGGGAGTACAGCTCAGTAATATATTAAAAGACAAAAATACTTCAAAACTTAAGGAAAAAATAAGGCCACCTTAATCAAAACATAAATTTATTTTAAATTTAGGCACACTGATGAAAATTTAGTTTTTCTTCCTCGGGAGGTATAAATACCAAGCATTTTAATTTGAAATAAAAGCCAATTACAGACAAAAAAATCCCCCAAAAAACCAACCAACCAAACAAGTTACAGGATTTTATTTTATTTTATTTTATTTTATTTTAGAAACTTTGAACAACAACAACATATGAAAATGCAAATTACAATATTGGGAGACAATATTTTTAGAGTATCCAAGTGCCTTAAATAATTTTACAAGCACCAGTGAACTCAGTGGGTGACTCCCTCCTGAGGGGATCAGAGGGCCCCATATGTTGACTGGACCCGTCCCACAGGGAGGTCTGCTGCCTCCCTGGGGTACGGGATATTACTGAGAGATTCCCTGGGCTGATTCCGCCTTCTGATTATTACCCAGTGCTGATACCCCAGGCTGGCAGTGGTGAGATTGAAAAGAGGAGCATTAGGGCAATTAAAAGAGACTTCAGGGCACTGGGTCCAGAGGTTGATAGAGCAGGAGCACAGGTAGGGTTCTGCTCTTTGGTGGCAAAGATAAATGATGAAAGGAATAGGAGAGCCTGCACTATCGAGTGGCTAAAGCGTTTCAGCATGGGTAACAAACAAGAAGAGCTGGAGGCCGTGGTGTAGCAGTAAAGTTATGATGTAGTTGCTATCCCAGAAATGTGGTGGGATGACTCGCATGGCTGTAGTGCTGCACTGGACAGCTACAAGCTCCTCAGAAGAGACAGAAAAGGGAGAAGAGGTGGAGGCGTGGCCCTTTATATTAGGGAGGCTTTTGATGTCATGGGTATTGAAACTAGCAACGATGAAGTTGAGTACCTACGGTTAGGCGTGAAGGGGAAGGCCAACAAGGCTGACATCATACTGGGAGTCTGTTATTGTACATCCTACCAGGAAGAAGAGGTGTTTTAAAAAAAAGATTGGATGTGGCACTTGACATGGTTTAGTTGAGGTGTTAGGGCATGGGTTGGACTCGATGATCTTGAAAGTCTCTTCCAAACTAGTCATTCTGTGATTCTGTGATTCTGTAAATCACACAGCCCAGCTGTCAGTTTGGAAAATAGCATTGCTGTTTTGATGAGAAGTCTGCATTTTCCTGAGGAAATTCCAAGGCTCTTCTATCTTAGAAAAAACATGAAGTGACTTCAATTCAGTATTTATCTACAGAAGTATTTTTACAACATTAAAAGTTGTTTCAGTTTTTCTTCTTCCTCTGTGTATCTCTGTGTCTCTGTTTTCTCAGTTAATTATTCATCAAAAAGAAAAAATGTTCTTACTTTAATAAGTGATCATAACTCCTAATTTCTTCTAACCAATAGTTTTAGAATACTTTTGTTTTGACTATAATGATGCTGAGACCCTATGACTCGTCATTTACTATGTTGTTGACATGGAAATCTCTTTCATTCTGATAATTTCATCAATCAATTGTACCAGTTTGAGTGATAAAGGATGTCAGAGTAGAGAAAAAGAAGAAACATGTCATAAAAATGAGATTTCTTGTCTTATGAACTAGTCTACCAGTATAAAAAATTCAATACCAGAGTTTCTTTAGGCTTGTTAAGAACAAACTTTATCATGGTACTGATGTTTTGGATCTATCCAAACCTTTAACCCTTTGGTGGCAAAAGTTTATGTGAGTATTCAGTTACTTCAAATTTGCTACTGCAGCTGGGGCTTGTAGATCATATTTACACTTACAAATTTTAATAAATGAGAGAAGAATTATTGAGGATTTTTCCAGCTGGATTAGGAGGAACAAGTTTTAATATACAGGAAATAAGCTCCACATGGAGAAATTAACTTTTGGAGGAGAGAATCCTTTTCAAGTTGTGTGTGCCTGCTTGCTGCACTCAGCTCCATTAAATCTGCAATGAGCTGTTGCAACACCATTGCAGTTGAAAAGTACATTAAAGGAGACTAATTGGGTGGCTGACATATATTACTTGTTCCAGTCTCATGAATAATAAAGTTTCATGAAGATGGAGGTTTAGAACTATTGCATATAAAACCAGCTATGTCAATGAATTTTGCAAGCCAAGGCAAAGAATTGTGGGCAAGTATTACAGGGGACATAACCTGGTCACTTCAGGAATCATAGTCACAAAACTGGCAAAGGACAAGCAGGTAAGAACAATGCCATTAAGGTGTCAGTCTGAGTTTGTCTATATGTAGGAGAGAAGGAAAAATATAATCTTAGTGAAAAAAATAAGTTTACTTCTTTTCTACTGTAGAAATTGAATTCCCCCTTCAAATCTAATCACTAATGGGCCAATTGAATTGCCCAAATGCTTTTAAATCAAGGAATTTAAAACAAAAAAGTCTCTCAGCTTTCTTGGGCTTGCTGTCCTGGGGAGACTAAAGCTGGACATGGTAGTCCAGTTGCAATCTCACAAGAGGTAAGGAGAGATGAAGAACAGTTTCTTTTAATAGCTATGGTGTAGTCAATACAGCCCACGATGCAAGCGGCTGTCTTTGCTACAGTGATGTGCTACTTATGAATTTGACTTTTTCATCAGGAATGCTGGACTTTACATTCACCTTTGTTGACCCACCTGAGGTTGTTTTCCCAGCCTGCTAAGGTCTATCTCAATAATAGGCCTGCCCTCTACTCTATGGACCGTGTCCACCCCAGTTTGCCGTCACCTGCGACCTTGCTGGGAGTGCATGCCATTTCATCATGCAGGACATTAGCAGAGGTGTTAAACCTTACTAATATCTGAATCAATGCCTGAGGAGTGCCACTAATAATTAGTCATCAGCTGGACTTCATGTCAGGGATCTGATGATAAGATGAGTAAGACGATAAGACTCATTGAACGCTTGCTACCAGAAGGAACCTGTTCAGAGAGGTAATGATCATACCTTGAGCTATGGAAAGCAAAAGGATGAAAGAGGTGATGAAAGTCACACTGAACTTTTAAATAAAACAACTTCTGAAGCTTAGAGCAGAATTCTTGTGAAGCTCTTTATCTGATCATTGTCTATCAAATGGCAACATTTTTAAACCCCATTTAATCTATGTCAATGCATTACAACTAGGAAATCCATGAGGTTATGGAGTCCTGTGTTAAAGTTTAATATAAGGAATCTGATTTTTCTTTTTGGCGGTGGTCGATAACTAATCAATTTCTGTTATTTTAAACTCAAACAATGTCATTTAGGTGTAGGTTTTTATACTTTGCGTCTGCCAAGAAGAGCTCTGCAATCCATCAATGTAATTACTATAGTGTTTAAGGACTTTTGATTGTGTTATGCCCAATGATAATTTTTTAACAGCTGAATCATATTCAATATCAAATTTAATCTGAAAACCATGGCAGTACCTTGCTCAGCTGCCTCTGAGATCTATTCTATTACCTTAGTACAAAATAGTCTCTGCAGCATGCAGCTGAAACCCACTTGTTTTTCTTTTGGTTGACAAAACACACAAAAAATCATGTACCAGTTCTGACCAAAGCCACAAACATTAGAATCAAACCAGAAAGGATTTAATAATTTATGTTCTATTAGAATTCAGTTCTCAGCAATCAGATGTGATGCTGTAAAAAATGCAAATGAAAAACTTTGTGTTGTGACTAAAGTGGTAACTACTTGTTCCATGGACAAGTATCTCACTGTGCTGTTGCCAAAAAAAAAGATATGCAAGCACAAGAAGCTGTAGGAAACCAGTTTGACTATTACTTCTCCAGGTCAGTTCTGGAGAAGTGATAAAAACTGACAAAATGACATTAAATGAGACATCTTTCTCTTATTGCTGCCTTATATTGCTTAGAAGATGAATTCTCTCCTTCTATAATCAATTGCCAAACAGAAACACAAGGCAGAAGAGAACTCAAAGTGTCCAAAAGGTATTTTTAAGCCACTACTTCTATTTATCCTTTTTTTCCCAAAGATCTAGGATATTAAAATAGATTCAACCAAAGTTTAGGATCATTTTGGCCTTTAATGAGTCTCAGTGAACAGGGATTGTGAGCTCCTGCATAATTGGGTCTGTGTTAAAGGAATTTAAGAACAAAACTGATAGTTACCTAGACAGAGAATTAGGAGACTAAAGCAGACTTTAAGTACCAGATGTAAAGTCTGATGTTATCATGTAAGTGATTTACTTCTCAGTAAAGTGCATAACAGCTACAGTTCTGAGAATTAGATGTGTGATTTTCTTTAAACCAGGGTGGATTCACCAGAATGCAGCTCTTTATTCTCCTGAACAGGCTTTTAGAATCATAGGAGAAGGTCTGGACGTAAATCTCATTGTAATTTTTGATAGAGTTTGTTTGCATGTAAGTGGCAATAATTTTTAACTGTAAATCTCTACATCTATATTTGGCATCTAAGTGGATTATATGTGATTACAACCACTGAAAAGTTTACTCCTTCTTTTGCTTTGTGTGAAGTGTATAGTGCAGCATGTGTGTTTTCTTCCTCTTTAATCCCAAGTTTTCTTCTGGAAAACAGGTACCTGATATAAATGTGATTCATCACTGTTTATGGAAATTCTTTCTGCATTGTAAAGGTATTATTTTACATTTCAGGACACAAATTTTAATTACCAAAATTAACAAGGGTAACAAAAATCTAGCAGTTATTAACTACATTGTATTTTTAAAATGTATATCTAAAAAACCTCTTGTGACCAAGACAGTAAAAGTGCAATAAAGATCACCTAATTTCCCATTTCAAGTTTATTGCTTCAATAATTCTAAGTTATACAAAATGACAATGTATTCAATCAAGTATAAGGGGTTTTGTTTGTTATGCTGGATTTTTTTCAATTCAGCAATTAAAGAAAGTGGCAATTAATTTTGTTTATAAGGTACAGTTTTCATCCATATCCAAAAGTGCCCTTTAATTATTTTAGTATGAAAATAATTTTGTAGAGTGTAACACACTTCATATTGGCTACTTTTGCACATAGATTTTTAATGTTCCTCCAAAATCCTTCAGATTTATGTTTTGCCAGCTATGCTAGTAATAATTATTCAGCAATTAAAATCCTCACACCTCCTTATTACCCCAACTAGCACCTCTCTCCCAACATTGAATCAGCTATAAAGGGATGTTCCATATTGAAAACAAGCTGGAGCCTTCACATCACCTCAGAAAAACTGCTTAACTAGATTATAGAATATGAGAGATAGGGGCCTACAGTGAATCAAGCAGAAAAGACTGCAGGAAACAAATATTAACTACAGCTGCCTGCATAAGTCAGAAAAATCACGATGAGTTTGGAAATAATGGAAGGAATGGTTTAAAATGCTGACAGTCAGCAGGTTACATCTTAAACCTAGTCTTTTACCTCTTACCTTTTGTCCTGTTGTTTCTCATCTTATTTGAAGTTTAGCATCCAGCACAAAAGACATATCATTGTCTTCTAGTGAAAATATGAAAATTATTAAACTTTCAGAATTTGCTGCATACTATACTGAAATAATCCACTCACTCTGAGGTTAATTATTTTTTTCTTTTTTCTTTCTGCAGAAGCACCTGAAGGCCTCAGCTGACATAAAGGTCTAGTTATGCTGAATGTGCTGTATTTGTGTTTTAACACTTTTCAGTCTAAATTTGAATGACCCAAACAAAAAAGTGTATGGCTAATCTAGATATGAGAACTGAGAGATGGGGAGATTAAGTTACTCATTGCACTAGAAACCAATATTGGAGCTGGGAGAAGAGGGAGGATCTCTGGTGACCTAATTTAGAATAATATCATGAAGACTGCTGTAGGGAGTCTGCCCTTGGAAATCCAACCTCTTGTCAGCTGTTAGGACTCTGGCCATGAGTCAAGCTGGGCCACTAATGCATATAAGGTATATATATATATGTGCATTTTTGTGCGAGGATGAAGGGGTCTGAAAGTTGAGAGCTCTTTCCGGTCAAAGGTACATTTGAACTTCAGAAAGTCTGTGAAAATTCAATACAGACTAGTTGGGAAAGAAAATTGCTTAAATTTTTTTAAAAAATTTGGTGTAAAAGAAGAAAGGTAAAAATGAGCAGTCGAATCCCCAGTGTCTTCAGACTGCATTAGGGAGTTCTGGAAAGAGTTGTACACAAACTGATTGTTGTTCCAGCTTCATAATCCCTAAGAGATAATCTCTGGTTTCCATTTTTTCTCACAGAATTTTCACTGCCTCCAAATTGGTGCAAAAAGGGGACAACTGGGACTTACATATACATACATGCTAGGGTTTCAGGCTTGACAAAGTCATCTATTCAGCATAATTACAGCAAATAGCCTTATAAGTCAAGGTTGAAGAAATTAATCACTTCAGATGTTGACTGCTGAGGACATTTGCTATCATCTATCAATGATTTATGAAGACAGCTCCTGAGTGACAAGACTTCACTTTAGATAGCATTTGAATGCACACAAAGTATGTTGTATGCAGAATTATTTTTCTTTCAATTTCTTAAATTATTCCTCTTATCTGTGTAATAAAAAGGTAGCCACATGTCTATCTACATTTATACAAGATACCACAGCAACACAAATCCTTTGCATTGCTTCCTCTTTCTTTATAATATCATTTATCATCGAATTAAGAGCAGGCTGTGGTGATGGTCTCTGTGTGTTAATTCCCATCAATATGAGTTATACAGAGTCCAGTAACTCATTCATCATAAGGCAAATGACTGCAATTTTGGGCAGGCATTAGTCTATCAGGGCTAATAGGAAAAGATGTGATGTTGCATTTAGACAAAAAAAGTAAGTTTTCCTTATCCCAGAGTGGAATCCTCTTTATAGCCATTATTTTTAGTACCTGCATTTGAATGAGTTTGCAAATAGGAAGCAGTAGGAAAAAAAAAAATTTGTTCTCTGAGCCATTTTGCTGCTTGGACAACTTTGATTCTTTACTGGATGTCTATTGAACAATTTCAGATTATGCCTTCAGTGTTGAATATGTGAAACACAGAAATGTGTTTCAAGTTTGGGTTGGCTGTAGTGATTTTAATACTGGAGAGGTTTAATTTTCCTATTATACACTTTATGTAGTGCATTCCTTTCTCTCCAGTTTACCAGATCTCACCCCTCTTAGGCAACTGAAAATCTCCCTCCTCCACTATTAAAAAATATTAAATGGGTTTTGGAGAAGGCAGCTTTTTGTTCTATTCTTGGTAATGTAGCAGGTAGGCTTGTGTTTTGAAATGATGTAAATATGTTAAATAATCTGTGTTTCAGTCCTGGATAGAACTTTGAGACAAGAATGAAAACTTCTGAAACTCTTTTTACTTCCAGGTCATGTTCCTGTATTTGGAAAATGAAAATGTCAGTAATTATCAAATGGACAGAGTTTATGGAGAGAAGTACAGTGCCAAAAAATGAAGAAGTTAGAGACTGACATCAACATGGATTTTGTCATTACCATCAAATGGGTTTTTTTGTTTGTTTGTTTCTTTGGGCATCTGTCTGCTTGGACAGCCCTGTTGACTGGCAAAAGTAGGAAGAACAAACAAGTATCACCAATTTGTTCTTTGAAGACACTCATCCAATGATCTCCTCACAGCACAGCTGTTGTCTTATTTTTCAAATTCTGAAGGTATGTGGGAGGCCAATCGGAGTCCTTGTCTTTTCCTCCCATGAAATTCACCACTATCACCAGCCAAGAAGAGTGGTGGACTGGAGAAATTGGGAGGAGTGAAGTAGGTGAGACTTTTAGAAGGGGCAGAAAAGAAAGCCTAAAATTTATTTTCATCTACTTTTAGGATGTTACCTTCAGAATCCTTTCTGACAGAAATTGGTTATCCCAGATTTATTAAAATGCTTCTGTAGAATACAATTTTTCACATTTTGAGTGGTCAAAACAATAAAAAGTTTTATATGGCTCCTTGCTTACTGAGACTTTCCTACAGTGTTTTTACATCTCATTTTCCATTGAATTATTTGTCTGTGATGTTGCATAATCAGTGCTCTTCAAGATACTCAGAAATGAACATTTCCACAATTGTGTTCCTTAAATGTTTTGTTGCCATATGTAATTTTATTCTGACTATCCCAACTGCTGTAAGAAAAGGATTTATATTGAAAGGCACATTAAAAACTCTGAAGTGTTTAATTCCTGTTTTGTTAATAGTGAAATATCAAATTCTGGGAATATATTTCTGTTGAATTAGGGGTAGGTTTTCTACTCCAGAAATGCTGACTTCACAACAATAGATTTTTGTGTGGTTACAATTAATACTTAGAGATGACATAGAAGATATAAATTCAAGTTTTCATTATGGTAGGGAGATTGTGTCAAAAGTCGCCTGTGACCCAAGTTCCACAAATATATGAGGGAAAACTTATTACACAATCAAATTCCAGGATTGGGAAAATCATAAGATGAACATCAGTAAGGTATAGATTCTATGTGGAGAATGCAGGTTAGGTTCTTCTCCATTTTCATTGCTGTAGTCACTTGCTCATTATAAGGAAGAAGAAGAAGTTACATCATCTTTGTGATGTAATTGAAACCAGTGTTTTCTTCTATGGCCTGTTGGTTCTATTGGCCCTCCCTGTGAGGGTTTATAAAGTGAAACATTATACAATATTGGGTAAGGCCCAAGAAAGGTAAGGTGTCATTGTTAATGAAACCTGCTAATGGTAATGTCTTTGGTGATGTGTCACTATCATTCTTTTATTGATATGAGAAAAAAGAGGTTGTCTCTTGACCTGGATATTTATTGTTATTCTATATGAACCTTGTCAGTCAACATTCTCTGAAAGAAAGTATTTATTCTGGTGAACCTGTATTTTCAATAAGTTTTACTTTTCCCATTTGTGTTTGCAAATAGTGGATGGATTTAGGTCTTCTCAGTACTTCATCTGTTGAAGTGATGTCTTGCTCTTGGTTATTTTTATTGTTTCCTTTGATACAAAGCTGGTGAATACTTTCATCTCTTTGTGTATAAGATCACACACATATTTAATGAGGCTACAACAAAGCCCCAACTATGATTAAAAAGTATCCCATTTCATCAAACTGTCTTGTCCCCGCATGATCTCCAGGTTATTGTAAATATACATAGCAACTTCAACTGTGTTGGTGAAGCAAGAAGTATGTATCATCAGCTTGATTAATCAAATTATAGCCATTGTACACTTCAACACTGACTCTAAATATTATTTAAATCATAATTAAGTTTGGAGAAATCAGAGTACTTTTAAATTACGACAGAAGTTTCATCTGTTGGCATGTTCCAATGCTTCAGTATTTCTTGGTGGAAAATGGCAAATTGTGGAGCCCAGTCATAGAAAAGAGAATACTTCTTTGTATATTAATAATATTGTTTTAAACCATAGATGGACTTGCAAAAGGCAATACTGTCTCCTAGTATAGAATGATTTTCAATATCCATGCTCATTCTTTGTAATCTTGTAGAATTTCTAATTAAAATAAAAGTCTGATTTGTAATTAAAAAAATATTAGACTTGACAGGGAGGATGAAAAGACCATATCCAGACACCACTGAGGCTAATATTTTCAATCTAATTGATTTTAGACAGATCTACTAAAGCTCAGGAAAAGCATTGAAATGACTGTATATTACTACTTTGTCTGAAGAACTGGAAAAAGTCACCCTGAATGAAATGTCATAGCAGAAAGAAGGAAGTGGCAGAAGGAAGTGGCGGAAGGAAGTGGCGGAAGGAAGGAAGTGGCGGAAGGAAGTGGCGGAACGAAGTGGCGGAAGGAAG
>LTAT01000004.1:101823668-101858675 GCA_003286495.1 Chlorodrepanis virens | reverse complement strand
TTTCATCCCAGGTCAGAGTTTCTAAGTTCAAAACTACGTTTTCTCAGGCAGAAAAACCAAACTGGTTGTAAGCAAATTAGATAGAGATAATATGTGGGGAAAAGAGACAGAGAACATGCAAATGTCCAATATATTTTATTTTCTCATGACCCTTTGCTCTTTGCCTTTCTTCTGTTTAGTGCTGCTATTTCACCATTTCACCAGATGCTTTGTAGCACTTCCTCTTTATAACATCAAGTTTTCAGATTTTGTCCTTTCTTCCTTTTTTAAAAAAATTATTTTATTTTATTCTTGTCAGGACTTCATTTTTCCTATGTTTTTGGTATCTGAAACATGTCTTTCATCCCACAGTACTGGTTGGCCACTTTGGGATAGACAGTCACCCCATAAGTTCTGTAGAAATGTGGAAAAAGCTCTAATCCTCACCCTTTTTAAACAACAGGAATCCATCTAAAAGTGATGTTACTACAAAACTACATTAAGAATTCACAGTTTTGATCTGGTTTTACATCCTCTCTATAATTTTATAATTATCAACTTAATTATCTCCCAACAATTACTTTCAAATTGCCATTTTTAATTGTTTGGGGTTTTTTTCTTTAAAGCTGCTTGATCTACTTTAGAAGATACTTGGCCTATCAATAAACATTGCTTCTCAGCTTAGCAACCCATGGATAGAATGTTTTTTTCCCCAGGATGATTAGCAGGTTTTTGGATTGCAGTTAGTGCTGCCATTTGTAACATACTGATGAGGGTAATTCACAAAACCTAATTCATAACCCATAATGGATAATACCTTTAGTGTCAGGACATTATCTTCTTCCTGAGAGTGGTTCAGATTTTGCTCTCTCTCCTTTCTACTCTTACAGTAAAGGGTGCACAAGCTGATTATGTATGAAGCCCTCACTGTCCATATCTGAATCTGCAGGAAAACAGTGACATTTGCTGAAGCACTTTTACAATTTTCTTAGGCTCAGCTAGGGTTTTGTAAACCTATACAACTGTCTGCTGAAAAAAATCATGTCAGTGGTAAGAGGGTTAACATCTACTGTTTACCACTAACACATGAAAGTAGGAAAAATAAAACTGATGAATAAAACATTAAACCACCTTTCATCAACAATTCCCCAACTCTGTCACCACAATGCTAAATTCTTTAAACTCCTTACTGCTGTGGCACTGAGGCCCTGTCTGTCCTGCACATCCCTGCCCATCCCTGTGGCTCCCCACACCCAGTCCATGTTCTAGGACCTCACCTCAGCCTCCAGAGCCTTCCAAGGGAGGTGCCCAGTGCCTGGGGCTGGGGCTGCCCTGGTGCCCCCATTGCCCTGGTCCTGGCTGAGGTGGTGGGATGGGCTCTGTCCTGACAGAGCCATGGTGGGCCCCCATGGAGCCCTGGCAGTGCCTTTCTCATGTCAAGAGGGCAGAGGTGAATGGTGGTGTCAAAACTGTCTGCACAGAGCAGCTGCTGTGTGCCTGACAAAGCAAACAAAATGTTTGAGGCATTTTCTCATGCTCCTTAGTTCTTCAGTGCTCTGAATGGGAAAGGTTCTCTACAATGAGCCTCCCAACCCTTGCCTCTGAGCACCATCAGACACGTTTCAAAGTGCTGCAGGAACTGGACTGCATTTGCAGGGAAAATACATGTCAAACCTTACCTTCCTGTAAATGGTTTAGCCTCTTCCCATCCAATGGTGGATTAGGCTTTGACTATAATTAATTGTTTTCTAAAAATAACTCCTGAAAATTCAAAAGAAACATCCCAAATATATTACATTTTTCTACCTCAGTATCTTTGTCCAGAATTTTCTCTAGTAGTGCTCTTTTGTTTAATTTATGAATCCCTTAATGTAAACTCTGCCAGTGTAGCTTGACAAAAATATCACGTGTAATTTTTTAACATATACAATAATCCTCTTGTGGCATATATTCTCCCTCCCTCTGCCTCTCCCACTAGATATATAGCCTCCCTTTACAGATATGTTTGTATGAATATATTCATCAGGTATATATATGTGCTTTTTAAAAAAAAATGCAAAGAGTTGATAGTTCTGGGCCTCATAGGAATAATAGCTCTTTCTGTGGAGAAGGGATGTCATTTTACTGGTAATGTAGGAGTGTAGCTGCAGCTATAGAACACCTCTTCCCTACTGTTTTTACACAGACAAATATGTTTCCATCTAACAATGAGGATTTATGATCACTGAGGCACGGCTGAAATACACCACTGAGTAGCACAGATAATAGAATACATTAAAACTGAGATTCAAGGTACAAATAGCAGTTTCAGAAGCAAAGCATATTCACAAGGTCCTTGTAGATGCTCAGTGACACTATCAGGGACAATAGTTGCAGAACAACGTTGCTAGGAAGGTGACTGGAACATACGAAGCACTCAAGTTTTCCATAAGACAGTCACCTAAAAGATCCTTGGGAATTCATCCCAAGTCAGCTTCCTGCAGGGATTCGGGCTCTGGAGGTGACAACTAAATTTTGGTTAGTATGGGGATTCCTGAAATCTTTGAAGCTGGATTGAACCTAGGAAAGGCATAGTGGCTGCTTGCCCTGGAGAAACATGATGAGGGAGCATAGCCTGTCTGGCACAATTTTCCCAAGCCAGTGGACTCCAGAAACCTGTCAGAAATCCAGTCAGGATTTTCTGTCCTCCATCTGCCTGGTTCAAAGTCTAGCCATCTGGGCAAATAAACATTTACTCCCTTCATTTAAACTTTTTTAATAGAAAAATGATGGCCAGAGTTAAACACAGAGTTAAGAGAAGTTTAAAATGAATGCAGCCATGTGGCCATCAACTAATGTACTTAGCTCAAATTGTGGTATTTCTTCTTATTTGTATTGCCCACTCATTCTGACTATCACCACTGGGACTAGTAAAGCACTTGGCATTCACTGTTTCTAAAGTGTACAAGAAACATGAGGTCTCTAGAAGTAGGGGAAGAGTTTCTGTCTGTTGCAGACATTGTGATTTACCCGCAGGCTCTGTGTCTGGCTTTGTCTTTGTGAGGATCTGTCACTGGAGAAATCTGCCAACTTGCTGCCCTTTTACAAGTCTTCCAGGCCATTCTGAGGTTTGACAATTTCTTACAAAATGGATACTTCTCTGTTTTGATGCTCTACGCATCAGAATAAAGGCAAGGTTTTGACATGAAGCTGACTGATGCTCTGCTAGTTTTTGTGTCAAAGTGTTGGGGAACCCAGGATGCCCACGTCCATAACTTAGGGCAGTCCAGACAGAAAGCTGTTATGGTTATCCCTATGGTACTGAGAAATTGTATTTTTTACATGGAACTGGGAAATTGGCCCAGTTTGGGGTTTCTGATTCTTCAGGTTGGACCGAGGAAATGTTAGGATGCCAACTGGAGCAAACTGGTTATGCAGTTTTGAAAGGATGAATACACTCAATTCACAAACTGACAAATGAATTACAAAGATAGTTTGAACATACACATGATATTTTTTTAAGTAAGAAAAAAGGTGTCTCTGCTACAGTTTAAGGGGTAATTAAAAGAGGTGACATTAATTAAAGCAGTACCTGTTCACAAGTTTAAATTTATGCAGTACTCCTAGAAACTGAGAAGATATAGATACACTTGGCATCAGTTCTGCCTGTCTTAAGGGAGAAAAGAAACATTAGCTGCTTCCATCATAATTTTCAAGGTAATGGAAATACCACACAAATCATTGCAATAAATTTACCTAAATGCTTAAAAGTGGTGCTTGGTTTTTGCCTTCAAGGCATAGCATTTCTGAGTTCGTAGGCATAGAGCTTGGAGATGAACATTTAGCAACTTAGTAAGCTTTTGTTATAGTAACTTCATGGCCATAAGTAATCTTTCAAATAACACAGTTTTGAAAAGGCAAGGTCTGAAATTGTAATTTCTTACAAGATTTCTTTGAATGACCCATATGTATCCAAAAGTATGACAGAATGATCAAAGTTGAGGACAATTAGTGGTAAACAAAAGTAAAAGTAAACTGAACAAAAGTAAATAGCACCTGTATGTACATGGTGCAGAGATACATATGGAAATAAACTCTTATTATGAACTCTGTCTATTGCATAAATGGTAAGACGTCTGTAGGGTGATGAAGATTTATGTAGGGGCCCTTAAAATACAGGCTGAAAAACCTCAATGCCTTTACTCCCCCACGAAAGCCAAGTGTAAACTTGGTTTTAAGGACAGCTAACACTTTTCATTCAGTTTTAAATATCTGTTTTAAAGTAATTTCTTACTTGGCAGATGGGTAATTTTGTCTTCACTTACATCTGTTGAGGTGCAAATTAATTTTCACTCGACACTGCAAGTTATTCCATTTTTACAACAGAAATTTTATCAATAAGATATAAATTCACTTCCATGCTAGCACAAAGCTTTTACTGACTGTAGAAATATGTTGGACTCTGCAAATACAGAATTGTTTTGAATTTGTGTTTTTCCAATTCTAAATATACCCATAAGGATAAAAATATATTTGTACAAGTGGTTGGACATTTAATATTTCTTAATTTTCATTGGGAAGAAATTACTCTTTGTTACATTATTACATTACAGGACTTAATATAGTTACTTTCAGATAGAAGGCAGTTGCTTGAAGTAATCATGCAGCTGATTATGTTAGAAAGGCAAATTCTTTTCTGAGATGATGAATTGTATTTTTTGACATGCACTGTATCATAAGGCATTCTTATTAAAATGTCAGGTGACTTTTTTACATCAGTAATAACTTCTGTTGTGCAGACATTCCAAGTTATGGTTTTCCACTTCAAAATGTGCTCTATCTCTGCTCATTTAAGCATGTTAGCATTAAAAAAAAATATAAACTTGCACTATTTAGGAATGCTGAAAGGTTTTTTCATGGCAATAGTAATAATATTTTACCTACTTTCACAAGTAATTTATTTTTATTTGAAGAATACCCTAAGAACAATTGTTTCTGGTTTTTGGTTTTTTTTCTTTTTAATATAGCAGTTATTTACTTTCATATGTTTTCCATAGTGGTATGGTGCTAAAAACAACACTACAAAAATTAAATAACCAAATCAAATGATGCAAGAATAGAATAAGTAAACATGTAGTTTTTTTATCTCTAAACAGTTCGACCTTATAATAAGCCAAAATTAAAAGTGTATGAATAGCTTTCTTAAGTAACATTAATTAGAAGAATAAAATTTGATAGTCTTTTTTCCCAAAAGCTAACATGTATTTGTAACTCTGTTCCCAGTAAAAAATAATAAACCATATATTAAATTAAACTTACAATTTTAATTAATTACATCAATGTGTCAGTAATTAAAAGTTTTCTCAGATGAAAAATACACTTTGTAGCCCTGACAGCATTGCTGGCACAGACAAATAATACCTTCTTATAAATAGAAACAGACCTTAGTAAAACAGATGACAATTAAAATTATTTTAAATTTTACCTAAGTCAGTGAGCATAGATTCTTTCTACCAGAATAAGTGGTAAAAGTGCTGGGTCTTGCATCCTTTAACATTTTCTGCAGGCAGACATACCAAATCTTATTAGTTATTTTAGTGCAATCTGTAGAAATGTCTTAAAATTTTAAAATATGCAAAGAAAAAGTATATGTGGAGTCCACAAGATACAACTAAATATTTTAGATCTAGTCAATGTTGTATGTGTACAATTATTAGATATAAATTTAAAATACGTACAAATCCACAAGTCGTGCTGCAAATGTATGAGATTTTTGAGTAAAATGGCCCCAGTTCCAAAGAATTATGCAATGCTATGTCTGTCTTTGATGTATTGCATTTTGGTGTTGAAATTTGTTTTGAACTGGATCAATCCTGTACACCATTGTCCTATTCTTTATAGACTCTGTAAATAATCAAATCTAAATACATTTGTAGTTACCCACCTTGTCATATTTAGCTGGTAGAGCAATCAATTTTTGGACAGCAATAAAGAAAAGGACATATTTTCAAGGACTTCTATTTGATTTGTATTTGTTCCTGCCTTTGGCTTTAGCATAATAGAGAAATATAGAAACACGCTTCGTTGCTTTCCTTAGAAAATAATTTTCTACCTTGGAAGAAGTCTGAGACAGAAGCTTAGGAAACTTTCTTTTTCTTTTTTCCTTTTTATTTTTTCTTTTAATTCCCATTCCCAAGTGCAATTACTGTCTATTCATGTTAAAATATTCATTCAATAAAAATACATGAAACACATATTTAGAGCTCTTAAATTTGGCCAAGCACAAAATGAATATCCACAGTGAAATTTACTTTAAAATTCCCTTGAAATTTAAGTCATCTTACTCATTTTTGTGCTGAGGTTTTTAAGAATGGGGCATAATAATTTTTCTAAGAGAAAAGTGAACTCTAGTAACTCCTTTGAGAACAGTTTTCTTGAGGACACTTTCACAGTAGTAGATTTTGGCTTTGTTCTGCTGAAAAAAGAGAATAGACTGATGAATGAATGCTTCAGAAAACACTGAGTAAGTGAAAACCTTTAATTTGCAATACAATTCTGAATGCAGCCCTAATAACAGCTGTTGGCAGTGCTGCGTCTATAATATGTGGTATTTACACTCATTTCTGCTGCTGTGTTGGAACAGTTATAACTGCAATAACTATTTGCACTGCTGAGGCTGCACCTCAAGTAGTATATCTAGTTCTGGGCGCTACAGAAAAAGCATTGAGGTGCTGGAGCATGTCCAGAGAAGGGCAACAAAGCTTTTGAAGGGTCTGGAGGGTGAGTCATATAAGGAGTAGCTGAGGGAGCTGGGGCTGTTTACCCTGGAGGAGGCTCCAAGGTGACCTTATCACTCCCTATATCTCCCTGAAAGGTGGATTTCTTCTTCCAGGTGACAAGGACAAGAGGACACAGCCTCAGGCTGAACAAGGGGATAGTCAGGCTGAACATCAGAAAGGATTTCTACATGGGAATGGTTTCAAAATATTGGAGCAGACTGCCCACAGAGGTGGTGGAGTCACCATCCTTGCAGGTGTTTAAGAAATGATTGGAAATGGCACTGAGTGCCATGGTCTACTTGACAAGGTGGTGGCTGGTCAAGGATGATCTCAGAGTGATTATGTGATCCTGTTTCTTTCAGAAATCCAGTCTTCTTCCATGTGATTTTGTTTCACAGTGAGGAACTTTCAACTCTTTTTTTTTCTTTTTTTTCCCCACCTGATGACCTAAACCAGTTAATTCAGCTGAAGAACATGTGTTTACTTGGGTTATTAAGAATTTAGTTTTCCTTGCAGGAAAAGGTCACAGTAATGTACTGGAGATCTCTGTCACCGTGAACTCTGTTCTCTTCAGCCAACAGCAGTGTCATGCCTAGTTGACAATTTTTTGACCTTCCTGTGTAAGTTGTGGTCAGATCCTACAACTTCTAATCAGACAAAGAGCCAAGACCAATTGCATGGCTTACATCTTTTTCACAATTGCATTCTATATGCCACGAACATGGTTGCATATTATTGGACATGTATACAACTATAAAGTTCATATTTTTAAGGCAAATTATCAGGCTAAAATTCTTGAATTTGATTTTGGTTTGTGCTTACTTTAAAGAATCAAACTGGTTCTTGCAAGACTTGTCACCAGTATGTCAGCATTTTGTGCTGAAATACTCATATTTTTAGTACTGTATAACTGTACATGACTGGTGTCACCATGTCATTCCTTCACAGACTTTCTCATATACCACTAACTTACTAAGCGAGGGTCCAGACTAGCAGCACCCCTGTACATGTGGGGAGAGGAAAATGAAAATGAAAAAAGAAGTACAGTTAGTGAAGAACATTTGTAAACATCTGCTCTAGACACATCAGCTGAACTTAAAATTAATGGCAATTATAATATTAATAATAGTATAGTATGTGGTTTTCAGTATGATTGCTATGTTAACTTGGATTGCTTATCATGTCATTTCAGTAAAGGAAGACATGAAAAAATGAATTTTTAAAATATTAAATTAGGTAGTTATTTAGTTTGGGGTTTTGTTCTTGGTTTTTTTTTTTTTTTTTTTTTTTTAAATTAATGTGTAATCTGGCTCTTCCCAGAATAGATTTCAATTCTCAGTTCAGTAACATAGTAAGTAACTTATCAAAATTGATAAAAGAGGGGGCAAGGAACCCAATAAAAATCTGTTTCTTTTCTCCAACATTCTAAATATTTTTTTAAAGAACGCCAATTTAAAGTAAATCCAGAGTGGAGTTTTATTATGTACATGTGCATGCACTTTTTGAAAAGAATAATTTACAAAACTTTTAGTCTAATAAATTGTCACAGAAAAGAGATGCAAAATAAAGAAAAAATTATGCTTTTTAAAAATATTACTTAAAAAGTATTTTATGCAACTACTACAAAACTTCAAGTTTTAGTTGAAGACACTTCAAATCAGATTTTTTAACAATTTGTCCTGTCATTATTTGTATCAAATGATGCATTTAAAACTAAACAAAGTGAAGAGACAAAAGAACCACATTTGATTTATATGCATTGCAGACAGAGATTGAGTGAAACCATAGGCAAACATAGGACTTGGTACGGGAATATGGAGAATAATATTTTGATAGCTAAAGAGGAACTTCAGTATAACTTCAAAACACACTTGTGGCTGATAAGGCAACAGGATTAGGATGAGAAGGACAGGACAGTTAAATCATTACCATTGGACAGTGTTCTCCCTTCCTGAGGAAGGGCTTAATCCTATTTTGTGGTAGGGCTTTCTAGTATGAGCATAAAAGATAATTTTTCCTTACTTTATGAAATATTTTGCATAATTGTGAAATCTTCTTGTACTCTTCAGAAGTGCATGTTATGTCAAAATTATTATCTTCTGTTCCTCTTATGATTGCAACACAGAAATCTTGAAATCTTTAATGACCTGCTGAATTTTACAAACTGAAACTTCTCATGTGATTTTTATGGGGATGAGGGAAGTTAGTTAATCTGTGATTTTTAACACTAATTGCACATTTAAATTAAAAAAAAAATCAAATTAACCCCAGCTAACCTCTTTCTGAGATGACTTCCCTTCCATTAGCTGCTCCCTGCTCTGCCGAAAAGAGTTGGAGTAGTTGTCACTGTTATGCCAAGGTGTGAGTATTCCAGCAGAGATTAAGTTAATCTTTCCTTTGGAAATTAAAGGCAAAAGAGACTATTGCAAGCTTTATATCACCAGCAGATTTTTTTAATGATAATCAACAAGTTTGGTTTTTTTTTAATAATTTAATATTAAAGACTAAAAAACTTCAATCATCATCACCATAATTTTTTTGAAACATGGTCATTTAGGCACCTTGCAACTTTTTCAGTTGTATAAAATTTACAGACTTTCATGTTAAGAACCAAGGACCGAGTTCAAGATGTTTCTAAGTGGGATTTTAAGACCAAAATAAAGATTTCACAGCCTTGAAAAATAACCCTACAGAGGAAAATTAGGGCTTCTTATGTGTGCATATCACATCTCTCTTTGAGCACTATCCTTGTCATTAAAAATATTTTTACTTTTCCTTGTTTCTCGTACAACCTCCTGAAATAAGACTAAGAGAAATGGGTATTTTAATTGCAACTTAGTTCTTGTTTTGTGGGGAGAAAAGCAAAAGCAAGCCAAACAGCATTCCCATAAGCCTTTTGATATGTACAGTCTGTTTGGTTTGTGATTTAAACAGCATTGAAATGTATGCCTGTTTCTACTAAATCAGAAATCTAAATGCACAGTCTTAGACCATAGGGACAACAAATATGTTTCTGGCATACTACAGGGAGCACTGTCTGCCAATCAACCATATTGATTATTTATATGTCAGACATTTCTTTAGTTCTATTTTACTGTAAACCACAAAAAGAAAAATCAACAATATCTATTAGATTTTTTTTTCTGCTGATACACCTTTAAGGTCTAGATTTATCTCTATATATTCACTTAAATTAATCAGAATCAGAAGTTTTTGATATAAGAGTAGACAAATTCTTTTGAGTGACTAGATGCACGTACATTAAGCAAATTCTATTGCTGAGCTATGGTGCTATAAATTCATAAGAGTAAAATATCATACATAAAATAATTTTTCCACCATTTCTTCATCAGAGTGAACTTTATTTGTCAGCTGTTGTCTCAGTTAAAAACATGCCTAATTATTTTTTCAATAAGAATATTTCTGTCTGTTGTTTTCATTCCAAATATCCCAAAATAATGAATTTCTTTCATACTCTACTTCAGTAAATTTCAGCCTTTTATTTAAAGTCTTCCTCCTGAACACAAATTATTCTATAGTTAAGAAGTTTGTAGACCATATCAAAATTAATTTAGGTTTGTTCAAAAAACCCCATGTTTATCTCTAAAGAAAGAACTTAGGTAAAGACTACAATGGTGTTTAAGCTGGAAATTGCTTGGTTTGCATTTTGCTTAGAGGCTTGTTATCTTTGCCTTAATCACAGCTAAATCCTCCTAAGAGTCAGAGCTTTGCAGGCAAATTCAGATGTAAAAGGAAGAAAATATTTAGACACCTGCAAGTCCTTAGAGAGGATATAAGCCACCTGACCTTGTTGGGTATTTACCTGTCATCATTTGCCTCTGTTTACTAGATGTCATTCTGCCACTCCAGCTGAAACTGGTGGTCCTGATACTCTCGCAGCAGCTTCAGCAGCAACTTTTGTCTTTGCTCATTCCATTCTGTGACACTTTCTTGCCACTCTTCTCAGGAAAACTTTTTAGAAGAAAGCAAACTGGAAAGGCAGTCTTCCTCTTTTCTTTTCAAAGTCAGTTCTTAGGGAAATATCTATTGATGCAGTCTATTCTCATTACTTTTGCTGGACACTCTGCTCCACTTCAAGAGGATGACACAGTTTTGTGTGAAGTCCCAGCCTCACTTGCAAGTGGTCTGAGTGCAATCCTGGTTGTACAGTTTGATCTCTCTACATTCAAATCTAAGATACGTATTTCATCTTCAAAGTGTATATATAATGGAAAAATCTGACAGGCAGAATGCTGGTAAAAGGGAAGTCAGTGGAACGCTGGGAATCAAAGTCAGCCTGAGCTCAGTGGGGATTTATATCTGCTGGCTCTTGATGATGCTTCACATAGTTTCTCAATGGTAATGGCATCTTCTGGGAAAGACATCATCTCAGTATAATGTATATACATTATATACATCTCATTATAATGTATATACATGGGTAGCCAAAGCATAGGATGGCAGAAAAAATGAAATCTAGAATTACTCCCAAAGAATCCATACCTGGATAACAAAGAAAAAATCTCATCCAAAACTACTGAAAAAGCCAAAACAAGAAAAGAAGGTCTCTGGTAGACCCATACTTAGTGTCTGGCAAATTAAATGTAATTTTTTGGATGTTGTTCAGCCCTTAGATCTTCCTCATTCTTTTTTTTTCTTCTTAATTCTTTCCTTTCTTCCTCTTGTACACTTCCATTCAAGACATACCTATTGAATAAATGGAAACTATATTATCAAAGGAAGGATGAATGTCATAATCCACACAACTAGCTCAGGCAAAAGCAAAAAGAATGCCAAAGTTTTTCTGTGGTTTCATCTCAGTTACTGAGAATATTTTTTATGTAGCTATAGAAAGGTAACTTTCTATTGAAAAGAAGATCAGTGGAGGGCTACTATATGTCTTCTCTCCATATGCTGTACACACCCAAATTATAAAATTACAAGAACTACATGAACTCAGTTATTCTAGGCCACAATCTTCCTTAGTTTGCATGCTAGGATGAACCACTATTTACCTCTTCAGTCATATTCATCTGACTAATCGGGAGAGAGCATTGTAAAATAGGAGAAGAAGTTGGAAAAGCTAAACAGAAAGGATGAAGCTGCAGTTATAATGCTGCTATCAAAATACAAATGCATCAAATTTGCTACAATTTCATTGTCCACTTATAGGCCCTTTTGAAACAGTCTTAAATGGAAAAGCTGGAAAGATTTGGTGTCTGAGACGATAACGGGAGTAATGATTTTTACTTGTCCTTCCTTTGCAGAACTGAGTAAGATCAATCAGGGTTAATCTCCAAATTCACATATGAATTCAATGTTCTAAGAATTCTAAAGAAATATGTCAATCTTATGCTTGGTTCAAAGGAATGGAGGTTATTGGCTTCCCAATTTACAATTCCTTACTTATTCTCCTTGTCTTCTGTAAAATAGACAGAGCTTTTTTGCTTATCTGTCTTTCAAGAATTTTTTCCCTCTATTGACATGCTCTTAAAAATATGTTTTTTACACAAATCAAATAAATATGCAATAACAAGACATATCAAACAGTATTTTTCCAAAGAATTTTAAAAATCAGCTTGTTTGAATTTAATACAATTACCTTATCAATCTATTTATTTAGCACAGAGGAATCGGGGGATATCTTAATTAACAACTAGCTCAGTATGCTTGAAGATAGCTTAATTTTTTGCAATGAAGAACATTTGTATGGGAAATGATGAGATATAAATACTGTCAAGAAATGCTTTTTCTAGAATGTCTTATAGGACAGTAAGATCTGATACCTTTGTTTAGATAGTATGTGAGCACTGTGAGATGACCAATGCCTTATCTATCAGTGGATGGGTGAGCCTTTTCTATTTAAACACCTTTTTTTTTTTTTTTTCAGAAAGCAAGACAAATCCCTAAAGCCCCTATAATTTGATTGTAGGCCACAGCCTCAGTACAAGTTTGTTAACAGGAATATGAGAGTCATGTTATATTTCAATGCATTCTGAATGCTACTACAAAGATAATTTTTTACCTTGTGTTTGCATGCTTTTACTTTCTTTGAAAGCAAATCTAGCGTAATCATCTTAGTGCAAGGATTCTTTATATTGGTTTCCTTAACAGAAAAAAAATTACTTTTTTCTACCAACTTCCATCTCTGATGGACCTAGAGAATGAGTTTTTGGGTTTTATTTGATCATTACTTACCCTGTGTTCTGGTTTCAGCCAAGGACAGCGTTAATTTTTTTTCCATGTATCCATGAGGGGTGGAGGCTGGGTCAGTGTGGGTGTGCTCAGGACCCTAAATATTCTACTTAATGTTATCTCATTTCAAGGGAGGGGGAGAAATGGATTTTTTCTCTCTGTCTTCTGACAAGAAAGAGCATGTAGGCTGTGTTTTTCCTAACATGAGTGTCTACATGTTTGGACATATGCCAATAACTTTGGAGTTTGAGTTACTTATGGCAGTCAAAGGTGTTTCAGACAAATGGATAAGTAATCAGCTGTAATATAAGCTTCAAAAGTATGTAAAACATGGATCAGGCATATGTGTATTGAGATGGAAATGGATCTTGCATAGTGTAGTTAAAGCATGAGAAAACAAAGATTACAGAATGTAGAGCACAATTATCTGGAGAAAAAGGAGATTTGTGTAAGTCAATTAGAACTTCTCAGTAGTAATGAATTTTGTGTTTCACAGTAACTAGAACACTTACAATATAAAGAAGAGGTTTTAAAGAAAGGATAGATAGCAAGAAGAAGAAGAATGGGGGGGATGCAATTGAAAGAATGAGTCAAGGTGAGTGACTTAATAGCCTAAGAATTTTTAAGAAATGATGCCAGGGCATGGATTAAAATGGCAACTACAGAACTGAATAACATGCTTCTAAGCTAAGACAACTGTATAGGGAAGCTGTCTGGAAATGCTTTTGAAATTATTACCAAGAGGCTGTCATTCTGAAAAAACAAAATACATTCCCGTGGAATTTAGTCAAACCCCTGTTATTTCCCTCTTTGTTTTTACTGCATAGGAAATGTTACTTTTGCAATGGTACACTAACTCTGTTGGAAAGAGCAGAAAAGTATTTAACAGACTGAACAGACATCACTGACACAAAAAAAACAAAAACAAAAAAAAAACCAAAAAAACAAAAACAAAAAAAAACCAAAAAAACCCAAAAAACCAACCCACCTGATGCCCACTGTTAAAATGAGAGAAATATATAATTCTGTCTTGGGCAAGATGGGATATTGGAAAGTCATACTCAGAGGCATCACACAGTGAACAATTTGTCTATCTCTTGTCAGGATCATTATATTTTTAAGAGTTTTTATTAAGTTACCTTAAACATAAGCTATAAGAAAAGAGCCAGTACTGTAAAAAAAAACCCACCAAACCCACTACTATAGTACTAAAGGGAACCAGACCTGAAAAAAGCCATCCTTTTTTCCTGTATCACAGAAGTCACCCCTTTTATATATCAGAGAATAAATGCAGTCTGGTGCAGAATACCACTAGCAACATTTACCTCTCCAGCAGGTAATCAGCATTTGATTGCCTTGTCTTGAGGATCCTCTCTTCCCTTCTCTACTCCTCCATGTACAGTGCTTTGCTGTTTCAACTACATATAGATGGTTTTTGTCCAAAAGGTAAATAAATTCTTATTGTGAGAAATGCCTGTTCCATTTCTTTCAGGATGTTATGTTTTCAGCTATTGTTATTCAGTAACCAAGCCATAAATAATATTTTTTCCTATCGACACTAGGATGCATGAGGGAGAATTATTCTCGAGCCTTGTGGTTTAGTAGAAAACTAGTTTAAATAACATCCAGTTTCTTTTGGATTGACTAAAGGCTGAAATTCAGGGGATCTATCCATTAAATGGCTTCTCACCCAGGAAACAATTATCAATTTCTTGCCCTTTGTAGAGGAAAAAAGTGATAACGATAATAACAAAAAACATCTGGGTAAATATATAAGTTCTACTCTCCACCAGTTTGGCCTGAATTATTCTGGAAAGAAAAGAAAGTGGAAGTACTTCAGGACTCATGAGAGAGGGTTTTTTATTCATGAAAGTTATTATGTAAATTTCTGGCTTAAAGAAAGAGCCATTAATAAATACTAAAGTTGTAGAAAAATGGAAACTCAACAGGGATTACATTCACATGCTGTACTTCTTGATCCCTAGTACTTTCCATTTGGGAACAAATAATTGGATGATTAAGAGTGATCTTAAGTAATGACCTTCTGAATAACTCCAAAAAACATGCACCTGGGAGATTTAAGTGGTATACTAAGTATCTGTAAGAGCAAGCTGAAAGTGGTAATTACACCGAAAGCCAGTGTAATTGTTTGGGGATCAATTGTCAAACACTGGCAAACTTGAAAAAAGTTAATGAAAGCTCAGTACACAGACTCATGTGACTTCAGTGATTTTCAGATAATTAAGGACCAGGTTAGAAGGTAGTGTGAGGAAAATAGAAAGCTATTTAGTTTGCTTTTGTTGAGTGACATTTGAAGGGATGAAGAATATAAATATTTTTGTTAGAACAGAGTCCACTTAAAAAAAATCCATTCTTTGCCTCAGATATAATATTTAGCTGTTAAGAAGTGACATTTTTTAATCGAAATAGTGATGAACTGCTCCTTAACCACATTCCCCTTCCTGTCAGGGGCACAGGAAACCCCTCAGAGCTGCTCTGCCACTGGAAAAAGTATCTTGAAAGTTGAGGGACAAGAAATCTCTGGATTCCTCCATTAAGTTTCCATTATGAAGCTGTTTGAGCAGAATGGGAAAAAGGTTTCTGTGTTGCACAGAATGGAAGTCCTTGGTGTGAACATCAGTTATAGTAGTGGGCAGGGTGTCAGACGTACAGGAGGTGATTTTAAGAGTGTTACACCTTCACAGTGTTCTTGGTCTTTGCCTGTGGTGCTGGATCTGTTTAGGATGGAATTATTTTCCCTCCCAGCAGCCAATATGTGGTGTGCTTTGCATGTGGGGCTAAGACAGTCTTGACAGCACAGCAATAGGTGTTTGCCTATCACTGAGCCATGCTTGCACAGCAACAAGGATTTTTGGCTTTACCCATTCTGACCCCTTTGGGGGAAAGGAGAAGGAAGGGATGTCATTCATGGTCATGGCACTTGTTTTCCCCAGTGATCATTATGCATGCTGAGGCCCTGCTGGTGGGAAGTAGTGAATAAATTCTTCATTTCTCTTTGCTTGTGCATACTACCTTTAACTCATCTATTTAACTCTCTTCATGTCTGTGCACAAATCTTCTTGTCTTCTATTTTCTGTCTGCCCTGCAGGAGAGGGGAGTGAGCAAGTGGCAGGGTAAGTGCTCTGCTGCTGGCCATGCTCAGCCCATCACACCCTCCCCTCTCTGCTCCTTAGAAATACAGCTCCCAGGAAAGGTTTTTGAGGCTTGTCCTTAATAGTAAGATTTATGCATCAGAAGGAAGAATACTTAGCTTGTCAGTACACTACCTTTGCTACCTACCTCTAGGCAGGCTGATAAATGGTGGGGTTAATGCATCATTTTAGACCTTTCCATCACCCTCCCCCTATGTAAGAAGGAATTTTCCTTAGATCTTGGGAAATGGCAAGAATATCACAGAAGGAGCTTTGAGTGTTTCCCATTCCCTACAAAAATGTTATTTTCTAAAAAGTGGTGGTTTCCTATGGATGCAGACATGGGTGACTCTGTCTGTGAAAAACATTTGCACAATTAACTCTGGACAAATCATCTAAGATGAATATTAGAGTTCTAGGGAAAAAATTAGCTGTGTAGATGCATATATATATATACATCTGACAACCAAACCAACACTGCTTTTACACCAACAAAGTGTAAGCACACAGCTTTGTTTGAACAGGAGGATTCTCTTTTTTTTTCCTCAGGGACCTCATCTTACCAGACTGTCTAATGGCCTCACCCCTCCTGCCAACTGACATCATAAAAGAGCTCTCTAGCAAGAGGAGTAGCTGCTTATCTAAACAGGCAACGTCCCGTGTTTCTAGAACAATCTGATGTCTCTATTGTAAAATGTTTTCTTTCAGCAGAATGCACTTGCTGCCTAGTTAGGAGGCTGATCTCTCTTGAAGAACATTTGCCATACATTTGAAGTGCCAAATGAGAGATTGGCATTTGTATGCAGTAGACACAGTTAGTCTCCTTCCTGCTCCATTCTTCTGTCTCTTCTCTCAGCAGCATGCCTTCATACCCATCCTGGCTTTTATCTCCTTCCCTTGCTCTTCAGTATGGGTCCTTTTCTTTCTCTCTCCTGAACAAAGGCATCTGGTGTCATCTCCACATTTGTAATGCTGTACTTATTGGTCCATTCTCTTTTTACTGCTTAACTGGTGGTGTATATCAGGTTCCTCCTGCAGCTGATTCTATTTCTGCCTATTAATTTCAGAGAAATGTATCCAGCACCAATATCTGACAAGCTACTTGTTTCAGTTTGATTTTGGAAACTTCCAGATTAATATGCTGTTAATACAATAAAAACATCTGAGTATCCATTAGAAGGTGCTGAAATCATGCTATAAAATACTCAGGCCAGTGTTGTAGAATTATCATACATCTGAAAACACTATTCAGGCCATGTGAAATTCTGGTCATATTGGAGTAAGTACTTAACAGGTAGAGCTCCCACTGAAATTAATGGGACATGTTTGAAACACTTGGCCACCCTAAATAAGGCAAGAACACTTCATTCAGAAATACCTCTCTCCCAAAATTTATGTTCATGTTACTTAAAAAGATAAGCTTTCACTTATTTTTTTTTCATTTATTATTCACTTATTATTATTTCAGTTATTATTGAAGCTAACAGACATTTTTTTGTGCCATGAAAGCACAGAGCTCTGACATGACCTTATTTCTAGTCTAATGCAGTTTCTAGTTTGGTTTCATTCCTCTTTTTTTTTATTTTTAATTTTGTTTTTTTACTTCAAAAAGTAAAAAAAAAGATGGAAAAAAATTGATAACAGAAAATCATTATCAACTAAATGTTCATAAACACATTGTGAAGCTTTACTTCAAGTCATGAAGCCTTGTAAAAAGATTAATTTTGCTGCAGCTATGCCGTCACAGCAAGGATCTAAACAGACCTGAGCAATTCTGAGTCACTTTTGCACTTTTTGCTGATGTTCTGGAATTCAATCCGCTGCGGAACAAAAATAAACCTAGGTTTTGACCCATCATGAAAAATGACCTCCTTCTCCCCTCTTCATCCTTCTCAGTTATACTTTTCCTATGTAATATTTTCACATTTTTGAGTGTCCACAGGAGATTTAGTATAATTCTAGCAGTGAGCTAGGTTTTTAAAGGTCTCTATTTGCAATTAAATAAATTCTCCAGATAGACAATTCAGGTCTAAACTTTTACAATTTGGTGAGTGGTTTCTATGGTGATGAACTCCTAGCTCTTGAAGAAGGATGGATTCAGCTGATGGTTGAGGATGACAAGCAGATTTTGGGTCCATTGCATTGGCCTTTAAGGAGAATCTGCATTTATAGTACAAGTGTTCAAGTTCAGTTTTATAGCCAAGACTGAATTTTTGTCTGCTATGGGCTTCTTTGCTCTCTGCACTCAATTATGGCTGTAAAACAAAAGACATTATATTCTGTCAACAGAATGAAATAATGCTGCTAGGTAATAGAGTTTGAAATGTTTACAAACCTATAAATGAAAACTGCTCCATTAATATGAATGAATATAATAAAATTCGTTCATGATAATTACTACATGCATAATAGTGCACAACAGAGCTATTTTTAGCACATTAGTTACAGGTTTTATAGACTTGGAAAGGCAATGATTGTTCATAAGTATTATCTTCTGTTATACAAAAGAATATTTTTTCACATCCTTTCATGAAGTGTTAAAGGCCTCATTCTGTAGTGGGCCAAGTCTGAGTTTTTAAACATGGAAGTGGAATTACATGTTCTAAATCATAAGCATATTTGGAGTGCTGATCCAAAGAAGTCTAGCAGGAAAAGCTACCATTTTCTCTTTTTCTCAGTACTGCAACCTGGTGGTCCAGTGTGTCCTTTCACAAAGTAGGTATAGCTAAAGTCTATTGAAAAATTAAATATCTCAATATGCAGGCATTGAGATAATTGAGTCACTGAATGTGCATGAGTGATGATGCTGGCTTTGGTTATTTCGCCTCCCAAATGAAAGAGGCAGAAAAGTTTCCACTGGATTTCAGGTGCCCTAGTAATTACACATCTGCCCTTTCATGCTGCAACTTTAGCTCATTACTAAGAAAGGACTTGCAGAGTCATCTACAATATTGACATGACAGGGAACGGGTAGGAAGAATTCTGTCCTAGTATACTCACTAATAAGTGGGAAAAGAGAGATGAACCAGAATAGTAGAAATAATTATTAAGGTTTTGTGTGAAAGATTGGAGGAAATCTGGCAATTTAGCAAGCTGCAGGCTATTTGGGGAGTCCTAAAAGATGTGAGTATCAACCACACATCATCTGAGTTTGTGTGGATGAAATAGTGCAACTCTCAATAAGGCATTACTAATGGAGAACAAACTTGGTTCCTGTGGCTGCTACGGAAGAAAAAAAATCATATTATGAATAGCAAGTTCATTTTTAAATGCTGAAAGATAAAAGAAAGACATAACTGATCAGAGATTGTGTTTATAATACTAAAAATATATAGGTTATTTCAACCCATATTAGTAGTTGTCATACTAATGAATCTGGCATACAAAGCTCCATTTAAACTACCTTTGAAACTTTAGCCTTTAGAGATAAATTAACTGTTGACAAGAGTCTGTGGTGGGCTGAAAAAATTTCATAATCAGAAATAGAATGATACAGCAGGTGTAGGATACAACTTTTGTAAGCGTAGGAGGACAGCAGTTAAATTCAGAAGCCCAACAAAAATTTTCTGTGATTTTTCTTTCTCATCTGTCAAATAGGCTTCTCTCCAAAAATCTCGCAGGTCTTACTTTCCTTTGGTTTGGATCAGAGACTCTAAGACACTTCAGTTGTGCTACTTATAATTTCCATGAAAACACTACCTGTGTGTTGGGTTTTCCTGAAGGAATTACCTTGTTGTTTGATAGATTTTTCACACTCTTGGAGAAAAATCTTAGACTACATCCCAGAGACTCAAGTACATCCTCATAATATTTTTAAGGTTAATACAGACTATTTTATTTGATTAATGTAACTTTCATCCTGTAGAACCAAATCTCAAAAACTTTCAGGCCTCTAGTCTATATATCTACAATATATAGTCTAGAATCATAGAATCGTAAAATGGTTTGGGCTGTAAGGGACCTTAAATATCATCTTGTTCAAGCCCTTTTGCCATGGCCAGGGACACCTTCCACCAGACCAGGTTTCTCAAATGTTTGAGCCCATCAAACCTGGTCTTCAGAATCACATCCACCCTTCTTTGATATTTCTGCCAACCCAAGATTTTCAGCATATCTCCAGGTATCATTTTTTAGCAATTAACTGTACTGATGTCTCAAATTTCTTGTTACAGACCTCAACCACAAGTTTATCTTTTTTCTTGTACTAGCCATTAAGCCTAATTCACTTCCTCACAAATCTTCCTGTAGACTGGGACTTAGTCACATTGACTAATTGATTATACCAACTCTGAGGTTCTCTGGGAGCGCTGTAAAATATGTTTGCGGTTTCTGTTTGTGTAATATTTTTTCAAGGTTGTCATGTAAAACTCCTGGCAACACTTTGAGCTTTTCTTTGAAGAAAAAAAACTTTAACTATATAGAACTGTTCCATAACAGTATATTTCAGTTGATGTCGCTTGTGAAACAGACTTTTCTCATGTTTCTTGTTTCCTTTCTTCCATATCCCAAGATGATGCTCAACCTTTTAGTTACATTATTTCATTCTTCATTTTGTTATATATTTTGATCCTTGATTCCCTCTCAATGTCACTGCAATCCAGAATGAAGTTCTTCTTACAGTTATGGCCTACATTTTTATTTGCTGGCATCTGAACTTGTATCTGTCCACATTAGAGCTTTGGTTATTCAAAGGAATTCACATTTTAGACCAAGAACTTGTCCCCTCATTATTTAATACTCCACACTATTTTGCATCATTGCAAATTTTTACCAGCATCCAGAAATATTTTCATTATAAATATTGATGAAGATATTTATTTCACCAAGCCAAGAATTAATCTAAGATGTCACTGGGGGTAAAATGTCTTTGTAGATGATTATTTCTCATTTACAGTAGCTTTTTTAATCTATGAGCAAGAAGAATAATTGAATTGCTTTTTTTTTTTGGCAAGGCGACATATTTCTGCAATATGTCAAAATTTCAAACACAACTGTTCGTCATAGACCTTACCTAAGTGAACTTTCCATTTTGAGAGAGGGGCACGATATATGGAGATATTCCTATATAACATGTGGGAAGATGGAAAAAAAATCATGAGTCTTTGCTGTGAAAAGAAAACCTTCTTCAGGAACAGTTTTTACTCAGAGTAGAGAAATCAGCAGCCTTATCCTAGTCAGTCTTTTCTCTTCAGAGTGCCTCCATGGTCCAAAACTAGTCCTGGATACTCCCACTCCATTAGCAAATATCTGGATGAAGCTGTACTTCAAAGTCAGGATGGGAAAACAGAGATTCACTTTGTCTTTTTTACAATAAGATAAATTATTTTTTAGGAAAAAGTTCTGGTGTTAAATATGGAATTATTGTGAATCGTTTTAAAATCACAGGTTCTTAAATGGGATGATGAATAATGATATTTTACAAATTATGAGATCAAAGGCTGTAACTATAGGAATTTTAGTTTTCATTATATCAGTCCACATTTTTTCCCCTTGTTTACACTTCACTTAAAAATACTAAGCCATACACTTGCCCAAATATTAAAAGCTTCTACAGAAAATCTATGAACTGAAAGAAATCACCTGGAGAAAGAGATAGAGTGAATTACTTATTTCTCTCTGGTATAGCATATCCCTTGTCTGTACAATGGTGAATTGTCTGAGTAAGTTAAAAAAGTAACATATACATAAGTCAGAAGAATTCTTTGTCACATTGTAAATGCATATGCTGTTGTCTTGCTTATGAACTGAAACATGAAGCCTGTCATTTCACATAATATATGGTGACACTGGGTTATTTAGCTTTTGAGATATTTCAACAGCAAGAAAGGTTTTTTGAGACAGAGGGGCAGAATAACCAATTAAATTCATTCACATTTACTACTTGCTTTGTTGCACATATAAATCACTGATTCAAAGGGAAAATGAAATTCAGGCCAATTTTCTCTCACCTTTAAGAACTCAATCCTCATCCTAGCACATTTCAAAAGGCAATGAAAAAGTGAAGTTTAACCACTTTTTTTCTGTCAGTCAGTTCTTCCAAAAGACCTGTATGTCCTAATATTTAAAACCAAGAAAGTATATTTGTTGCACATACTTTTGTACTTAAAAAGAATTAAGGGTTTTCCTTTCTGTAAGTGTAACCTCAATTTCTTGAGGTAGTGTTTTTATTAGGACATGGTAGCAACAAAGAAGGAAATTGTAAACATTTATCACTAAGCATTGCACTTATTGATTTTCCCATATAGAGTACTTTGGGCACATAGATATACGTTAGTACCAATGAAAAATGAAAGGTTATAACACTTCTCTGACTCTAGATCATCCCCCATGAGAGTGAAAACTTGGTTATAAAGTGTCCAAGTTGGGCATTATCCATTTATTGTCTTTTAAATACACTCTTTGAACCTTAAATAATGCTGAGGGACAATTTCATCTCCTAGTGTAGTCCCAATGAAGTGAGTGGAATTGCACCAACAATTCAATTTGTCTCTGTGTGCTTGTGCATTTCTGCCTGTACTTGCTGTAGTTTATTGTTAGGCTTCCTTCAGTAACTGTGAAGTATGCTGTCATCATAATCCAAATCATAGAGTATATAATCAAAAAACATCTCAAAGGCTGTATAAATAAGAATTCACCTGTCTTCTCCAGCCATGAAGGGAAAAACATTCTCCACCTATTTATCTTTTCAAGGCTAAGTCTGTTTTTTCCCACTGAAATAGGAAGTTGGAAAGTTCCCAGCCATGTTACCTGCATTTTAATGAGCAATTTCTGTAAAAATTGGGCAAAATTCTGACCAGGTCTCCCCTATGGAGGAAAGGAAGGGTCAGAAATTACATGGTTAGGGAAGAAAGAGACAGTATTGTAATTTTATACGTAGGATTACATTGTTTTAACAGAAGAAGGGGGTTTTTTTTAAGGCTGTTTTTTATGAATTTTAATGCTGTAAGAGGAATGTCACCATACTGCAAGAATTCCCTAGTCCTCACTTATATGAAGTGTTGCTTCACACTTTCTTTAGTACATACAATAAACAGAGTGTTCCCCTGCAAAATTTGCACATGGTGGGCAAGGAGAAGCACTTTGCATACTCCCAGAAAGCAGTTGAGTGAAAGCCAGCTTATCTCTCTGCTGCCATTGAGTGTGTGTGTACGTATTTGCATGCAGAAACTCAGACATCACTGTGGGGGAAAGTTTTAGAAGATGGGCTAAACAGGACAGCTTAAAGTCTTAAACTTTACTAGTCCAATCACTTGCACACTCTTGCAAATGATTAGTGCTTGCCTATTTGTAATCTTCTCCAGTATATTTAAAGTACTCTTGATCTTAACACTTTTAGGTACTAAATTATATGTGAATACGGAGATCTGATACCGTGTAGTTATAACTGATGGCCATGGTGGTGCTTGTTTATTTAGTTAGTTTTCTCACTTAGGCTTGGTGCTTTTATGCGTCTAGCTATGGCTTTGATAATGCTTGTCTCCTTTTCATCTGTCTTCCCAGCCACCTCTCTTGTGTGCTCAGCAGGATTCCTGCCAATTTGTAGTGCCAAGCACTCGTCTGTTACTGTGGCAACTTCTTGTTCCTTGAACCTTTTCTATGTTCAACTGTTCTAACCTTTTTTTTCTCTTTTGGTGCTCACATTGCTCAGGTACAAGTTTATAGACTATTCACAGTGTTACAAAACACTTATACACAGTTTTTAGTTGCACTATATTGGAACGCTTATATGCATGTTCAAGTCAAGTTAGTATTAATTATATCCAAATTTGTGGACTTTCATAAGTGTCATGCCTTTGTTTTGGCTACATCTCAGTGACAGTAGGCTACCTCATGCCTGCTGTGAGATGAATTTTTACATTTGGATAGAGAACATGTAATGCTAATGTGACATACATCTATGCCTGAGCTCATTGCTTATAGAATGCCTCTGGTAAAAGAAATTACTCTAATTTCATTTTTTTTCAGATTAAAAATGGTATTTAATTATCCAGTCATATCTGATTTTTTCTTTAAAATGATATTAAATCCAAAGCAAATGAAGTCTTGAGTTTTCTGGTGTTTTGCTTGCCAATATTGTTGCCAATGAACTGTCCCCAGAGAGCTCTTAGAAAGTCTCAAGAATTGGTGGAAAAATGGCAACAGAGAGCAGAGCCAAAGCTTCTGCATTTTCAAGCTCTTTTTGTTATTCCAAGTTAAATGTTAGGAAAATGAAGACAAAAGTCATAAATGTAGGTCAGCAGAGTATACACTATTTGTTCTGATTTAGGTGAATTGATGTTTTTCTCTCTGCCATCCTGTTATCCATTTATATTTTCCTTTTCTCTGTCACCTTTGAAATGCCTTAGGCTCCAATCAAGTTGACCAGCAGATACATTTAGTTCATGTTTAGTTCCTCTCAGCACTTCTTATTGTTCTGAAAGAATAAACAGATGTATTTGGATAAAATATCACTGCCCTTCAAATCCCATGAGAAGGCCTTCATTTATTATTAAGCATCTGGCCACTCCTATTAAATTTAGTTGATCACAGGAAACGTTGAATCTTTTGTATATTCAGACCCAATTTCTTTCTGTAGTTTATTACAGTTAAATACATTTCATAAATATGTCTCTGTATGTGTGTACTTTTTCTCTTCTTGCTTATATCCATAACAGGAAAAGACAGTCAACTTTTTGCCTTAAGGAAACTTTCATCAAAGTTTCATAGGAGATGAATGACATCAGTCACAGGCTTGCCCCTAAATATTTTCTACTGAAATTTTAATGTCAATGACAAGCTTATTTTGAAGGTAAGGCACTATGACATAAGGACTGCTCTTCTCCCCTCCTCTATTTAAATGGAGTCTGTGTGGTGAGTTAAGAGAGAAAGTTTTCATTTAGAGGATCTTGCTGTATACTGAAAACATGTATGTTGAATAATGCCTTGAAGTTCTAAAGCAAGATAAGATTCCATTGCTGTAAAGCAACATTTGCAGCTATGCAGATATAATGTTTGCACCACATTTCTACCTTTCCCTCAGAGTAATGAAGAAGCAGAAAAGGAGGAATTCTCTTGAAATTCCACATGCTTTCATGTGGGTTTCTTTGCCTAGCACCTGGCTGATAATGCTGATCGACTGTAGATTTGTTTCTAGAGGAAGGACAGATGATTTTTCAAGTGTGCATAGGTATAATTTACATTGACACTAATTTATAATTTATCTTCAGTCTTTAGGAAAAAATAGCATTTTATCAAAAATCTTACAGTAAACTATCTACTTTAATATCAGTTTTCACTTAAATTTGTCCTTAGAAGTTACATTTACTAAATAGAATTTCAAAAAATAGATTAGAGGAATAGCTGGAGTGTGGGGGTATGGAGGCAGGAAGAAATCATCTTGTCTAGAGGAAACAGAGAGGATACTCTCATGGACAAAAAGACAGATGTGATAAGTCTTAGGAGCTGGAAGCAAATACAGACATAATATTCAAAATTAAAATTATCAGATAAAGTACGTGGCATTCCACCTCAGTGAATTATAGTCATCCCTTTGACTTCAGTGTAATTTTTGTGATTATCTAGTTAGAGCTAAACAGAACTGGATAATAAAGTTAGTTAAAATGTACAGACAAATCTATATTTATGTCCAGAGTGTGCACAATCAGGTATTTTGCCAGTATCGTTTGCTACTTCATTTGCATTTGCAAACTGTAGTTTGGAAACATGTGATTTGGCAATTGAAATGTTACTCATTGTAAAAAAAAAAGACTAGAGATCAATGGACAAAGCTTGGCAACTGTCAGCAACAAAAAAAAAAACAAAGGGAAAAATTATGTAATATTTCTCTTGCAAAAAATAACTGGAGCAAGAAAAATTATTCCCAATCAATGCTGAAGCTTAAATGGAAATTTCTCAGAACCAAGTTTTGGTCAATGTTCTCACTCTCAATCCTTCTCTCTCTCTGTGGCAGATGATAGGACATGCTAGGACATACCAGTTGGTCTGTAACTGTCAATATAGTTTTAAGAATTTTGCAAAATAATTTTTTTCATTTCTGAGCAAATAAAATTTTTATTGCTGCTGGAATTGTAGAAAATGTTCATCTTACAACTAAAACAGGCATCATTATCAACTTTTATCTTTCTTCTGAAAAGCATAGTTCAGGACCATTGAGGAGCTTTACCCTTTGTGTTCAAAACAAGGAAGATCTAATATTTCTTGTCACCTACTTTTAGAGGTCTCTACAGACTTAGTGTTTCCTGTCTCTATGTCAGGAACACAATAAAAAGCAAAATCAACAATACAAAGGAAAAAACCTATCATTTACAGAGTACTTATCCTCTGGGTTTCCTAGTGGGTCTTATCATTCATGTTTGTCTTCCAAATTGTAAAGCCTGTAGGGAATGGATTGTTTTGATATCTGCATGTTGTGCAAGGTCAAGGATACAGTCAGTGCTGAGTAAATAAGTAAACAGTGGTCAGTCAAGATAATAAAAATAATACATTAAACTTTATAAATAAATAAATAAATAAATAAATACATAAATACATAAATAAATATATATATAATCAAGTTATATTTGCATCTAGGGGTTCAAAACCCATGTTCTCTGTCCCATCAGAGTTTGACCCTAAAATGACATTTTATGTTCTGAAGACACTATTTGTTTATTTTTTTAAAATGGAAGATGCTAATGATAAATAAGTATTAATCCTCCTGATTTGTTTGTGATAGCACTAAGCTTGATAATCCTAGTTAATTTAATGAGGGTTGTAAAGTTTTAGGGTTTATTTTCAAGGACACTTAAAACAGCATCCCTTTATCCTAAAATTCTCCCTACAACATTTAACAACAGCAGCAGACGTCCTGTAAGAAGAGACATTTCCTTTGTTATCTTAACATAGTATATTTAAATTTGTAGGCAAAAGCTTTAAACGTCCTGCAGTTTCCTTAGAGAATAAAATGTCCTTGGAGGCTTTTTTAATACATGAGTCTGTGATATATTATTGCAAAATGTGAAAAAGACAACTGTAATAGAAAACCAATAATGTTAAAGCATGATCATCTAGCATCTACTGTTATGTGCTCATTCCTCAGACAGCAGATGTCTCCTGATATTCTACAGGCATTGTAAGATTGGACTATGAGGTGACTGAGGTGCTTCACTACTGAGGGAGTATCAGAAAACCATTATAAGTCTTTGTTTTCTGTTCATGACTGAATCATAATCCAGTTACTCAGAGTGTTTTCCATATGTAGGTGAAGAGAACTTCCCATTGCATTTTCTGTGAAAATCCTCCACCAGAATAATTCACCTTTACTCTAGTTGTCAAACAGGATAATGCCTGTAAACAAGTCAACAAACGTGTTCTGTAGTCCCTTTGACTATGTTTTTTTTCACATTCAAGCAGACATAAATGCTTCTAAAACTACAGTTTTAAAATTCTAGATTTTTGACAGAAAAGTTTTTTCAGATTTTACTGCCCAAAGAATCTGAAAATGGTGCATTTCCTCAAAACACACAGAGAATGTAGGATATCCACATAGTTCTATTACACAGTCTCAATTTCAACCCATGGAATGGAATTGACTTTTCTGGAAAACCCTAGTTTCAGGGACTCTAAGCAATAGCTCTCTTCCCCATTGGAATCTCTCCTCCTCCCTATCTTCTAGAGGGTACAGATGAGGAAAATAGCTAGACTTGACTGAATAAATGAAGAGCATAAATTGGATGGGAACAAAAGAATATCAGACAGTCCCCTTGAGAGAAGAGATAATCCTTGTCCAGGCAGCAAACACGAGGGACGTGAGTAGATTTCATATGGAAAAGGGTAGGCAGGTCAGGTGCAGCTGTCTAAAAAAGTGTCTTTGGGCTTAAGCAATGCTAATGAAGGCTCAGAGGCCTCATTGTCCATCTGCTCTCTCACTGGGGCTACTACTGAATCTCTGCTGGCTATAGCTAGGCTTGCAGTGTGTTGTGAAGCTCCTCACCCAGTTTATGCAGCCTTTGCCAAAGCTAAATGTTGAGTAGATTTGTGAGGCGCAGCTGTCTGCAGCTGGACTAATCATTTCTGAATATCAAAGGGCACTGCTGGGATTTTCTGTAATACAGAAATCTCAGCCTGGAGAATAAGGTGAATTTAATGCTTATTTATTTCTTTGTTGGAAAATAGCTTATTTTTATTTTTAATTAGACTGTCAGAATAAATAGTCATTAAGATCACACCCTGGAAGCCAGTGCATTTGGGGGCTTCTGTCCTTAAATCTATTTTCAGCGCAAGAAGCGACGGCAGTGTTGGAGATACAGAGATTGGAACATTATAAACCTTTTGCAATAGCTGGGAAAGGGCATGGCCAAGACTCTACAGTTATTTGATGTGGAAAGGAAGTCTCTTGCTTCCCAGGAGAAGGGCATTCCTTGCAGTTTAGTAACTTGGTGGGTAGAGCTGTCCAGTATTTTTTTATTGCTGGGATGATTCCGTGTCAATAGTTTTATATCTTTTGTTATTACTATTATTTCTTTTCATTTTCTTATCCCATTGCTGTTTCCAGTAAATTTTTTATCTCACCTTGTGTTCTTTATCTTTTGTGACACCCATTGGAAAAGGGAGGGGAGTGGTATGTGGTCTTTTTAGTGGGAGTACTAATTTGGAGAATACCATTTCCAAATCACAACAAGAGGTTTAACACAAATTACTCTGGATATTGCAGTTGCTTGAGTCTCCAAATCATGCCACTTGTCACAAGTTCCTATTCTACTATAAGCAGCAAAATCTTTGGCCTATAGAACATAGCAAAAATCAGAAAAAAAAAAAAAGATGAAGCAGTTCAATTCAAAATTCTTTAGAAAAGGTACAAAGAACAGCTTCAGTTTGGCAGTGGGGCAGACTGTTTGGGGTCACATGCAATCTTGGCAGAATAAAATTGGCATGATGTGGAGGACTTTTATGAATTTTCTACCCTGCTCGACCCTGACATTTTTTGTTGTTGTTTTATGGAATTATTCACCAGTACTGTCTTTTTGGAGCCGCTATGCTGCAGTTAATGGTAGGGCTTTTCAGCCAGATGTTTATCTTCTTTACTGAGGTAAAAATGTGACAGTCATCAGAATAAAACAGAGAAACAAAAATTCCTCACAAATATGTTCCTGTTGTATTAGAAACTAGGTAAATTTGGTGTCTCTAGCCATTTTTGGAGTGTTTGGAATTCCTGCTCAGGTGCGCCTGGTGAGAGGTGGGGCAGGCTAGGTTGTGCTGGGTGAGGCAGCGCCCTGCCCTGCCCTAGACAGCTGGTGTTATACCAACTATTTCCTTGCAATAATTGGTAAAAACAGGATGTCTAACCTGAAACCTGAGCTTCAGTCTGTCCCTAGAAAAATCTCGTCATGCCACATTAGATGAAGAACCTTTGGGATTTTTTTTTAATTTCACTGGGGGAATGACCTGAGTTACAACTAATTTTCCTCTTGCACTTTTTGATCTGGATCAGGTGTCCAATCTGTTCATGTTCCTAATTGCATGAATTTTGCTGGTGCACAGAAATGCAGAGTGAGAGGATGAGGAAAAGGGTCCAAGGGGATAAATGAGGCAACTCCTTTTGATGGCAGCACCAGTCTGTCAACCTGGATGTGACACAACCACCTGGAGTGGCGTCACATTGAGAACTGTTTGTGGTTGTGACACCCTGGTCTGAGAGGAAAGAGACTCCCAAAAATTCCACACCAAATTTTATGTCTTGACAGGACACAATATTTCTGACTTGGGTCTCATTAACTTCTTAGAGAAAACTGAAAAAATGCTTCCTGTACTTTATTTTTATTAACCCCCTGTTTTGTTTCCTCTACTCTTTCTTTTCCATTCTTTACACTGCTTTGTTTTAAACACCATTTTACTGTTTTGTCCTTTCTGTATTTTTTATACATTTTCTGCTATTTTCTTCTTTTAGTGTTTCTGATCAAGAGCAAGGCTTGCAGGTTATTGCAAGTGCATTCCAGTTTCAGCAGCTTCTTGAGGAATTATATAGCTCTGGTGAAAAATTGCTGGAAGACAGGTTTAAACATAGACTAACTCTTAAACCATCATTATCCTGTAGAGTGAACTAAAGTTATTGGACAAGAAGCACATGTGCTGTCCATGAGGATTATGGCAGGCCATATATAGGAATAACACCTGATTTTTTTTTCTTGGAGCACAACTGGTTGAATTCTCTGCTGCATTCTGTAGCATAGAAGCAATGGCAAACTTTAAAGCATAAGGACAGAAGGCCTCAGTAACAATAGATTGTGTCACTGTCCAATTAAGAAAAGCAAAATAAAGTTCCTGAAATAGCTTTCAATTAACACTTACTGCGTCCCGTAGTATATCTAGTTTCTTAAAGGGCCATTAATTGTTAATATACTGCAATTAGCCCTTAAGTATGTGATTAATATTCTGTTAGATGCTTATTTAATGTTATTTGGCATTCATTACCAATTAATAGATATTTAATTGAAGGCTGCTTCCTCCTTAGCAGAATGTCTGATCTCCTTTTGCCCCTTCCATGATTACTTTCTGCTGTTTGTTTTTCTTCAGACCATTGCCTTTAAGGCTGTAGAGTTATTATTCTACTTGTGGTTCACTTGGCTAAGCAGGAAAAATCAGTTTTCTAGACTGTAATACCTATTCATATAAGTGTGCTGGGATTATACATGCATCAAATCACACCAAAATTCATTCAGCAAAATATATCTTGACTCCCAATATAAAAGGTTTGATGAAAGAAAGCAAAAATGTCATAGTGGTTGTTTTCCTGCTTTGTCCCCTTTTGTTCCTTTTTCTCCCCTAGCATCACCAGCTGCAATAGATGTGAGTTAGGCAAATGAGGCAGGGAAAACACAGCAGCAAATAAATATGGTAATATGATTACCTTATGCAGGAAACTTTTAAATTGCTTTCCAAGAAGATGAACCTATTTCAGCTGTGTGGTACACAAAGCTGATGCAGATGGGAGAAATTGTGTTAGTTACCAATCATACCACCCTCATGAGGTCGGCACCCCATTGGTTGGCATTTGCATTCACAATTGTCCTCTTTCAGTTTAAAATCAGATAGCATAAAAGGAAACTGTCAAGTCAATTCTTGCATGTCCAGCTTGAGATGCATAAAAGGAGTCCAGTATTCAATAGCAGCAATAATCCAAACCTTGAAAATCCAGCCACCTTGAAAGTCTTTCCTGTTGTGTTAGCAAAAATGGCTAATCACTAAGCACAAAATAGTTTTGAAGGACCATTAGCTGCACTCATATTACTAGGTGGTCAATAAACAAGCAAATTCACTGAAATGTGTTCCAACTGCTGAATGAAGTTGAATATATTAACTTCTCAGATTTATTTCTAAGGTTCAGAAAGATGAGTAATAGAACTGTCTAAGGAAAAAAATGATGTAGAAATATTTCCAAATTAAGGATAAAGATTTCATTTTTTAACCAGCGTCTCCTGATGAACAGAATCTCTAGGTTGTGGGCCATAAACAGTTAAAATGCATAATGTATTTATTAAAAATGTAATTATATACATATGTTCTTAAACTTGGTAAAAGCAAACCTGTTGTTTTCCATCTCTGTTTTTTATGTATATGCCCTTGCACCATGGGAAATGCCTAAGGGAGAGTGAAATGCTCTTTCCATTGGCATTTTAAATTCCTTTATAAAGCGCTTTGGTTAATACTTGAAATTTATAACAGTTGAAATTCAAAATTGTGATTTTTAATTAGAACTTTACACCTGAATGCCAGAATGTCCTGCTTTAGGAGGGTACTGCATTAACTCTTTAGGTTAATTTTCAAGTCCATTTCCTGATTTTTTTTCAGATGTTTCATATTTTTTTATTTCTTCAAGCCCTCCTGTTCAATTGAAGAAATCTCAGAAACATTTCTGATTATTTTTGAAAAATCATGCGATGCTAGGATGCAAACATCACATCTTTCTTCAAAGAGATCATGGAATTAGGACCAAAATTAAAGTCAGAATTGGCAACCCCTCCAGTTATTTCAATTCCTCAGAAGAACCTGGAACAAATAATTCAGCAAACAATTTGCAAGATGGCAAGGAAATGAACAGAGCCAAAGCAATAGAAGTACAGAGGGAGCCAACAAGGGAAGATGCCCTCTTTGATTAGTTCCTTCTTAACAGAGAGGATCTCCCGAGTGGAGCATGGAGGCCATCTTGGCCAGAGCAACCACAATGAGATCTCTGTTGACAGAAGGAAAAGTGCCAGTAAAACTTCACACCTGGACATGAGGAGAGCAGACTTCAGACAGCAAGCAGACTTCAGACTTCAGGAAGGATGCTGTTAGGAATTGTCCACTGCATTATTCATTTAGTGGAACACGCATAAGGACAAGTACAAGGTAACTCCTCATAGCTCTTTACACCTTGTTTTATCCAGAAGCCTATGCTTGGATGAAGGATTAGGGAACTACAGGAACTTATGTTAAGCTCTTGGAACCTCTTATTTTTCTTTTTTTCTCCTTTCTTTTCTTTTCTTTTCATCTGCATGATTAATTGTACCAAGAATGCAAACATCAGTTATGAGGCGCAGGCTAGACCTGAATGATGAAAAAACCTAATAGAAAAAGGTATGGTATAAGAACTTTTGTTTTATCCTGAATGCAGGGCTTCTAATTGTTACTTAATTATACGTAACCACTTATTGAGGGAAAAAGGAAAAAAAATTCAAATAAGGCTTGTAGAGAAAACCTTTCAGAAGGAGATGCTAGTCACTTAGTTGCAGATAAAAGCCCATTTTTCAATCAGATTCACCGAACAATTGTTCTTGACACAACTGAATATATGATTAGAAGGGTTTATAGGTTGAACTCTGAAGATTTTAAAAGCTGCCCCATGCATCTGACCATGCAGTCTGGCTCTATCAAGCCAAGGCAGGTGAGTAACTCATCCAACTGCTCTGTTGGTATTTTTTACTCTGAATTATTTCAAACATAAAAATTCTTATCTTGAACTTCAGATTAATTTAATCACCAACACTACTAACAGAAGACAATGTGGCTTTGAGGGCCAGTGTAGCCAGAACAACTTTGCCTGTCTGCATAGCCAAAGCCAGTTTATTTGTGGGAAAGCTGGTTTTGTAGTGTTTTAGAGACTACTCTCTTCATACTTCTGATTAGTGCCTGCCTCCCAAAGCTTGGCCTAGATACATTGTTTTAAGCAGCTTTAAAAATTTACTTTTCTCTCTACTAATAGATAGCTCACAATCAAATTGTTAATTGGAAAACAGAAGGCAGTGGTGTATACATTCTGTTGATTTTTACCTGTCTGCTCTGGGCTAATGGAGTGATTAATAAACTTTTAATACTGAACTTCCACTATGAGAAAAGCAATATTATTCAGTAACTGACTTTTACCTTAGGCTTAAGTTCAACTCATTCCTGTGCAGCTTATCTGGAAAGGAGAATATTAACCTTAAAAGCCATGAGTAATTATATTTCAGCAATGCATAGTGGTATTTATTCAGTTCTTCACTCCCTTAGCAACTTCCAGCACCTTAACTTGGCATCTCCTTTTTAAGCTTGCATCTGACATTTCATTACCTCCGAGTATTCAAAAAATGCCCCAAATGGTAATGATTTCAGATGATTAGACATTTCAGACTAGGACTTCTAAAGGGCTGCATAAGCTTTGAATGATCTCATGTTGTTGCTTTATAGCTTCCTCTGACCCTTCTATTTTTATCGCATGTTTCGTGTCCAAATTCAGCACAGGAATAGAAGCTGCACTTAGCTGTACTGAATTGAGATTTCAGCATCCTTTAAACTACCATGGTACTGACTCTCTCTTATTATATTTTCAGACTTATTCCCCCTTGATAAATTAGTATTTGCTATGGAGCCTTTTAAAATGTGTCCTTCATAACTGAATCACAACAGAACTCAATTTCCCAGGAAATTATTCAGCAAAGTGGGAGGAAAAAATTCCTTGAAGGCTGCACCAGTCTAGATTCTGAACTTCTCAAGTGCAGCCATCTTAAAGTGAGGAAAGAAAAGCCATAGCAGGAACAATATTATTTTTTTTTAAGATGTGGATTTTGTTTTAAAAACATTTAAGGAAAAAAAAAATTAGGTTTGCATGTTTGCATGATTTTTCCATTTAAGCAAGAAGTACTAGATTTTGAGAAGATATTTATATATAATTAACAAGATCATTCTGCACAAATCCACAAAGCATGTGTTAATGTAATAAAAGTCTGTTTTCTATACAATTCTTACTTGTGTGACTTGCTCATGCAGTGAAGATGTCATAGTTATACTGAGTGACAGGAAAAGAAAAAAGAGAGTTATTTCATATTATACAGTACAACTAAATAGTATGCACTCCAGATTCCCATGGTGGACATTTGGCCATTGACCCATTGGAGACAGTCCAGAGGACAGACACCAAGATGATTAAAGGGATGGAACGTGTCTCCCATGGGGAAATGCTGAGAGAATTGGGATTGTTCAGCCTGGAAAAGAGAAGGCTTCAGAGTGACCTTATTGTGTGTGCCCTTCCAGTACCAGAAGGGTGCCTACAAGAAAGATGGAAAGAGACTGTTTAAAAAAGCTTGTAGCGACAGGACAAGGGTAAATGACTTCAAACTGTAGGTTTAGATTGGATATTAAGAAAAAATTATTTACTATGAGTGTGGTGAGGCAGGGGAACAGAGAAGCTGAGGCTGCCCCATCCCTGGAAATGTTTAAAGCCAGACTGGATGGGGCTCTGAGGTACCTGGTCTAGTAAAAGATGTCCCTCCCCATGATGGGGTGTTGGAACAAGGTGGTCTTTATGGTCACTTCCAACCCAAGCCGTTCTGTGATCTGTGATTCTATGATGCCATGTTTCTATGACTGCTATGTACACCAGCTACTCTGTTTACCCCATGCAAAAAAAATCAAAAAAACAAAAAAACCAA
>LTAT01000004.1:101800827-101823655 GCA_003286495.1 Chlorodrepanis virens | reverse complement strand
AAAAAAAAAAAAAACCAAAAAAAAAAAAAAAAACCAAAAAAAAAAACCCACCAAAAAAACCAAGCTCAAAAGATAAGGAATCTCTTCTATCCCATATTTTCCCCATAACGGAGACAATAAATGAATAGAAAAATGTGAAAGTGTGATACTTCTCTTCTAGTTATAATGTCCAGCTCTGTTTTTCCTAATGGCAGGCCTCTCCCTGTTAGAAGGGTGGCAGCCACACCCATCTCTCTTCCTGCTCTGTGCTCCTCTGATGGTGGCTTTTTCACTGATGGTTTTGTGTCCTTCTTATTTGGCAAGCAGTTACCGCCACCCACCAATCCCAAGGACATATGAGCATCTCTGAATTTCAAAATCTAATCAACTGTTTCCACCCACCTTCAAAGTCTCAGACAAAATTACAGTGGACAATGGCCACGAGACACTAAACTGCATCAAAACATACACAAAGACAGAAGTTAAAGTCTGCCTGATGCACTACCTCCCCATCCCCAGTATATTCATTATATTGGCACAGTATGGAAGTCTTCAGCAAACAACCCCCAGCAGGGCTTTTTATAAGAGGTCAATAAGAGTACTGTGGGAAAAAAGAAATGTGTATGTCCTCACTGAAGTGGAGGGAGTGCCAGGAGTTGAGTACAATTCATAGTCTGTTCCACTTCACCTTCTCACTTCCTATACTTCTGTCTTTCTGCCTGAATAGACTCTCGACTCATGGCAAGTATAAAATGCAAGGTTAAGGAGAAATGACCATTTGGCCTTCATTTTATTGTAGATTGTTTCAAGAATGTTTGCCTTTGTTCTGCTGTTTGCTTTTGGTTAAGAGCTGAGCTCTTGTGGCTCACCCAGAGGTGCCCTGGCGTCTTCTGTCCTTCCAGCTTATCACCTGACAGCAAAGATTGTATAGTGTAATTAAAAGTCAGTGCTAGCTTTTGGGATATATGGTATAATAAAAGAACCATCTGAAATTAGGACTTAAATAATGAAGGGTTCAGGGACATGTAGTCTGGTATTTGTTATGCATTTTAATAGAGGAAGTTTGCAGCTAATTGGAGGCTAACTAAACCCTTTGGACACATTTCAAGTCACGTCAGTCCTTTTTTTTCTCCCCAAGGAATCTGACAGGCCATGCAGCTTAGTACTGTCTTTTTCTATCTTAATTACCACATTGAATTGTGCTAATGTAGGTTTACTTTAGAGGCATGTGTTGTGATTATAACCCAGGAAAGAGTTTTCCACTACAGTTTTCAGAATCTAGTTTAAATGCCTCTCTCTCTGCAAATAGTAGAAGTAAAAAATTAGATGAATTTGCTTCTCTAACTAATGCATTGTAAGCCATGCCTGTGTCTAGAGAAAGCAGGTCAACTGAATTACTCTGACCCACACCAGCAGCTTGTAAACAAGGTTGTCATTATTCTGTATTTGGGATATTACTAGATCTGGTTTTTCATAATATTGCACTTTTTATTGTGCTACAAGAATGGTCCTTGTTGTGAACATACATTCTTCATAGTGGCACTAAAAAGACACAACGCTTTTAAATATGCTAAGCCTGTGAATCGAAATCTGTATTATTCAATTGTCTAATGAAAAAACTTTATGACAACCCCATTTATTAGCTGCTTGTGGAATTTTTGCAAAGGTCGGTCAGTGAACCTAGTAGGCTGACCTTCATAATTCAGGCTGAAGTTAGGGAGAAGCAGAAACACTTTAAAAGAAAAGTGAAAATCAGACCTATTGCATTTTGTAAATCTCAGGAGAAAATGCTGAGTAATGCAAAAATCACAAACATGAACAAATGTCTCATACTTTACCAAGATGTATGAATGCACGGTCAACTTTTTTAAGGAATTGGCAAAATAGTCAAGTTTAAAAAAAGAATTTGATCTTGTGTTGTTTTTTTTTTTCAGGTTAACATACAAAAACTTGATCCAATATATTATAATTACCTCATCTCAAGTTTTTCCATGAGTGTGGAAGCAAAGTGGTTTGTGTGAATATATAGAGGCAGAATTCCAAGTCTGGAGATACTTCTCTCTTCTATAGAATTGAGACTCTTTTGGCCAAGAAATCCACCAGCAGCAAACATACATATCTCAGAAATCTTGCGTCTTCCTGTCCTTCTCTTACCTCCAAAAAACAAATGAAATGTATTTTAACTATGCATATGTACCAAATATTTTAATTCATGGGACTTTCATAGCTACCTAAGCTTATTCTGATATAAGGAAAAGGCATGGCTAGAGAACATTTTTCTACTTCTACTCTCTTGAATTGTCCATTTACTGCTGCAGCAGTCCTCTGACTTCCGACATCATTGTGCACTGTTGTGCCATGCTGAAAGAGTTTGGATAACCCACATCTCTTGGATCACAAGACATATTTGCTGCATTTAGTTTATTTTAATTTTTTGCAAGATCAGGAGACAGCAAGAAACCTTAAATCATTTTCCAAGAGGCTCACAAATCCTTGGCCTCTAGGTGAAAAGTCTGAGGAGACCCCTGCCCTAGGTTTCTGTGTTTTAAACCCTCCAATTTTTATGATCATTTTCCTCAAAGAAGGAGGGCTGCTGTTCCTGCGCAGCAGCTGGTGCTTGGTGCAAAAAAGGTGATGGATACCCTATTCACATTGATGCTTAGGCAATGTGCAGAAAATGACATTGAATAAAAAGAGGTCTTCTGTTTAGTGGATGACACAGCGCGTGATCCAGAGCAGGACACAGCACTGGACTTGAAGAAATGAAGGACAGGAAAATGCTTTTATTGTTTAACTAAGAAATGACCTCAGATCTTCTCTTTCATTGTTGCTGCAACACGCTGCCTTGCTGTTAAGGCAGCATGATTTTTGGAAAGGGAGGGTAAGCACTTTTTCCTTGTCATCCTTTTTCTGGTTCTTTCTTCTCTCTCCCTCTTCTGTCCTCTGTCAAGTCCACAGACAGTCTTCCAGTTCTACTGTCAAAACTCTCTCATTTCTTGGCCTCACAGCTGAGTGCTGAATATTTTCAATTCAGAAGTACTCCTTCTGTTACTGCTCTTTGAAAATATTTCTTTCAGGAAGAAACTAGTCTTCGCAAGTGTAAAAAAGGAGACAAATTTACTGGGGAATTAATAGTAAAACAAATGTGCTGGTGATATCTGAAAAATTACTGGCAGCTACTTCTGGCTGAATTCAAGCAACTATAGCTTGTAGTAAAACATGACAGTTTTAGTATTTAGTCTGAGCTCAACCACTTTTCATGCTTAAATCTGATACATTCTGGAGAGAACAGTAGCTACCTTCAACAGTTCCATAGAGGAAAAAAATACATTTCATTACATATTTTCTATTGTTTACATATAAGAATATAGGCCTTATTTTGCTATTCTGTAATTGAAATTAATTAGAGATTAATTAATGTTTTCTTTAATACGATGTTTTTTATACTTTATTGGGTTTCCTTATTGTTACATTTTTTCTGAATGTGATTTGCGTTCTTCGCAACAGAATTTTTTTTCTGCTACTTAGTTTTTGAGTTAATTTACATATTTTTTGACGAGTTAAATCATCCAATACAGATCTGTTCATGTGCAGTATTTTCCATTATTCTTACCCTTTATTATGCTTACCTTAGCTCCTTGTGCCGTTCCTTCATAATTTGATAGCTCTATAATTCTGCAATAATTTATGCTTCCTCCATTTGCACTGCCTTACCTGTTCCATTTTTCCTTTGATTTGATATGCAAATCTGCCTAGCTTTTTCTTTTTTATTCCATCATCCCATTTTATTTTCAACACTGACTTGTGAGTTATAGATATAAAACATTTTATATTTAGTTCTCCTTTTCATCTCTGTCTGTAATAATTTGATTTTCTTTAACCAAGTAATTTCAATTTAGTTGTTCTTTTGCAGATTAAACGTAATTCTGGGTTTGTTTTTGTTTTTGTTTTTTTTTTGAAATTTCTTTCCAGTATTCAGCTCAGCTCTCTCTCTGAAGATTAGGTAACTTTCTAGCAAATAGTTCCCATATTTTCTAACATTTCAGTATCTGTTAGACTCTGCCTCTTGATTGGAGGCTGAAACTTGACTTTAAATCCTGAAATATAATTAAAGGGTCATGAAGACCAAAGATAATGAAGATGGCAGATATGACACTATGCTGTGAATGTGCCTAAACTGTGCTTAGAGGTCATCCTGGAAATGCATCTTTACTTAGAGTGCTTTCATCTGATAGTTGTCTTTTCTACTGAAGTCTCAAAGTCCTCTGACATTCATAAGTTTGTTCTTTTAATGGTCATAGAATGAATGAAGGCTATCTTCTTTTTCTCTTTCTACTTGTGAAACTCTCTTCCTTTTAAAAGTAATGTATGTAGTTTGAACTAAGTCCAGGTGGCAAGGAAATTGCTGGTTTGTATCAGTATATATTTTTCAGGTTATTTCGCAAAAATGTCTGTTCATAAGTAACAACACCAAATTGTAACTTTAATTAAAGTTTTATTACAGAGGTCTTATTGAAAGTTCTATGTCTTTCTGAGAGTCTACATAAGTATCCTTTTGAAAGAGTCACTCCTTGAATAACAAAAGTTTTAAATTATATTCTCCTGCCTCGCATCCATCCACAGGTGCTTTAGGCACTCATGTTCTCTGTGGTCCGGGGTCACTTCAGTTTTCATTCACACAATTTGCAGAGCGAGGCGTGATTTAGAACTTCAAATCTCTCTAACTGACATTAAGGGGAATTTTTAAACAATCTTTTCTGGATTCTTTTTCTTCTCACAAGTTATCAAAAGGTTGAAGCCCGGTTTCTGTACCCTAGGAAGTGGGCAAAAAAATATCAGAATGTACCTCACACTCTTTTTCTCACACTGCTCCCTTTGTAAAGCAGCTCTCAGTGCCAGTCACCTTGAACAGAAAAAGCAGGAGAAAGAACAAGGCTATAGTATCTGATGATCTTTGCCCATTTTCCACCTCCCATTTGCTTAATCTCTGAGACCTGTGTAAACAGTCTTTACCTTCCTCTTTGTTGATACACAGGCTGAATCTTGCTTTTTTTTTCAACTGAGCAATGGAAAAGACAGCCTAATTCCTGGTGAACTTCAAAGCAGTTTTTTAGATATCATTACTGCTAAATTTTATGTTATATTTTCATATCTACTATGCAAAATGCTGGATGCTGTTTTAAAAACAAATTAAATTGAATGATATTAAGCAGAAGAATATTCAGAAAAATATGTGTTATTGCTTCCCCCCTTTTTTTTTTTTTCAGAGAAGGATCAAAAGATCCAGATATCACATGAATTCCCTTGCAGAATGTTCTGAAGCACAGTGGTATGTCACTTTGAAATCAGATGTAAAATATAGCAGTGCTTATCAAGCCAATACAATTCAATCTCAGGCTCGGAAGCAGAGCTTTATATGAAGACACAAGAAGTTCATGGAATTGGTCAGATACAGCCTTATATGCAAAAAGTGAGATCTGTAAAAAATCCAATTCCATGCTTGATCAGAAGCAAGTGACAAGAGAAAGAAAAAGAAGAATCCAAGACAGGCAGAATAGAAGAATCCAAGACAGACAGCATATTTGAGATAAAACATAAATTGGACTGGTTCTACCAGGCAGTTCAGCAGAGTGGCATTTTTCCATGGCATGAACTGAATGGTCAGATTCCTAGATATGAGTAATGGTCACAACTTGAAAATACTGTTTTTGCAGAGAAGAGAAAAAACAAGTGTACAGAGAAAATGAAATGAGAGCAACAAGAGCATAGAAGGGTCATCTGTTGGAATAAGGCTCAGTGACATAATATGGTTAGAAAAGGTTCTAGAAGCAGAAATATATAACCTCCCCATTTTAGCCGCTACCAGACCTTTCTTCTTATCTTAGCCTATTTGTGAAGCTCCCTGTGTGCTTAAGCACCCTCTGGCAGTGATTCTATGTGGTGTGGTTCTTGTGGAGGTCCTGAGCAGGGCAAGGAGCTGAACACCATTGATCCTTGTGAGTCTCTTCCAACTCAGGATATGCCATGATTCTATGATATTCCTTCTGTTGGTGAGAACAACAGGATATGGATCAAGGATGAGGGGCAAAATGATGCCAGTCACTCCAACAAGGCAAAGCTCTGAAGGCAGCAGATCTGCAGAGATCCAAGGTAAATTTCTACAACCTCACCTACCCTCCAACTCAGCTGGCAAAATTTTGGGAGGACACACAGTTAGCCATGTTCTATGAATGAGTTGGCAAAGTAGCCACTGAGTATAGACAACAGGGCAAGCAGGCTTTACAGCTTTGCATAATTTAGTTCAAGGATTATGTACAGCGTATATAAAAAAGTGTGACAGATGCAGCATTAAACTTGAGGACTAAAGGTCAGTACAGCGAAATATACCACCATAAATATTAACCCACTCTCTTGGAGTAGCAGGTTTTAATGAGTCACTAGCCAGTGACATTAAACCATATAGTAATATGCTACAATATTATATTTAGGTGATTGTTAACATTACTGCAGTGCAACGTTACTCCCCAGCAAGACAACCAGAACTGAGACATAGGTGTACACACAGGGACAACTTCCAAGGCAAAATTCCAAATGAAATTTTAATAAATGCTCTTTTAGATGAGCAGTGAGTTTTAAGTGAGGCTTCTTTTGTCAAGGTCATTCAGTGTGGTGTGGAGGAATGCCTGAAATTTGTAGACAGGCAAACTAAACCTAAAGTTTGGTTTTGAAAGAAATCTTTGCTCAATTCCTCTATCATTTGGACACTATTCTCTTATTTTTCTATACATTATTTAAAAAAAAATAGTGTGTCAGCTGTGCCATTTTGAGGTTAAGAAATCATATGCAACGGATGTCTTGAAAAATGACATGGACTAGCAATTTGTTAAATCGATATAGAGAGCTGCCAAGTTTAGAAAATTTGGATCTGGATCCCCTGGCAGAATATTCACAAAAGTGAGATAACAAATACAATTTTTTATTCTCTGTACTGCTATCCTGAATATAAATCAGCGAATATTACTGCAGTAGCCTATTTATTAATGACTGACAAAAAAGGCCATTGGATCAAGATAAAAGTCTGCTTTCCTTCATGATTTATATGCTATTACTACACTCATCACACACATGCCCATCTACTGCACAGGCAGGGGGAAAGAGAGTCTTAGAATTATTTATTAGTACTTAATATTTGCAATAATAGAAATATTTCTGCACAGAAGCCTTAAGATGTTTGTTGTGCTTTACAGACAGACATTTGTTCAATTATATAGAAAAGGAAATTCATAAAACCCCTAAGTTAGCTGGTTAAAATTAAGTCCATAATGTAAGGGAGTATAAAAGAGCATAAATAAGATTTTTTTCCTTCTTTCAGAAAGACCATTGCCAAATGATGTATGCTTCAATGCACTGGAAGCTGTTAACAGAGAACATGGGAAAGACAAAGACATTTCTAAATCCATCAGGCAATCGTAGCAAACAAAAAATCCAATGCAGAGGAGAATAACCTCAAAAAGGATTCACTTATTTTCCTTTCTGGCTTCATATCACAGCTACACAACTGAGGTTGTAAAAGGAGAAACAGCTTCCTACCACTACAGTTAGATTCTGAAAAAGAGTTCACTAGCATGAAGTAAAATCAGCTTGTTAGAGTTGATCATTCAAATGTAATTTTTCCCTTTACTTTCTGTACAAGCAGGAGTGTCAGGAAAGGAAGAAAATTTTGCAATGATTTTTTTTTTTTCTTAACAAAGTGGCACTATTATATTTCTTTGGGGCACAGCCTAATTTTTGATTATGTATATCAGTCTTTGAATTCTGACCCTTTGCAAAACTACTGAGTTTGACTAAAAACACTAACATAGCCCAAGAATTAGATAACATTTTAAAGTATTATCAACAAAAATCAAATAAGGAACAAAGTCTGAATAAGAAGTTTCCTATCCAGGTGTTCAATTTGATTCATTCTCTCCTATATGCTTCCTCTGGGGGCAAACTGCAGCTGTTGAATAGTACTTTGAATTAATTTTCTCCCTGAAAGCCCAATCATTAAAGTATTTACCTGCTACTCTGTTTTATATTAAGGTAAATAGGGACAGAATGATAATTTTAAGCTTTAGAGGGAAATTTTTGAGCTTTTGTGACTGACAGAAGCAGTTGCATTTATGGTCTTAAAACATCATCTCATTTGTTTTTTGCATGCATGATCAGATCTGGATGTAAACCTGCCCCTTCAAACACCTTTAAATCAGAATTTTTATTCCGACGCATTGACACAGAAACATATAACTATGCATATGTTTTTGCTGAAAAAGAATTACAGGGATCAATGAAACACGGAAAAAGTGGCTTGGGGACCAGAAATTTTACTCATTCTTTGCTCTGTGTTGTATGATAAGTACCCCAGGGCATGCGATAGCAGTGAAGGCAAGTGCCTAAGCACACAACACTTGTTATTTCCTAGGCAGTGTGAGCTAGCAGTCCTCCACTGGTGCTGGTGTTCACATGAGCTCTTTACTTCTGCCCCTGAGCAGAGGGGAGGGAGGGAGATTACAGGCATGGGTTTTTTTAATGTCTGAAGAAGACCTTAATATACTGTCATTTTGAATGTATAGTGAGTCAACACAAAGTATGTTTGAAGTCCATTACTTTTTTATATACTTCTTATTTTCACCCCTAATATGGGTATATTTTTTCACAGGACACAGACTCTCAAGTGAAATGCTACCACATAAGGAAAAATGTTTAAGAAATAGCACATCTGAACCACTATAACTGATTTTAAACAATCCTTGCTGGTGCTAATGAAAGTTCTGAAATAGTCTTCTTATCAGGTTTTATTTCCAATTCTCATGTATGATGAGAAAGTAATAAAATCTTTTTCCTCAAAGACATAATGACATTTGTAGTCTGTCACTTGGTATTGTCTCCAAAAACAAGGATGTGTTTTACAATTCTCAGGTTACTCAATTTATTGCTTATAATTTACAGAAGTTTGCTTAATCTCCAACTGCATGAAAGTTCAGTGCCTTTTGTTTGTTTTTTTTTTTTAATTTAGTTTAAAAATCAAAACACCTTGAGTGGAGAAGAAAAAACCAGCAGAGCACAGTTATTATAAAAGATTCACAAATAAATCTTGTGAAGCAGCCCGCATGAAGCCCATGATGTAGCTCTCAGGGGGAGATCCTACTGTCATTGATTTCTTCAGTTATCTTTGTGGGACATAGCATTAATCCATTTGCAAATCCAGCTTTTCGGTTGTCAGGTTCCTTTCAAATGTGAGGGTAAACAGCAACAGAAAGGACAGCAAACAGTAATAAAATGTAAGCCAGATTTACTTAGCACAGACCCCTGAAGATAAATAAATGCACACTAGCCTGCCACTTCAAGATCAGAAGGAGCCATTAGCATAGTATTTCATATAATTGAATGCAATGTTGACTTATTTCCCAAAATAATCCAAACTTTTCTGTTTTACAGTGGGGGCATACTAGAGTCAGTGCAGAACTGTGACTGCAACTTATTTTGCATCCTTCAAGCTTTCTTGTGTGAGTGAAGGAGAGGAAGGAAGGCAGCTCATATGCTCTGAGCTAGGATCATGTATTCCTCATTAGAAATCTGTTTTGCTCAGAGAAATGGTCCATAGTAACATCATCATCATTTGTTTGCAGTTTTTATTTGGGAAACTACTCATGCTGACGTTAAAACATTTTCCCCAATCTGGGAAGAGAGATAACACTGAATAGACTGAATCAGGCTAGTCTTGAAGCTCTTTTAGATTAGTTTATGCCATTAGAACAAGCCTTAAATAAGGTAAATGTGAAGTTCCATCACCACATCATATCTTCCTTGTTTCTGTTAAATTTATGAATAAAGTGCCTAATGGTTTCTGTGTCTTCTGAACCTGCAACCACTCCACTAAAATTTTAACTGCCTCTTCATTGGAAAAACAGGTAGATTTTTCTAATAAGATAAGACACCCAAACAGAGTAATTTTTTGAAAATATGGTAGGGACTTTTACAGCTTCACCACAGGAAACTAAGCTCGAAGCCTGCTCAGTTGCTTAATGGAAAAGCAAGTTGGAATTATTTCTCAGATTTGTAAAGCTCTGTTAAAACAAGGAAGGCAGTAACATATCACTTTTACTTCAGTGAAGATAAGGTCTTTTCAGTCTATGATTTTATTAAGGAGAACGCAGCAAGCCTACTATGAAGCCTGTCTGTATTGGCTGGAGACCAGGGAGTTCAGTGTTACCAACACAGAGGAAGGCATCTCAGAGGATAGGAACTGCTGAGATTCTCTGCCCTCCCTCTCTGCTCTAATGTCGTGGCAACAGAGCTGCTGGGACCAGGTCTGCAGCTGATCAGTTCAATATTTTCCGACTGCCACTTGCAGTAGACAAGGACAGGAAAATTGAGCCGTGAGGATGCAATGAGTTTATCTGAAGTCTTTTTTTTTCTCCCTATTTTATTTGTGGGATATTTGCATATCCTTGCATGTGTAATTTCCATTCCACTGGCATGTGCTGTGCACATATACTGAAATGCATTTAATTTTTCTGCAGATATGGATGCATGCTTATGTAAGTGGATTAGAATCTTGAGAATTTAGATGGCATTTGAATTAATACCAGTAGCAACTCTGCATTCTTCAAGGTTACTGTTTCTTAAGTTTTTAACAGACTCATTTTTAAGCTGATTCTTTCCCATTCTTTTAAAGAATGTGCATACTTAAGAGAGAGAAAGTTTTTCAACTGAGCTATTTCTGCCCTTCCAGGATGCAAGCATAGCAAGAAAGAGAGAGAAAGAGCAACTTCCACGGTCTATAGATCTCATCTCTATCTACATACTGGCTATCTCATAGATGAGATCAAATGTGCTGACTTAGAAAAGAAGGGATAATTTATAGGAAAGAAAACTCTGTTCTTTTTCCATATTTAATCTCTAATGGGACCTGTTTTTGCAGGTAATAAAACCAGATAGAAGCATATGCACTAGATTTCCTCCACACACATCAGAATTCAGGTGTTTAAATGGGCTTTTGCCACCCCCAGCATCTTTTTTGATGCTCACTGGAGCCAACAGAGGCCACCTGCTGCATGCCACTGCTCAACAGTTCACCCACTGAGACCCCTGAACTTTTCAGGCTAAAACACTTTCACAATGGGCCAAGTGGGTTGATGAGTCTGCTGCTGCAATGCCTCTACATCCCTCTCTAAATGTGTTTGAGTGCTTAAAAATCTTTAACTTCAGACTCCATCAGAAGACAAAGTCTTTCCACTCTGAGTGATGAAATCTCTCCTGATGTGGGATATGGGTTGTGAGCAGCACTCATAGCTATCTTCTCACAGAATAAACACTTGGATATGTGCAGTGCTGTGTTGGGAGACAAGTAGTTTCCAGGTGTCAAGGCCTCTTGACTTGTTTTCAGAGGCCATTAGGTGGTATTATACATCTCTGAATTTTCCTAAGCACGTAAACCCAGAGATTTGAAATAGAATGGACTAAACTTTAAATTTTGTGCAAAGATAGTAGGAAAGGCAGAGGTGGGGGAAGGGAAAAGCAGGGAAGGTAATGGAAAGGCATGGAAGGATAGGTAGATTTATTGATTTGAGTGTTTAGTTACAAGGTAAACAACATGTGAGTAGTGTCTTTTTCATAGGATCTGGTCTTTTTTATTTCATGCTCCTCTTCCATGGGGATACACTTGTATAAGCAGAAATGATACCGCTAGGAACTGTTGTGCATGAAACCACTGAATATTTTCCAAGGGGCAGGGCAGATAATCCAGAAAAACTCAAGAGATTTTGAGCCATGTGAAAATGTAGGTCAGTGCGCGCAGAAAGTGAATTGTCAGCAAGTTCTGGATAAAATGGATCTCCACTGCAGTTTAGTCTGAAATGAAGAGAGAATGCCATCAAGGTTCCTTTTAACACTGTCAGTAAAATACTTGTTCAAGAGAAGCACTCACTGGCACAGATAAGTAATGTGTTGTTTACTGTTTCCAGGAAACACAGTAGTTTTCTGCTTATTTCAACCAGCTGAATCTTCTGTGGAACCCAATTCAACTGGCCTGAGGCAAGGGTAAAAAACATCAACTGTTCTCAATCTTTGTAGTCCATACATTCAGGACCCCTTCTTTGGGATGTTAGAGGATCCTGTGTAGAGCTCTAGCTGAGGTTTAAATATACTTCTAAGCAGAACGTGTCCAACCTGACCTCTTACAAAAATGAAAACCCATTGAAGTTTGAGATAAAATCTGAATATTCTTCATCTGGAATGAAATGAGCTTGGAAGCATATATGTCTCTGACTAGTAATCTACATGTAAATCAACAGCAGCCCCATGATGTGAAAATCCTCTGTGTCAGTAATACTATATTGTATGAAGAGGATGGTCTTAAGCCAAAAGATGTGGGAGAAAATACATATTGATAAAATTGTATATCTATATTTTGGCAGTACAAGTGCTCACAGGAAAATGAGAGTCTGACTCCCAGAGAATATGGCTCAGAGATCTACAGCCAACACTTTTCATTCGGGTTGCTCTCCCCCACCCTCTGTCTTCTCAAGTAATGATTTTAAACAGAATATTGTGATTTTAAATATTCTCACCTCCCACAAGAATATACTCTTCTGTTTCCTTGTGTACAGGTTGTAGCTATTGAAGAATTTGTTCTTTTTTGCAGCACATCCTTCATAAATTGTTGCTTTACTGTAATTTTTTCTCATTATCAAAAAAAAAACCACCCAGTTTTGGGCTTTTGAGGGGGGGGGGATTTATGTGAATATCTTTTATGTTTTAAAAGACAGATGACAAGTTTTGCTCTTAAGTTTGTGAGCTTGACTGACTAGTACACTATGTTAGTTTCTTCCAATACATGTACTGTGTTATCAGAAAAAGTAAAATGTACCTGTTGATAGAAAAAAATAATTTTCCATTTTTCAGTAGTGAACTTCTTCATGAAGTTATTTTTTTCTTTACATTGCAACTCTGCAGTTAACAATCCTTTTACTGTGGAATAGCATTGACACATTCTTGTTGCTCTCCACAGGGGATGTTCACAACTGTCTGCTTCAGGCATATAAATTAGGCATCTTTAGTTTCCCTGAATTGCCTTCCTGCTTGTGCTGACCTCATTTCACAGACAACAAAAAGGAGCTATGGCTTTTACCTTTGGTCCTCTGACTGGAGGCTACATTAATTTGCCCAGGCAAATAGTTTGAATGTCCATTCCTCCCAAGTGAATTAATTACCATCCTTGCTATGAAATGGTGTCCATGCTCAGGGAGGCTCCACACTGTTCAAAGAGTGACCTGTTAGCCACCAGTTTCCTGGGGCTCTTTGCACAGTGGCTACACCGCACGTCACAGTCATCACTTTCAGAATTATGTGGGCATCAGGTTTTCCCTCTGCTGTGCTTGGACTCCATGCATGTCAGGACAGAGCAGAACAGGAGAGGGCTTTGTGGTACAGAAATCTACACCTTGTGCATAAGCCTATGGGATCAAATCCACCTCTTACTCATCTCATAAAGAATCAGCAATGGTGCTACCTAGACCTAGAACCATTTCATAAACAAGTCAAATTTTCCTATCTGCCTTTTAAAAGTCTGATGGTATATATGTTTTTTTTCTTTCTCCTTTCTTCTTGAAGCAGAAAATGTTTGTTCAGGTCTGCCTGTTTTTAATGGGTCAAAAATTTTGTGGGAAGGGATCACTCTGACCTTGGAGTGTTTCGGAGAAGCACAAAAAGATTTCTTCCTTATAAATTATGACCTACTGCTTCAGCTTGTGCTCAAACCACTCGTTCTTATAATATAATTCTCCAAGAACCATTGGGCCTGTTTTTTTTTTCCTCTGATAGAGCCTACACTGGGCCAGCTCAGGAAGAAATATCTGTATTTATACATACATTGATCTAGACTGAAATAAACTAAATTATTCTAATCTTTTATCTCAGAAAAGGGTAATCATTACCTTAGTTATTCTAAGATGAGAAAAATGCAAGTTCTTTATATGTTAGATTTTTTTTTATGACCTCTAATAAAAGTTTCAAGATAACAATGATTTCCCAGTATATCTGAAAGTGTATTGCACATTCAATTAAATGATTAAAATGGTCTGAAGGTCAGTATCTGTTTAAGCCAAGCAATCTCCTACAACTCACACTAAGGTAAGTCAAATGTCACTTTCCAGAAGTCACTGGAATTAACTTTAGCGAAACATGAGCAAATGAGATCAGATTGGAAACCAATTTCTAAGTTACTGATAAACTTCTGTGATTTTTCTTTTCATAATAGGAGAATTACAAATACGCCATTTGCACGTCTGAGAACTTCCACCATATAACTCATGCATGAGAAACATTCCCTCTCACAGCTGCAAAAACAGTACACATCTGAATAATAATAATTCTAAAAGTCTGACTTATTATGGTTCTGACTCAGAGGTGACCTAATCCCTTAGAAGAATAAATCAAATGCAGCCATTATATACGTCAGGTGATGGGAATTAAAGAGAATGAGTTAGTTCAAGTCCTTTAGGTAATTAGTAGAGAATTCTGAGATACGTGATGTTTATAAAAATCTTTAATATAAATATTTGTTTATTGGAAAACATGTTTTTATATTAAGTCTTTCAGTTCATTAAAGACTGAGTTACCTTGTGATATGAGGTATTGTAAGAGAAATTTCAGCAGGGAAGTACTTCATAATCAAGCTATGTTAAAACTAAAATATCTGTTCCTATATTATGCAGTTGTCACTGGGAGAAAACAACTGAAAGGTAGATTTTTTTTTCATAATTTTACATTTAAGACTTTGAGGTTACCAACTGCAGCTTGAGATGGCTAGGGACACATGAAAGTACTTTGCGCGTGAGTTAATTTTAGAATATTTCAGGGAAAATTATATTTCTAATGCAGTTTTGTATTTCTAAAGGCAAATCAGAGTTGAAACATTTCTGTTTTCTGTATACATATAAATATACCAAGAGAAAAGGAGATAGGGATATCATATATACATATATGTAGACATAATTACATATATATTTGTGGTGACACATATTTAAATACACAGATGCACATATATTTGTACACGGATATATATTTAGAGAGACGTAAAGGGAGGCAAGAAAGATTCTGTTCTGCTGTTCAAAGTCAATACAAAGACTTTAATGGAGTTTATTACCTTTCATTAAAAATTGGCTGCATTAAATATTTTTATTTTTAAAGCTGAGAGGGGGGCTTAAAGAAACCTCCCCCCCAACCTCTAATTATCTCTATTGTCTTTGTTCAGCAGAGGCAGCATGTTCTTCAGGATTCAAGCTGGGTGTAATGCAGATCTGTTGACGTCTACAGTTATCCTTAAGGTTGCAAGCGTAATTCCTACTTGCCTTTGCAGAAGAATCCAGTAGAGAATGCTATCACCATCACCAGAGAAATGGTACTGTCAACAACTGCCCGTGCCGTCAGACACTTATCTTTTGATGTTCAGTTACCTTCTGCTTGTTAACCTTGTCAAGGAGGGGCACAGAGGGGAGCACCAACCAAATGAAACCTGCAGTAATTACTGTAATTCGGAAAGAAATATATTCACTGGAGGCAGGCTGTTCCACCCTCACAATCAACCTTTCTGCAACTCAAGGAAAACACAAACATGGCCTGGCTCAGACAAATTAGGCATGAACAAATGTTGCACATTAAATGAGTTAAAGGACCTTGCTGAAAATTACAAGGGCTGCTTAGGGAAGCAATGATTCCCATTAAGGCAGAAACAGGCTTAAAAGCAAGTGGGCTTTGCAGAGAGACTTACATATATATTTACTGTTCTTGGTTATCTTACCCAAGGCAATTCTGGCCACAACACTGCAAATATATCCAGATGATAATAGTATAATGTTCTTTGGGAGACATTCAGGGGGAGAAAAAGAGATCACCAGCTGGATGCTGCAAAAACTACTGCTTCAAATACCAATACCTGGCTTGTCTGTAGCACTTTTCATCAATCTAATTTCAAATTACTTACAAATGGATTTAGAAAGGTCTTAAACAGTTAGATGATGTAGAAAGATAAGAAACATTTGAAGTTAACTTTTAAAAAACAATCTTTAATCAAATACATAGTCTTAAACATAAAGCCACATCCTCTTTTTTGCTGGCATTCACCAAAGTGCAATCCTATTGCCAAACATATGCGAACAACTATAGCCGAAGGAATTGTTGATACATTACTAGTTCTCCTTTTGCTCATCAGTACAGCTAAATGATCCTTTCTGAAACACTCTGTTTTAATATGCATTAGCCTTTCCTCCCACTGTAATTATGGGAGGACTAGTGGAAATGATTTTGCTTTAAACTGCAATGACAATGGGTTTGCCCCATTTCTCTTTTTTTCCTCAGCTTTTTTACCGAAGGAATTAATGAAGAACAATGCTATTCTAGGTTTGGGGTCTTTTTTGTCTTTATCCTTGATCCACACTGAAAGAAACATTAAAAGCAGATTTTCATTAAAATCTGTGCAGCTTTCAGTAGTGTTTGAAGGTGGAGTCAGCAGGCGACAGGACAGAATGTCATATGAATGTGTAAAATATGCATATTTGTAAATATGTTTTGAATACAAAGGTTAAAGAGAGGACAAGCTGAGCTAAGACACAAAAGCATTATGAGAGGATGGTGGAAATACAGATCATAAGGTGCCATGTTCAGCATAAATCATGCGGCGTGTAATACATAATAAGGGTTATTCATCAGGAGCTTTGCAGCAGCCTGTAACATCTCTGCAATCAAGACAACAATAAACTCTACAAAGTGGGAGCAATTTCCATCAGAGCGAGAGTATCCCCTCCCTCATCTTTATTTTTAAATGCATGATGATCACATGCTAATTGTGTAGACCTGTTACTGTGAATGACAAATAACCACTTCCAAAAGGACATTATGGCTAACAGCTCTTTAGGGGTCAATTTTGTTCCCCATCATTAAAATCCCCATTCTGTACAGAATTAGGAAGTATAGTCTTGCCACAGGAGCTTGTTGTCCAAAGAATAAATAGGGCATGTTGGATTAAGGGTGAGCAAGTGCTGTCGTGAAAGCGATCTGCCGTGCACAGACTGAAAAGCTCGTGAGGGAAGCTGCTGCTTGGAGACATGGAGAGATTTGGGAAAGGAGCAGGGGGGTTTCAGAGTGGCCAGCCCACACAATGCAAGGGCAGTTTTAAGGATTATTCCACCTCTGAATTTACTCCAGGCTCGGAGTTATGTCTACAGAGCTTTTTGCTCTGTGTGGAGCTTGCTCTGCTGGTGCTCTGGGATGGCAGAAAGCTGTGTGCTTGTGTTACCTTAGTGCTGGGTTCCCTGGGGCAGGCTCAGGGCCCCTGCTAGCCATGCCAGCGAACCAGCAGCTTGAGCAGGATGAGATTGCATCTGCTCTGTATCTGAGGAGACTGCCTGTATCTGCTGAGAAATTGAAACACATGTGGCTTTAACCTCAGCTTAGGTGGTGACACCCTCTGAGCAGTACCTGGCACATCAGAGATGTTTCAGAACTTCTCAACAGTACACAGGTCCAGTCACCGGTGGACTATGATTTTGCCAGGCTCCCAGCTTCTGAGGGATATCTGGGTAACAAAAAGGAATAAAACTACCTAAGAAAAGAAATACAAAATAGAAAAATGCAGTTAAATATCCCCTCAGTTCTGAGACTTCAGGACAGCAGGAAACAGTGCAAGCAAGCCTCAGACAACTGAGGGTAGCATTTTAGGGAATACTAAAGCACTTTAGGGGATACAGTGTCTTGCAAAATTTCCTTTAAAATCAGGAAGACACTATGAGAGATAGAAATATGAATATATTCCCCAACACATATTTAAAAAGCAAGGTTATTGAAGACAGTGGAAATAGAATATGTTCTGTGTCCAAAACAAGACTGAATAACTAGTGTAACAATTTATGTGGCCAGTGAAGGTGCAGCTTATGACTGAGATCTGCACCAAAGTATCATTAATTTTTTTTATCAACCAATGTCATAGCAATTCAAATTCAAAAGGGGGCTAATGGCCCCCAAGTCCAGACTGTAGCTTGCAAAGGCTGAAAATATGCCACTTTGAAAGGGGAAGAGGATGCAAAATATAGCATCAAAAGGAGTCCTCATCAGGTGGGTGCAGAGTGCTGAGAACATCTTGTAGAAGTCAAAACAGCCTCAACAGAGACAGGCTAAAGCAGCAGCAGATATAATGTCATGCAGCTGTGATGCTAGCCATGGCTTTTGTGTTTGTGGAAGGAGAGCTTTGAATGCGGATTTAACTTATTGAGAACCCTTGAACTGAGTAGTCTGATTTAGGTACTTGCTCTGTGCTAGATGGAGAGAGTTCCTTACACAGCTGATGGCAAGAGAGCAATACCTGCTAGAGCAATTCATCCCCTCCTATGACACCTGATGAATTATGCATTTATGTTTGTTCTCCTTTGTCCTATGCTAGCCTTTGTCATAAAATGCATCCAAAAATGTACCAGTTGCAACCTGAATATCAAGCAGAAATCTGTTGGTTTGGGTAGTTTTACAGCAGTCTAGGTCCAGATTTTCAGAGTCAATGTGATTGAATAAGAACATACATTTACTTACTTAAAAAAGTATACTGAATGTATTATATATATATTTCAAATGGTTAATTTCCTAATATCATTCATTTAAATGAATGCAATAGCAGTAATATTTTCATGAGGCAGTGTGCTGGGGTCCTCAGCAGAGGAAGAACTTTGACTTGTTTGAGCAAGATCACAGGAAGATACAAGATGATGAGAGGGATAAAGCTTCTCCTATGAGGAATTTGGACTGTTCAGCCTGGAAAAAAAATGGCTTTGGGGTTGACCTAATTGTGGCCTTCTTGTATCTGAAGGAAGTCTGAAAGAAAAATAGAGACAGGCTTTTTTCAAGGGCATGTAGTGATAGAACAAAGGGATTGGAATAAAACTGAAGAACACAGATTTAGACTAGGCATTAGGAAGATATTCCTTAGCAGGAGGCTGGTGAGTCAGTGGAACAGGCTTCCCAGAGCAGTTGTGAGTGCTCCATCAGTGGCAGTATCCAAGGGGCTCTGAACAACCTGCTCTAGTGAAAGGTGTCTCTGTCCATGGAACTAGATGATCTTCAAGGTCCCTTTCAACCCAGACCATTCCACAATTATATGAGTCAATGACTACTATTTTAAGTAGTTCCGAAGGACACTTTTAAATTATAACAAATTATAACAAGCCAAGTAGTTACTGATGCCCTGTTCAGCTGCCTTTGCCAGAGTAATTTATGTGTATAACAGTGTCCTTCTAGGGTTAAATTTTATTTAGAGTTTTAGTTTTAATCTCAAGCCTTTTTAAGCAAAAAGATGGGATTCAATCCCACATGTTTTTCTGAAGTTTTAAATTGCTGCAGCACAGGTCTAGTGACAACATTGGAATTCGTACGTGGCAGTGGATTTGTTTCACTATTTAAAACGAAAAGTAGACTTGTCTAATGAAGAAAAAAATACAGTCAAATGTAGACCTTGTCAATCACATAGATTAACTAGGATGGGAACAGTGCCTTCAAAATGCTGTAAGTAATCAAAAAGATGAGATTCTTTTGAACATTTTAGTGCTCAGGAAAAGCTGTTTTTCTGACAAGAAAAAATATTTCTTTCAAGATTCTTTCACCTCAGAACAGGAACCAGTACATCTTTTATTCATATTATCGGTAGAGCTTGTCGTTCTTGTATCTGTATCTTAGGAGCATTCTCTCATCCACTGGTATTTTTCAGCTGATATCAGGTCAATTAAATGTGGACAATAGGAACTGAATGTTCATATAATAATAGGTAGCAGACCTGACATGTTAGGGTCACTGATTACTGTACCAATTTCCTTTACACTTCCATTGCTACTGCCGAATTCTTCATGCACTTACCTGCATGAAGTCTTTCTAAAGCTGGTGAGTACAATTTGTTATCACCTCTGACTTGTTTTAGCTCTAAAATATCTCTCTTGGTATTCAGCTAGGCTTCAGCACTGCCAGGCATCAGTGATTCTCACCTTAATTTACACTCATCTTCACAGTTTCCTCAGTGACGAAACAGGCATGCACATTTACCCTCCATAATTTCAGTTCTCCACGTGAAAGCTGTTGGCTATTTGAGATGCTACTTTTTTTTTTCTAGCTCCTGACACCCTGATACCACTGGAAAGGTGTAAATATTGAACAGTAATAAAAGGCCACACCTAGAGGAGACCTTCCCAGATAACTTGGGAATGTGGAGCATACACTGATAAGAAAAGGACACGTGTCTGTTGACCAGATGTAGCACAATACTCACAATTCAAAAAGCACAATTCAATAGCTCTCAAGCAGAAGTAATGTAATCCATTAAAAGCAAGAACCAAAAACTCCAAAAGCACAAATTTATTTGTCTTGTCAAACATTTCCACGACAGAAAGAAAAATGAAAAGCGGATGGTGGAAAGGGAGGTCACTAGATTGTTGGATTAAAATAGATATTTTTGAGAGTGGAAAAAAGGAAAATTGCCATATTAAAATAGCTAAAATTTCTAGTGTATAAAACTGAAGAAATCCATATTTATGTAAATAAATAGGCATCCAGAAATTTACTTTAAAAACAGTATTTTATGTGTTTTCCCTGAGACAGAATTTTTTGTGCACAAGGGCAACAAAGTCTCTCTACAAAAGAACAACAAGCCGGTAGCATATGTGATTCCCTATCTTTTCCAAAATGTTAGATTCCAGGATGAAAGCAAACAGAAGATCTCCCATCAAAAGATTTTCTTTTAATTAAAAATTGGATTAGAAAGCAAATCAAACTACAACCTCTAGCTATCTGTAGTAATAAAGAAGGAAACTTTCCTTGGGCAGGAATGTTTAAAGTTGTGGTAATGACAAAGGAAAGAATATTTGCAACACTGCATTTCCCCTCAACCTTTTTTTTTGAGAATTCTGAGAGACCACATGCTTTTAAGTGTAACAGGCAGCTTATTTCCTGTAAGGTTTTAGGATCTCACAAATGCTTTCAAGAAGGAAGAAAATAGTTATCTCTGAAAAAAGCAAAGTGTTGTAAGTGACCTTATAAACCATCGAGTTTCTTTGTTGCCAAAGAAATCAATAATATAAGAGAGTGTTTGGATATCAGAGAAGCAGCACTCATTTCTGTGATCTCTCAGTTCTGTAAAACGAGCTGCTGAGACTAAATTCTCTTGCATGAAGAAATTTAATTTGCTCAAAATGTCTTTTTTTTTTTCCTTGGAATTACTTGAATTTTTTTAAATTTCACACAACACAGAACTCTAATATATAATTACATTTTAAAAATAAACATAATTAGCCGACTGATCATCTGCCTTTCCATCATCAATGACATAACTACAGAACTTATGTTTGAAAATAAGCCTTTTTGAAGCTGATCAAGAGTCTTTGGCTGATGAGGAAGATTTAATAAATATCTGGGGAAAATTAATTTATATTGGTTTAAATATGTTTTTTTATGCTTATTAAGTATTGGATGAATTGATTGTTTAAATTACTGGTGTTCTTACGTCTGAAAAACTCTGAAGGTATTTATACTTTATTTATACTTCTGTGACTTAAGTGCTTTTAAAATACTTATGCCTGCTAAATAATGACATCTGTTTGATAACACAAATGCAACATTGAAAATTTTTGTCCCACTAATGTAAATTTATATACAGAAGTCAAATTGATGCTGCTTGAGGGATATCTAGGAGATTGGCATGTGATCTTTACAATCATGAAGCTATTAGTTGCAATTGCAGAATAGTATTTAAACAAAAATTCTGCATAAGGATTTTTTTCTTTCATTTTTTCCCTTTTTTTTTAATGTCCCCTGAGTCCCAAAGGGAATTCACAGTGTGCTTCTTCACGGCAATAGTTTACAGTATCATCAGTTTCCACCTGCAGCTAGGTCTTATCCAAACAATCACCAAGCTTATTAATACACAGAACAAACAGAGAAAGATACAGTATGAATCTCTGCAGAAATTCTTTGGGAATGAATAAATACTCAGAGTAAATGTTGGCTGGTTTGATAATTTGGTAACTAACTTTCATGATATGAAAATATATCCAGTATGTCTGGATTAAGATCACCAAAATAAATCACAAAAAGACTTCCCAGAGATTTCTGGGGATAATGGCATTTGACCTCTGGTGTAAACCCTAATCAGCAATTAAAAGGTTAAATATTGCTTTGTCATCCTCCTGAGCTATTTATTAATGCATTTTTCAAAGTCATTTATGATTCATATGAAAGAGACCTGTTGTCCTTGTCTGGTTAAGATTCATGTCAATAAACTTCCAGTTGCTTCATGACCTTGTTCACTGCTGATCCCATGCCGCATCAACATTTTGGCAGAAGATCAATGTCAAGTATGTTTTCACCTCACAAACCCAGCTTTACTTGCTTTATTCAGCCTCTGATCTGCTGCCTGCAGATGTTTTGATGTTTGTCTTGATGTTTTTCATCATCTCTACAGGGTCTTTTCTTCCCCTCCAGCTTCTGTATCCTAAAGTATGCCATGCAACTTGTGCACTGGCGAGACCTTTTCACAATCAAAATTTTATTGTGGAGTGTTTATTTTGCTTCTGATGTACTCAAAACTTGACAGAAAGGAAATTAAAAGTAAAATATATTAACTAATCAGGTTAATATCTTTTTAGCCCCGGTCAAAAATAGTGAAATAAATATTGCTCCATTTGCCTTTTTGAATAATAACTCCTGGAGCATTTTGGATGAACAGCTGTAAATAGAGATGCTGAAAGTCCATTTTAGAGACATACACAAAAAAATTACAGCACCC
>LTAT01000004.1:101785242-101800817 GCA_003286495.1 Chlorodrepanis virens | reverse complement strand
CATACACAAAAAATTACAGCACCCTGCAAAGTCTAATAGCTGCATGACAAGCCCAAGATTGCAGTCATGTCTGCCAGATAGTCTGAAAGGTGTGTGTTCCATTACTCTTCAAATTTATTGGCACTGATAGGTGGAGGACTACATAAACACTTGCCAGAAGTTCAAAATGTTAGGTTACACTTCAATTTACTACATATGTGTAGCCCATGATCAAAAATAAAGGTATTTCAACTCTTTCTCCACTCTCTCCTTAAGAGAACCTTTGGTCTTCACAGGGTTAGTGCTTAGCAAAGATTTGGCAGTCCTAACCTGCAGAATGTGAAAGAAATTACATCTCTCTTGTGACAGTTCAGACCCTCTTCAGGATTTAATATTTGCTGACAAGGATTAATTGCTTACAACTCTTTCATCCTTTGAAAATGAAGCCGGTTTTTAGATGTTCAGCTCCATTTGGTGGCAAGAGGGGTATTTTGAGGTGGTAAGATAATAGTAATCCCATCCTGGAGCCTGTATGTTTGAGAAAGGGTATAAGGAAAGCATACTGACAATTCCTATTGGAAAGAGAAGAAAAATGCGTCTATTGAGATGCCTAGCAAAAACTAGAGAAGTAGAGAGATTTCAATTTCTGTAAAGCTTCAAAATATTATTATAACTCTCCCAATATGTATAAAAATATTTCTAGTCATTACCACCCCAAGTCATGGTGAAGGATGGAGTCAAATGGAAGCAGAGAGTCTGAAACAATGATTTAAAATGAGGTGTCAGTGAAAGCACAGACATTTTTAGAAAAGGCATTACACGGAAGAGCAAATTTTATTTATTCTTTTTTAATTTCAATGCCTGTAACTCTAAAACACAATACTTTCAAGTATTCTAAATGGTTTTCCTGGCTGTATTCATTCTTTGGGCTCTGGAAGTCAGGAGGAGTCTAGACCTTCAAAACATGGGTTAGCCCAGGGATTGGGAGTGGGTAAGGTCTTCACCTGCAGAAAGTCAGTGAAACACATTAAAAGTCAGCAGAAGGCATGGATTTCTGTCCTTGTGTAAAGGAGTTTGGTTTCAGTACCATAAACTAATCAGAGGGGAATCTAGTTTTAAATCAGAGAAGATTTTGGCTCCCCATAAAGCAGGAGGGCTATAGCTCCACTTTTTCTCAGGCTGCAGAACAATGCCATTAGCCATTCACGGTCTCTGCAAAATCAATGAAGCTTCACTAATTTGCATGAGCTGAGAATCTGGTCTGTTTGTTTGGAGTGCAGAAGGGAAGAGTGAGATTAACAGGTGCTTCTCTTTATTATGCAAGACCTCCCTGCACAGTTAGTTAAATGAAAACCTCTTACAATACCTGTGCTTTTCTTGTCAATTAAGGCTTCTCCCAAAACAGGTAGTATCCTTTATAAGTTCTAATAGTCATTTTCCTAAAAAGGCCATTTAATTTTTATATCCCTTATCTGTGGAAAATACCAATTTCAGGACAAAGACAGAAATGAGCAGACAACAATTTTATATTGAATTGCTTGCACTTGGCAGAGCTAATGAAGTATACACCAGCTTCTAACTATAGAAGAGTTGTCAGCTATTCTAGTGTGTATACAAATATATATCTGTGCATATGTATACAAACATTGTATTTGTAGCAAGATGTATACTTCATGTATATTTCTTCATCTCAGTTACCCTGTCTTAAGCGTATAAAATCTGGAACTCACATTTTCTCACACTATTTCATTTCATGCATGAAATTTCTATTTTTCTCTTTGCTGTATCTAATGGATTTCCAATTTTTTTTTTTTTTAATATTTGGTGGGGTTTTTTTTTTTCTATAGAATTGAAATTTTGAATTTTTATATATACTCACAAGTAATTTCTATATGCAAGGTCACCTTTTCACGTGACTCTGGTACTGCATAAGTAAACACCAGAAGTTGCTTTGAAAATTCTTGAGCCTAGCAATAAACTCAATCTATATCTGAAATTACCATATAATATAGGTGGAATTTGAAATACAATGTTCTTGCTGACAGTGGGTATTTTGGCACAAGTTTATGAAAGAATGCCTGAAGGGCTGGTTTTTTTTTTATTATTATCCATGCTTTCTATTTTTCCTTTCCTTATCGATTAATACTATAATGCAAATCAATGATGACTATTTAGGGGAGATTTAGTAGAATTATTAACAGCTACTTTATTTATACACAATTAGTTTAAAGGAAGAAGAAAGCTAAGTAGGCTAAATATGGGAATATTTTCCAGTCCATTTACTTGTGAGTCTCCTCCCTAGGGCATTTCAATAAGGACAATGCCAATCTCATTATTATGGCTATTGATTTCCTGGGTTTTTCTTTTGCCATTCCCGTTATTGATGACCATCTACCCTGAATAGCTGGATCAATCCCAGTCTAACTGGAATTCCCTGATAAACCTTTAATATACCATTTTTAGTAAAGTATGAAGTAAATGAAGTAAGTGTAGAAAATGGGTGAAATTCCTTGTAGTTCCTTTTGTTTGAGGCTTGCTTTGAAATTTTTGTAATATTTTATAGTGTCTTGTGAACTTGGCCAAGTTTTGCTTAGATCAATGAGTCATTACTTAGATGAAAATCTACCATCATCAGTAAGGACCTTCCCTTAAGTCTGCAAGAAAGATAGATTTAAATAATAATTAAGGTTGCTATAGCTAGTCCTTGTTCCTAAATTTGTGTTATACCACAGTAAACTAGTATGCAATCAATGTATAGAGAAACCCCCAATAAAACTTGGATTACCACCACTGTATTTTTTCAAAGGTAACATATTTCTCTTTATTTTAGCAAGAATCACTAGATTATATCTAATACCTGCTATATTAATATTATTGTTCCATTATCACAGGTGGAAAGGTGTGAAAATCTGAGGTAGAACTGGTTAGGGATTTGTTAGCAATGTTTTTTATCTTCAAAAAAGAAATAATATTTTGAAATTAAAACTTGTGAGAAGCAGCTGGCAAGAAGGAATTTACCCTTTTTTTTAGGTGATAAAAGTTAGAACTTTTGAAAGCTTTTCAAATTTTGTAGGTCTATGATTCTGGCTTTGAAGAAAAAAATCAAAATTATCTTTGGAAATTTAATTATACTTGCAAAATTAAATATGAGCAGAAATAAAAATTAAGCCTTTGATTAATCATAAATTGTCTTTTTCTCTCCAAAAGTGGTTGCAAGTGGACTTTAAAATTAGAGCAGAAAACATTCTGTGTGGTGAAATTGTTCTGGGTTTCAGAGAATAATTTGGTTACTCTTCATCTTCTCCATGGAAGCTTTAAGATCAGCGCATGATTAGGTGAACAAGGGCAGAAAAATTACCTCACTTTTCTCCATCTCTGGTGTCACCAAATGTGTGACATAGGATTTCTGCTGGTGTAGCCTAAACAGCAGAAGTATAAAGGATGCTTCTCACTGTTTGTTAGAGCATGAGAGAGATGAGGAGTGAGGACTAATCATTTCCCTGCCTTTGTTTTGGATCTTTTCATGCTCCTGTATAGCAAATAGGGACAAAATGCTTTTGCTGCTCAGTATATTCTTTCAGAAAAAGAAGTCCAAAAAGTCTGATTAGAGCACAACTCAGCAGCCAAGGACCATATTCCTTTCTGTGAAACAAATTGAGCAGGGTTCAGAAGATGCAATTATTCTACCAATGAAATATTGTAGGGCTATAAGAAACATGAGCATGTGAGTTAAGCAGTACATATATCTAGGGTGTCAACACATTTCCATGAAAAAGTGGACAACTGTAACTAACCACACAATTCAGAAAACCACAAGCTTTTCAATCAATGTTTTGATGAAAGCCATAATATTGTAAAGACATCACCTGGCTTCATCACACACAAAATACTGCATGCTAAGGCAAATAATCACACATTAAAGGCTACACAATGTCCCCTTCATTCAAAAAGTCACACCACCAAAATATCCTCTATATAAACATTATAAAAGGCTTTAAAAGTTCTGATAGTTTTATCAAATTCCTGCCTACCAAAGAAAATGAGCCAAACAGCTTTCAATTTCTATAGCTTGCTTTCAACTTTCACAGAAAATCTTTTTATCAGTAATTAAAAGGAATTGTGTTGGATTTTACAGAAGAAAATAAGGATATACACATATTCCTGAACTGCATTTTCAAGTTATGACCTTTTTCAGTTGAGCAGAATTTTACTGATGTATGAAATAGAAAAAAATAAATAGACTATCAGAAAAATGCTACTCATCAGTAACAGTATTTGAAATACTGGACTAGATTGATCAAGGAGAAAATTGTTATCTATCTGTATGTTATCAGTTTAAGTACTTTAAAAATACATGTTTGTTAAAACTGAGCATGAGATCTGTAACTATTCAGATTTTTAATTTTTTTAACCAAAAAAAGCCTATTCCAAAATTATTTAGTTTGAAAATTGAAAGATGTAAAAAACGAAGAATTGGATAGAGAGTTGCACATACCATCTCTTGTTTGTTATGTATTTTTCTCTTGTGCACTGAAAGTGATGATGTCCTACAGAATAACTGGTCCATTATTCAGTTAAGAGCATATCATAATATATACACACAGCAATGTGTGTATAAGACTAGGTGACATTCTCAACTGCATTTCTGCTTGTAAAAACTGTAATTTCTAAGGGGTCATGGTGGAAAAGGTGAAAATCCCAATTTGTTCTAACAGTAATGTCATCTAGCCTCAGCAATACCTGAATCTCTCAACTTTCACCATTCCGTGGCACTGGCTTCCTTCACTTGACTCATGTATTGCAGGACCAGAAGATAAAGTGGCTTAATCCAACTCCTCTCCATTTTCATCCTTCAGTCAGTTAGTAGTGTAGCAATTTATATTTTTTCCACCAAGAATCAGATTGGCAACATTGTAGTAGCAAGTAGTTTGATCCAACCATTTTCTGGTGGTCCATATCCTGGAATATAGAAGCATAGAATCATACAATCTCCTGAGTTGGAAGGGGCCCACTACGATCATCAAAGTCAAACTCTTGGTCCTGCACAGGACACTTCAAGAGTCACACATTGTACAAACACTTGAACTCCATCGAGCTTGGTGCTTTCCTGGGGAGCCTCTTCCAGGGCCCAATCACTCTCTGGGTGAAGAACCATTCTCTGCTATCCAAACTAAACCTCCTCTGGCACAGATTCAGGCCATTCCCTGAGGTCCTATCACTGGTCACCACAGGAAAGAGATCAGCATCTGCCCCTCCTCTTCTGCTCACAAGGAAGTTGTAACTGCAGTGATTCTGTCCTCAATCTCCTCTTCTCCAGGCTGAACAGAACAAGTGACCTCAGCCACTCCTCATGCAGCTTCCCCTCAAAGCCCTCCACCGTATTCATAGCTCTCCTTTGGATGCCCTCTCAGCTTTATACCTTTTTTACATTGTGGCAGCCAAACATGCCCCCAGCACTGGAGGTGAGGCTGTCCCAGTGCAGAGCAGAGGGGGACAATCCCCTCCCCTTCCCCGCTGGTGATGCTGTCCCTGATACACCCCAGGACAGGCTTGGCCCTCCTGGCTGCCAGGGCACTGCTGGCTCAGGTTCAACTTGCCATCGACTTGCCAGGTCCCTTTCTGTGGCACTGCTCTTCAGCATCTCATTCCCCAGTCTGCACACACATCAAGGGCTGCCCCATCCCAGGTGCAGAATCTGGCACTCTTCTTTGCTAAAATTCATACTCCTGCTGATTGCCCAGGCCTCTGATTTATCAGGATCTCTCTGCAGGGTTCCCTTGACTTCAAGGGAGTGAGCAGCTTCTCTGGTTTGGTATTATCTGAGTACAGAAAGGTGAGTCATTACCCTCCAGTTATGTATCTTATATGAACTAGAAGAGCAACTGCTGCTGTGGCATGAACCCAACTTTTTAACCTGTTAAGTTACACCTAAATTAGCACTGCAACTAAATGGCTACCAATGTGGGACACAAACCCCTCTGATGAAATGGTTACTCTTAGCTAATTGTCATGACATTTTGTCCTACCCTCTATGGTTCATTTTTATAGGGTAAAAAAGACCCTCAATGCACCCCCCCACCCCCAGTTTCTCAAAGAGTTTTGGGAAGAGACAAATTTAGGCCAGATATTCTTTTTTTTTTTTTTTTTTACATGTTAGGATAACTGAGTTCAATAGACTCAAGTAAGGCATGGCATAAAAAAGAAGATGGCAAAACTGTATCATGTAGAATAAATACTTGAGAGAGAAGGATATAGACTATTGATATGACTTCTGTTTTCAATTTCAATATTTAAAAAGAAAGCTGTTTTTTGTATTAACTCTTTTCACCATGGGAGCTATGGAAAGCTTATATACACCTAATTTGAGCAGAAAGTAAATCACCGAAGATCAATTGCTGCAGTTTGATATTAATTTTTTAATGTTAGAAACATAACTTGCAAGGGCTATTGCAACCCACTGGTACTCACAAAATGACACTGAGCCCAGAAAGAACTTGAAGTCTAATCTCGAATTTCTGAAGTCATAGCTCCTACTATCATTGATGTTGCAAGATAGAGAACCTTCATACAACTTCATTAGACAAAGCTGGTATTTATAGGCATCACTTATATTTAAACTAGGGGAGTTATATTTATTTTCTTGCAATGTTTGTATGTGTGACCAAATTTTGATAGCAATGTAATTTTTTGGCTGTTTCTGATTTGGTAGTTTAAATATTTTAAATACAAACATATGTGATAAACATGTTAATAAAAGATCTTTGTTTAAAACATGCTTATGGTTCAAAAAGAAGACCTTTTGAAAAGATAGTCTAACTGTTTTTACCACAGTGCAGATATAAAAACTAGAAATGTCTTACAGCTATTTTACAGTAAGCTTGGCCAAAGCAATTTTTGAGAAGACCAGTGAAAATCACATTATTGCAGGTTCTATGAAAAATGAAACCACTGGATCTGCTTCACATTTTTTATACTTTCCACACAAAGAAAATATATAGTGATTTTTTTCCACTCTCCTCAAGCAAAAAATAGTCACTGCTGTGAAAATGCCAACTGTTCTCTGCAAAAGTAATGACTTTTCACATGGAGAAGAAAAGTGAAAATAAGTGATTCTTCCAGCAGGGCACTGGAAACATTATGTTAAGTTATATACAATTTTGTCCAGAAGTGAATGTACTTAAAAAGGGAATTCATTGAAATATTATGCATTAGGCAGATTTACATGTTCTTCTGAATAGAACTCAAGAAATTGCTGTTATTAGCCTTATTTCTAAGTTTATGGTGTAGTCATTAAAGATAATGGCTGAAACACGTTAATGAGGAGATCAGCAGTTCCTGCACTCTTGATGAAAATTATTTGCTGGTTTTAGTTTTTCTTTTAGTTGCTTATTTGATTTTCTCCTCAAGCCTCATCCCTGAAATACAGGTATAGGCTGTCTCAGGATGATAGAGAAGTGGTTTGTTGACTGCTTTTTCTTTTAGCTACTTCTGCAAGACTGGAGCTCTTCATTAAACAGACAGCAAGAAAATAGAGGATAAACTGCTGAGGTACTTTCCAAGAAGCTTTTCTTGCAATTGCCACAGAGATGCTGCACAAACATAAATAGGATTTTTATTGAGAGGGTGGATGGTCTATATGATTGCAGAAAGGAAAAGAAGTTCTAGTATTAGAGGTTAATTTTGACACGGCCATTATAATGGAAATCTTTGTACAGAAGGCATTAAAACAAGTAGACATGGCAAAAAAGTACCATCCATTTTGTAAATCAAAGACAAGAATTAAATAAGATTTGGAAACTATCATTAAAAAGCTTCAAAAAGTGTTTAACTTTGCCAAGAAAGGACTGTAGGAAATAATTTCTGGTTCAAATAGGTTAGTCCTGCATTACAGATACATGCTTTACAGCAGAAGTTCTCAGTCCGTGGTTCATGCAGAGCCATGTTGTTTTGTCCTGCCTAATCTCCTTTGAAAATGAAAGGAAAAAAAGTAAAACAAATAACCAACAACAGCAACAGAAACTCCCCTCCACACCCCAAACTTTGCTCTCTTGTTAGTATGTAAAAGCAATAGGACATAAGAAGAGGCAGATTCCAGAATGCCAGGCTAGTGTAGAAATAAAGGTATCATCAGCTTTAATGTTTTCAAAGATACCTCAGTTTCTCCATGCTCTTTTATTCATTATTTATTTTTCCCTTAGAAAACACTTATGTGTTGTGGTTAGCTGTCTCTTACTAGCAGAAAACTGTTAAAAGCACCAAGTGTGTCAAAACCAGATAACACCAGAAATAATACTATCTTCTCTCTGTCTTCTTGCTTTCACTTTTTAACCAGTGATTCAGAGTGGTATATTGATTAAATCTTATCTTCCAACGCCCTATATTCCTTTTAAGCTCTCTATACTTTCCACTCAGGCCTGTTTCCTTGCTGTCTTTGCTCTGACACTGTTCAGAAACCATAGAGGTTGGGACTATTTGAGGCCAGGACTTGCTACCAAGTCTTCTCCAAGCCCCCATTCTTATTGATTAGTATATGCAAAATTAATTTATGCTTGCTGCAGCAAAACCTGCTAAGTGATCTGAATAAGACCTTTTAAGGAAGCAGATCAGGGTCTTTTCTACATCACGTTCCTGGAATAAATATAAATTAAAAATAGTTAAGTAGATGATCAAGTAGAATTAATTAAATCTGAATTTTTTTTTTTTGTAAATGACAAAATTATTTGGGATATTTATTAGACCAAGACCACAACCCATCCAGCCTCTTTATTTCTAATAAAACTCTCATGAAGTGCTATCATTTTTTATTAGCTGTTCTTCATATGATTGCAATGTAAAAATATTCACCTTATAACACTTTAGTGAAATGTGTTCTTGATCTAAATATCTTTATTTTTGCTATGCAACTAGATAATTTTATTTCTGATTTTACTTCCTGATATTCTTTGAGGAATGAAATCTTTCTGGAAGCTAAGCAAAAAACATAGACATAGTCCTTCTATTAATAAAGATGTTGCAAATTATGACTTGGTTATTCATTCATGAAACAAACAGTAGAAAATCCTTCATTCCAGCTGATCACCAAAGGAGAAGAGCTCTGTTTCAATTTTCTTATGTGAGGATTGTAAAGTTAACCCATCCTTTTCTAATGGGGAAATAAATGTTAAAAAACAAACAAAAAACCAAACAAACAAAACAGGGGAAAATCTGCCTCAGCAGGATACATCATATTATTTCCTAAACTAGGAACCTAGAAGGTGTCCTTCACACCACAGCTGAGTGTACCCTGGAATATTTAAGTCTAATGTAGAATAGCTAAAGCAGAGACCGCACCCCTGGCACCCTGACCTGTGTTACCTGTTTCTGGGATGTATTTATGAAGAGGAAGGAAGGCATTCAAAATATCTCTGGAGAAGATTTGTCAGCTGACCTGGTCTGTGCAATAGCCTTGTTCCATCTAAACCTTCTCCTCTTTTGCTCTTCTGGCCTTTCTACATCAAAACAAAAGATCCACAGGGCTACAATGCTAAATAGACAGATTTTGCAGGACACATTTTGTAGTCAATGAATCCCTAAATTCTTCCTCTCTCTTGCTTGAAAATAATATTTATAGCAAAATGGTTGTACTTTAGTAAATGTAGAACTACCTGTCTTAGATAAATATTGTTTGAATGACAGACTGAGCATAGAAGAAACAGGTAAACAAGGGTTAGAAATGACCTTGAAGAGTAAATTTGTTCTAACATGGAACAAGTTGAACCTTGGAAGTCTAGACAGTCACCTAAATTTGACAGTATCATGCTCTTCCTTTGACAGTAATGGCTGCAAAAAACCACCATGGTATTTTACCATATAATAATGCAATCTATTATCTTAAAAAGTTAAATACATAATTAGAGAACATGCACAGCATGTGGATGATCGCACATATGGCATAGAGTGTTTGAAATGTGTTTCATAGAACTTACACATTCATGTTAGCACCAGGTAATATGTGGTGTTATTCAACATTTAAAAAAAACTTATTTAAAGTAGACTTCAAATTGTACAATCTCATGACTGAGGTTAAAAAAAAAAACAAAAAAATCCCCAAATATCAGTGTGTCTTGCTATAAATAAAGAAAGAATTGTCCCGACTCTTACTGGAGTCTGTGTATTCTTGAATTACAACAGATCTGCCCATCCCAGCAAGAGCTTTTATGTCTCTTTGGCTATTTCAGCTAAGGTGTGAACTTTAAAAAATAAAATTTTTACTAGCTGAAAACTAGAATCTCTGCCTTGTATTGATAGCAGAAAGTTAAAAATGTGGAATGTATACCATATTGCGTTATACAATTGAAAAGAAATCAGAATGGATTCTCTTATCTGGCAGAATTATAAAGCTTCAATGCAAATAAGGAAAGGACAATTGTTCAAATAACTCTGCAATTACAGGAAACATTTTCATTAGTGAATCTTTCCTCTTCAATGATAGTTTGATAAAAGACATCTTTAATTAACAATATTATGTGTCTGTATATATATATATATGTGTGTGTGTGTATAATGGCAAGTCTGTGTGATTGAATAATATTCACTGAAGGGAGAAATAGAAGGAAGCCTATAGTTTTATTAGACTTACTAGAAAATCATCAAAGTAGAAAATTGTCTTATGTAAGTGCCTTTTAAATTAAAGTAAATGACAATTATAAGATTACTTTTGTTTATCTTATTTTGAAATGGTCTATTCAATCTTTTTACACATAAACTCTTCTCTACTTTTTAGATGGAAAGTTATTAATGTAACAAAGACTATTTCTTCGTAAGTCTTGTTGTTAAAGGTTATTTTTTCCCTGCACATAAATGAAATTCTAGGGTCATGAGGATACTTAAGTGGCTGGAATGTCCAACATATGAGGTGAGGCTAAGAGATCTGAAACTCAGCAGCCTGGTGAAAAGAGGGCTCAGGGGAGGAATCATCTCATCAGTATGTTTAAATTCTTGATGGGAGAGAGTGAAGAAGACACTTCAGTTGTGCCCAGTGAAAGAACAAGAGGCAGTAAACACTAACATAAATACATGAAATTCCTACTGAATTATTTCTTGTGAGAGCTGTCAAACACTGGGGCACATTGCCCAGAGAGGTTGCAGAGTCTCCATCCTTGTGATGTTCCAACCCAAACTGGACACACTGCCGAGCAACCTGTTCTAGTTAACCCTTCTCAGCAGGGGACTGGACTAGATCACCTCCAAAGACTTCTTCCAGTCTCAATTATTCTATATTTCAACTATTCTATGTAATGGTACATACGTGTTTTTGTCCACTTAACAGAAAGCACATACAGAAAGCACATACAGAAAACTCACAGTCCAAATGGTATCTTTTCTGAAGTGCTGAAATATGGCAAATTTTCCAGATAGTGTTTGCACTTGAAGATGTATGAAATAAATAAATAAATTTTAAATTCTGTGTTATTGTTTCTAAAGATTTAGTTAAAAAATAGACACTAACCTTGAACAGCTTTTTACTTTGCATAGAGACACCAGAGTCTCTATAGGAATCCAATGTTTTATCATCTTCTTCAGGTAACATTTTTCTTTATGTCTAATCATAATTTCCCTTACTGCAGCTTGTCTATTACCCTTCAGTCTTCCAATGTGTCCCTCCAGGAACAGTCTGGCTCCTGATACATAACAAACTATCAACATTATCAGCAACTAAGCAGCAGGGCAAACTCCAACTCATGGCACAAGTGCCCATCAAAAGAGGTTAAGTGGTGGTAGCAAAAATGTTATTATCAACTAGCAAAGTGATTATTAGAGCAATCTCTTAGACTGTTCCAACTGTCAAGCAATAAAGAACTTAATCCAAACTATACCTTTGGACAATGGTATGTGAATGATGAATTATGAACTAAGATAGGCTAACCCCAATCTCTTTCACAGTTCCTCAGATTTATTATGATCAGTGAAAGTGATAAAATGTAAGAGTTTTTAATGGAATGAACTCAAAAAATTGTGAATGGCAGAGGGACAAAAGTTTAGGTTCAAATGCTCAGCTTCATCTGATGATATGTGAGAAGAATAAATTACAGGACTTAAAATCTGAGACTGAATTTACTGAAGAGAGAAATCAAACGTGAATGGTTTGACTTGTGAGTTCACTATGTCAATTAGGTTCAAGAAGTCACAGAGATAGCTCTATGATGGAACATGACAATATTTCTGCTATTTAAGAGCTGTAGAATTTAATGGAAGGGATCTAAAAACAGGAAAGGTACACATTCTAGGCCAGAATAGATCAGTATTACACAGCAGAAGCTGACAAAAATCAGCTGAGTTTAGAGAATATATGTGCAGAACTGCATGCTGAGATAAGCATATCTCCATCAGTGAGAAGATAACCAGGCTTGTTTTCCAGCAGAGCCCCTCAGATTCATACAATTTTGCAAGACTAATGGGATATCAGTGCTCACTGCAGCTTTCATGTTGTGCACAAATACAAATGCATGGACATGCACATACACATTCATCTGTGGGGGCACACATCCAAGTACGTGGCAAAGAAATAGCAGATGTTTGCTGTTCTTCCTGCTACTTAGCTTCCTCCATTTCTGCACAGACAGCCAGACAGCATCTTGAGAGACTTGGTGGAAAAAATTTTCCTGTTTTCACCAGGTTTAGCTCTTTTCCAGTATTCCATGGCCACTAAGGTCTGGAAAAATCAGTGCCAACCTGCTTTTCATTGCAAAGATGTAGTGGTGAACTGGGAATCCTTTCCTTGATTACAGCAAAGCACAGACCCTCTACAGGGAAAGCATTTATGATGCAGCATGCTGTGCAGGGGCAAGATGGTCTTCAAAACACTGAGAGAACTTGTGGAAATATTGGTATTACTACACAGATTTTAATCCTTTTATTTAAAGGCATTGTTGCACAGACAGAAAACAGGATTCAGATCCAGATCGGAAAGAAATTTTCTCAATAGTGCCAGTCTGTTAACTTCAGAAAAAAGGACTCTGGCACTTCCACTGAAAGTCCTGTCAGCTGCTAACTACACCAATACCTTCTGAGGGCGCTAGGACAAGACATCATTTCAACATTCATCAGGAACAAACAGCATCACTGGATCATGCAGCTCTGGCTTTCAGACAGAGCAAATCAAGGCAGATCTCAAATGGTTTCTTCTGTTCCAGAAAAAATCATAAAAGCATCAAGGTCAGAAGAGACCTTTACAATCACCAAAACCAAGCTGGTGAAACCTCCAGCTCAGACAGCTAGATATCCTGAGGCATTAAGCACCTCTGCCTTTTCCTCATTCCCTGTCACTGCCACTACTCTCTGCATTAAACAAATCATGGAAATAGTCCTTGATCATGCTTTTGTTGCTAGTGTATTTATAGAAACTTTTTTTTAATCTTGAAATGTAGTGGCCAAATCAAGTTCTAGTTGGAATTTGGCCCTTCTAATCTTCTCCCTACATGAGCTTGTGACATCCTGAAAGTCTTCCCAAGTTATCTGACCTCCTCCGAGTCAGTACTTTCTCATTTTTTCCCTAAGTTCCAGCCAAAGTTCTCTGATTAGCCAGGCCCATCTTTTTCTCTGACACCTTGTCTCTCTACACGTGGGCAGAGCATGCTTCTGAATATTTAACTATTCCTTTTTAAAGCACATTCATCCTTCCTGGACTCAATCACCTTTGAGGACTGACCCCCAAGGGATTCTGTCAATGTTCTAAACAAGCTGAAGTCTGCTTGCCCTAAGTCCAAGGTGAAGCTTCTGCTGATGCCTGTCCTACTTCTCTCAGTATAGAAAACATTGACATTTCCTGGTCACCATGCCAAGACAGCCACCACATCACCTACTCACCCTTTTTTATTCACAGTGAACAGGTCTAGCAGGGCACCTCCTCTGGTAGGCTCATTCACCAGTTGTGCTAGGAGGTTTCCTTCCACACAATTTGGGAACCTCTTGGAATCCTTCCTCTCTGTTGTGTTGTATTACCAGCAGACATCTGGCTCAGTTCAGCTCATTTTCTTTTTCTTTTCTTTTTTCTTTGCAGACCTAATGCCCACTGTACCACAGATTCCTGTATGATTTTTTTATTCTTAAACTTTTTGAGATGATGCGTTATTTTTTTCAATGGGTTTGTACCATGTCTTTTCAGCCCAAGTCTCATCTAATGCAAAACATCATGCCCCATTAATTTCAGTTAAAATATATTGATTTGCATCAGCAAATCATCAAGCCCATAGCATTTACCTGAAATTTATTTTCATAATGCTTGCGTTGACAAAATCTGTGTATTAGCTCCATAATAGCAAGCATATTAGAATAAAAGATGTAGCTCAGAAGATAAATATGATATGAGACAGAATGAAGATTAGTGGGTCTTCGCTGAAGAAGGTTGAAAGCTAGTGAGAGTGCAAAATGTCAGCCTGAATAACTATTTCCCCCCCAGTATGAATTTCAAGAGACATAAATTGAAATGAGAGAGAAGCTAACTTCCAACAGATGTTAGCCACACTTTTTTCACTTAGCACATAATAAACATATGGAAGGGCCTATCAGGCACTATTGCTGAGGCAAAACAAAAGGATCGTTCAAGAAGCAATCAGATGCTGCTCTACAGAAGTTGAATACTTAACAGGGATGAGCCTGATGGGCTAATAGTCCTGATGGGTAAACCTCTCCAATGGAAAAAATGTTATGTTCTTATATTCATTCAAATGTAAATATCCCTTCTGTAGCATCTATCTGCTTTTTGGCTTCATGAGGATACTGTTTAATTTCCTTATTATTTTTTTTTTCACTACAAAGGAAAAGTAACTACTGTTTTGAAGTTTCAATGTAAGAAAAGCAACATCTACAACACAAAGTATTTCCCTCTCCTCTACCTGACATGTACAAATAACTGACTTACAGAAGCAAAAGAGATCTGAGATGGGAGCAACTGGGTTGCATTTTATGTGGTATAATATGTTCAGCTACATGAAAAAAGGCAAGTAGCCTTTCTAGCTGTCTCAGAGAAAGTCACCCAAAGCAGCTTAAGTCAAAATGCTGCTTCTGAATACTGCCCTTTAAATTAAAAAATGGAACATCCCCTCATGCTTTCTATTTCTTTCCAAAACCCCAAAATCACCTGTTTTCATATCAGTTTCTGAGGAGCAAGCAAAGCAGCTTATCTGTGTGCTTCCAACTGTACCATATGGAGACTTGCAGGTTTCTCAGCTGAATTATTCATCATGTTAGTGTTCCTGAAGTAGACTCAGGGTCTATTATTTCACTGATTTATTTTCCTGTCTTAATGTAGAGTGACACCAGATAAATACCTTTTGTCTTGGTTTTGCTGCATGCTCTCTGTCAGAGACAAAAACCCCCATACACCTACCCAAATACATCATTACTACTTTATTATTTGAAAGACTTCAGTTTCAAAAAGACCTCAATTTCTGTTTCCAAAAACTTCATTAACTTGAAAAAGCAACAAAAATATCACCAGATCCTCTCCCATCACTGCTGCTTTTCTGTCTTTCCAGAACAAGTGTTGAGTCAAAAAAAAAACCCCAAAAAACCAACCAAAAAAAACAAAAACAAAAACAAAAACAAAAACAAAAACA
>LTAT01000004.1:101762806-101785229 GCA_003286495.1 Chlorodrepanis virens | reverse complement strand
CAAACCAGAAAAACCAACCAAACAAAAAAATCCCCAAAACAACAAGCAAGCAAGCAAACAAAGAAACAAACAAACAAACCCCCACTCTCAGGACTCCCTTAATGGAAAGCAGTAACAATTCACAGCCATTTGCGAAGTCACTGACACCGGGATGTTGCTGTTGCAGAAAGATGGATATCCATTCATGATAAGCAGGGGTGGGTAGATACTCTAACTCATGCTATTTCTTGGGTGAGTGGTGGGCTTTTCATGGATTAAAGATTAGTGCAATGCCAATTTGGAAATTATAGGTTTACTGAAAAACAAGAAATGTTTTGATCCTGAAAACATGTACAGATGGATAATGAAATGAAATCAGAACAAAAGAGCTGGCCAAACTCTTATCACAACAAAAGGTTGGAAGAACAAAACAGTAAATTTAAGAAATTACATTTCTATGTGTGATCTTGGTTAAAAAGAGCCCAGAGCAGTACTCTCTCCACCTAGCATGGTCCAAATCATAAGTTACTTTTACTATTTTGTTTAACAACTTGGTTGTACTCAGCAAAAAGGAAAATCTTAGCACATTTTCTCTCCCTGAAAGCATACAGTTTTCCCAAAAATATTTACTGTCTAATCAGAATCAAAATGATTTCTCTCATTTCAAAAAGAATCTAGTTTTAATCACAATTTATTTTAAAAGATACATTATTTAAAAAGAATTTCTAATACTGAATGTGCTCTTTGTAAAAGAGGCTTAGATGGAATTTATTGGCAAGTGAAATATCCACAGAGGATAGAGAACAGTACACATAATAGTTTTGTCCTTGGACTCAAGCAGTAACAACCTAGTTTCCATAATAGAAAAGTAGTGAAAAAATAGTGAAGTGCTTTTCTAATGAATATGTGCTATATTTTATTTCCTTGTATAATGAAGCAAATATGTTTTGGTATGAGCTCTTGTTTGCTTTTATGTTTTTCTGTCCCATTTTTATTTCCCTATTCTCAACTATACTATTTCTAATATATAATAATGAGAATATGGCTTTTAAAAACTAAAGTAAAAGTATCATTTCAGTAGCATTTTCATTAACACGAGCTAAATAATAAAGAAATCAAAAAATCAAATAATATAAACCTTTAGCTATTTTTGTGGCGTGAGAAGACCGTCAGCTGATTTTAAAAGGCTTCCCCATGTTCTACTGCACACTAGGCACATGACAGAATGGTAGGCTAGGACTGATTATCTAGTATTTCTCTGTCATGTATTTTCCCATTACATAAACAGCAGCATTTTCTGTGGCAGAACCGTATCCTCTATGTTCTCAGCCTCATTGGCTGGCTGCAAAGAAGGTCATAAAATCGTAGCTTGAATATGGTCAGAAAGTAATATAAAACCCCTGAAACTTTTCTTAGTGGAATTTTACAGCTTGTCAGATTTTGAAAGTAAGAGGCTGCTTTGCTGTAGTTTTGAAAACTCTGATGTTGGTTTGTTTTAGGATAGTCTCATAATCCTTAAACATTAACATCCTACCTTTGTAAGCATATATTTATAGTGTAAAAATAATAAGAGAAAGTGCCTATACAGAAAATTGCTTCATTTCATTCATAAAAAGGGAGAAAGTCCTGCTGCAGTCTTTTTTTCTTTTCAGAGAAACACTATTTACAAAAGTATGGAGTTACAGGACCAGGGAGAATGGCTTCAAACTGAAAGAGACAAGTTTAGATTAGATATTAGGAAGAAATTCTTTGTTGTCGGGGTGGTGAGTCACTGGAACAATTTGCCTAAAGAAGCTGTGGGTGCCCCTTCCCTGGAAATGTTTAAGGGCAGGCTGGATGGGGCTCTGAGGAACCTGATCAAGTGAAAAGTGATCCTGTCTAAGGCATACAGGTTGGAATGAGATGATCTTCATGGTCCCTTTGAACCCAAGCCATCCTATTCTCTATTCCCATCCATTTCTCTGGTTTCATAATTCGGTGATAGAGAGATGAATAATTATGCTACCTTTGTAAAAATGGAAACATAACCAAGCAAAATGTTTTTTTTTTAAACTCCATTCTACAGATTCCCCTTAAAAATAGCATTGAGAAAGCAATGTTCTTAGACATTCTTTATAGTAATTTGTGACTGACACTGTAAGTGAAATTCAGAATTAACATCTCTGTGAACTCTGTTGGAAAGTGAGAGAAGAAAACTTGTTTACATAATCAGTGACCTTAAGAACATCTGTTAAGGTAAGATGGGTAGAGAAATGTTATTTGGTGAGGAAAAGAGAACAGGAAAGGGAGGGAATTTCTGTGGGTATAGCCATCAAAAACCAGGTGGGAGTCCTGATTTCCATTATATTGTTCTAAGTATACAATAGCCTTTGAACAAAAGCTCATTTAACAAAACACTCAACATTTTGTACTACAGAAAACTACTTGATACATATCCTCCTAGTTTCAGCTTTTCCTTCGGGAGCTAACGCTTCCCTTGTTGGAAAACCCATGCCAATGTACTCCTTAGCAGATGTTATTGGGTTTGTTTTTTCAGTTTTGACAATGTTTTGAGATAAATATTTATGTTAGCTGCCAGTGAAGAAAAATATGTTTCTTCTGAGGGTTTTAAAATGTAAACGTTTGAGTGCCAAAATATACATTGAAATATACTTTTTTGCAAGTCTCTACATCTGTACTAATGAGAATGATTTGCTTATCTAAGTATGTGGGGCGTGAGCACTGTTTAGCAATACTGTGATGAGCACAGTAAAGATACCTTAGTACAAGCCCTTTGGTATAATAACAAAGTCTTAGAAAATATGCTCATTTTTAATTGTTTCATTTCTGAGATCGTGTCTGCCCAAGGCAAGAGAGAATTGAGTATGTATTTCTCTGGTGTGTAAAAAAAGTTATTCAAAATATATGCAAATTAAGCAAGCATTCTCATAAACAGCAGTATTGAGCTGATAGTTAATGACAGTAAAAGATGATAACTTAATGGCAAAAAAAAAAAAAAAAATCCATGACTAATTAATAGGCTTTAAAACTTTCATGAGAACTGGATGCCTCACAAAAAAATCTAAACTCTTACAAAGCCATTTCTTGGGCTTCAGAAGCGCTATGTTTTTATTTCACGAGGCAGGAAAGAGTCCTGACAAAAGGGACACACAACAGCTTATGACAGTTACCTAATGCATTCTACCTCTTGTACAGGAATTCCTGCTTCCAGGAGACTATATTTGAATGATCTGCTGTGAGGCAAAAATTTCCTGACCCAATAACCAGCATCTCCTAGGGAAATTGGTTAGGCTGACCATGCAGATGCAACATGGAAGAGCAAGTAATATTATAGTAGGAACAAAATGGACAGCAAAATCACAGGAGTATAGTTTGAGTTGACCTTGGCTAGACATCAGACAGCCACAGAGTTGCTCCATCAGCCCCCTCTTCAACAGGATGGGGTGGGGAGAAAATAAGATAGAAACAGCTTGTAAGTCAAGATAAGGCAGTTTCATAAAACAAAAGCAAAGGCCCTGCAAAATAGAAAAGAAAACCAAAAGATCTTGTTTTCTTCTTCTTAGGCACAGGTGAGGTCCGGCCACATCCTGGGAAGTTGGGTTTCAGTCCATGTAGCAGGTGCTCCTAAAGACAAATGTCCTAAATAATTAATGCCAATCCTACTTCCTATTTCTTCTGCTTAGCTTTCATTCCTGAGCAGACACCAGATGGTATGGAATGTCCCTTTGATCAATTTAAGTCAGCTGTCCTGGCCCTGTCCCCTTCTAAGATCTTGCCCACCCCCAGCCTGCTGGTATGTGCATGTGTAGTGTTGGAGAGTCAGTGCTGATGGTGTTCCAGCACTGCTTGATAGTAGCCAAAATATTGGTGTCTTATCAACATCCTTACAACTACCAGTACAAAGCACTGCCCTGTAGGGGATGCTATGGGGGAAATTAATTGCATCTCAGCCAGACCCAATATGGATGCATTGCATAAACGTGCTTAGTGAGACAAAAAAGATAGGAGAGCAGTGGTACTTAAGAAAGGAGAAATCTATAGTTAGGGCATCAGAGACTCTTTTGAAGAGGGAGCATACGTCTTTCAACAGAGCTTATTCTATAAAATAGAAAAATCATTGTAGAAAATTATGTAAGGTGATTAAGTCTGAAAAACACTATTATCTTCCTCCTCTTTGCTAGGAAAAAGTCCTGGGGATACTTGTTATTTACCTGCCTTCTTAGTTACATGAATGAAATAATGTTGTGTGTGATCTTAAAAAAAAGCAGAGATCTCACTGCTGTCAAATCACACTAAAGTGTTTACTTAGCAGAGCCAAGAGGCTGTCCAAATAGGTTCAAAAGTAACAGGCTTGGAGAAACACTAAAAGAAAAAGTGCTACCAGAAAGAAACAGTTGAGGGGAAAGTGGTAGTTTTTCACAGGAATGTTCCAGGAGTAAATGGGTCTAAAGAAAAATAACAAACAAAATACCAGTGCAGCTTCACAACAGCCTACACCTTCCCCTTGCTCCTCCTGTATGATCGCAGCAGGGAACAGAGTGCTCCAAAAATGATGAGCTGAAATAGTTTCTGCTCAATCAATTCATACAGGTCTTGCCTCTTATTTTAATTTAGTGGAGGTGAGTGAGCTGAAGAGGTTTTAACACACTGAATGATAATTAGCAAGGGATGATTCTCAAAAAGTTTGGAGTTTTATTGCTTGTAACTTATCAGATCCTATTTAGTCATGGCATCTCAACTAAAAGACCCCGGAGAACAAATTTCTGCAAAGATTTCTTCTGCTTCCTACTTCACTTAGATTGAAAATATCACAAAAACCTTACTTTCCTTACTTTAGTTGAAACACTGCAAGGAAGATTATTGATAGTAGTCATTAAAAGGGACAGGTGTTTTTTCTGGCTGTTGTAACAGCTGGCAGCATAATTCAATCCGATTAATATGTAAGGATTCACATATGGGTGGGTATTTTATGGATGGCTGGAACAAGTGACAACATTTAACAAATTACCCAAAATAGGTCTCAGGGTGTTTCTGTTTCTAGCACTGAAAAAACTGAGGGTTCTATAAGCTTATCTGTGCTTGGAAATTGACTTTTATGCATGTTCACATTTGCTGTATTTCTTTACATGCAACTGATACTTTTGAATTTTGTGATTCTTTCATATCAGTATAAAAAAACCCTTATTTTTTTCTAATTAAAAATATTTTCAAAGTTTGAAACTGTCAAAAACCATGGCAAAACAGAGAAATCAGTAAAAGTCTCCTATTTGCAAAGTATTTATTTTAGAGTATGACCAAAATTACTTCTTCAGAAACACATAGAATGTAAAATTATAATATATATATGATAGATGGTCCTTTGAAAAACCAGTCAAAAGACTTATGGAATTAAATCAGAGAATCTCTTGAATGAGCAGCATGAAGGGTATTTCAGTGAGAGAGAATGGAGGAACATCCAAACCCTGTATATTTTATCTGTCATTTTTATTTTTTGTGAGAAAATAGAACTAGAAAGCTCTTCACAGAGGATTTTCTAAATGTGAGAAACTTACTATATCACCCCTACTTCTGTTGTAATGCCCATAAAACATCACACTAATATCTGCTTCCACGTCATAGCGATCTCTCTCTGAGTGCTCAGCCATGAAACAGGAAATAAGCTTATTTTCTTTTGCCTTGGCTTTCCTCACATAAGCATTGTTTTAACCTTTAAAACTTCTGCACTCCTGGGGTCTGAGGGTTGCAGATTTTTAAGCTTTTCCTCTAGGATACTATAAACACACTTGAAAAAGTGACATGCACTACATGTGGGGAAGCATAAGTTATACCTTACACCCCTGAGAGTGAAAAGCAGATGCTGTAGGCAAATATTTATATGCACCTGAGCAGCTTCTCATTTAAGGACCTCTCCAAGTGAAGTGTGAGGCTTGGCTAAACACTCTCAACACAAATCCAGCTTTTTTTTGCTTTTGACTGGATTTACTTCTCCAGCTGCAGAATAAACTGTTTGGTTATAAATGCTAGCCATTAACTATGGCACTTAGCACAAGGAAGATTGTACTCATATAACAATATAAAAGAGAAACTACTGCACCTCTCCTATGTGGCATCTCCACGAGCTATTAAGAACAGAAAGGAATTCCGCATTTAACCTCAAGGACACAGAGATTGCTTGATTTGTGTCTGAACCTTCAGTACCTCTGAACTCCTATTGGTTTATGTCATGTAGTATCAAAATATATCGACATTATTCTGCCATAAGAGATTTTGAAGTTAGCCTGTACTAAGAAAAAACAATTTCAAATTCAGGCAAGCTGTAACCTGAAACAAGATGAAAGCCATATGGCTTTTTACTTGGCCAGTTCAGTATTTTCTGAGTGCCATCTCACCAGTTAATTAATTTATTTTCTTATAACATAGGTTTTGATTATTCCTCCCCAGGGATGATTGTCTAATTCTGTCAGTGTAACTCTTTATGGCCATATTTTGTGAACATAATTTGTTAAAAATCAAGATAAAAAATAAAGCCTGAATTTCACAGAACCTTTTTGCCTGGCAGATGAGGTGTTTCATCACAAAGATCACATATAGACGCTGCAGTGGCAGACTTCCTATTAATGAGCTAAACTGAAAAAAAAATCACACAAACCTGGTACAGCAAATATTGGGACAAAAATATTTGCGTCAAAAGACTAGAATATTTAATTACATTCACGATGGAGTTTCCTCCTTTCCAAATTTTTTAGAGAAAATGTAGCTAAATTTAGTTAAAATTAAGAACATCCATTAATTAGAAAATGTTTAAATTAAACTGCAGAACTTTCTGAGGCTTTTTTTCATTATTACTTTAACATGCATAGGAAAAAAATGTACCAGTAATTCACAAATATTTTGGCTGACCAGTTTCTCAATTTGTTCTATAATAAACATGCAGTCAAAAATGTCAGTTCTGCTTGAAAAATACTTTGTGGCTAAGATTGCTTTACACTGACAGATGTGTCAAGAGTAAACTGAAAGGCAGAAGATTGAATTTTGCACAGTATAACTCCAGATTCCTTATTGTTTACACTGTCTCCCAGGTACAGCTGAGGCCTCTGTGAGATATCCTGGGTCTGCTCACAAATGATTCAGTTATTCACAAACTTGTCATAAAAAAGGTCCTCCAATTACATCTACAAGCTTATATTTCATATTTAAGACTGACATACCCCGTGTTCATAATTATCTTATAACTTCAGAGAAAACACTGCATTCTGAAGCTCAGTGGGAAAAAATTAATACCAAAGATATATGAATAAGATGAAAGACAAGAGTAAAACATTCCTCCCTTTTGGGTCACATTAAAAAAATGTTTACTACAATGCTTTTGTAGTTGATAGTATTTTTCTTTATTTCCTGTATGCTCATCAGAACAAGAGGGATCATTTATAAAATTATAACAGCTAGCCAAATTAAAAAACTTTGAAAATACCCTAATTTTCAATATAGTAGGATATTTCTAATAACCAAAATTATTTAAAAGTTCACTAAAATTTCCTTCTTTCAGAAATGTTATTTTAAGATTATGATGATATTTTTATTACAAGAACTAATAATGAAAAACAAAAACCACTTTTCATGTTAAAAAATCATTAAATATCTCTGCTTACCTGTGCATTTATTATTAGAGAGGAATTGATTAGTCTGTGTTACCGACAGCTTAATAGAAAAGTTTCAATAATACATTCATTAAAATACCAATTAGGACAGCATAAATGGCCAGGCTGAACAATTCAGTTTGCTGACCTTGGTAAACTGTACACAGACTTATCACATTAAAAATAAAATAACATAAACATATTGACTAAAATTATTAGAACTCTGAGTCATATTTACTGCAGCAATAACTCTGATTTTGTGTTGTACATGGTCGGTTACTGTCATAGATGACTGAGATTGCAGGTTAAAAAACTGAATCAAAGACTCAGTATTCACTGAGATGAATATCCCATAATTTCTCTTCTCTGAAGTATTTCATAAAGCCCCACGGTACTACTACACAATATGTAAATCAGATTAATATAGGATCACAGCCTCCATGACTGTCAGTACAGTAGTTCCCACCAGTATTAAAGTCCACAAAACCTGATTTTTAATATGTCCTGAACAATGAAGAAAATACAGGTTGCATGCAAAAATAGCTGCATCTTTTGGAAGGACAGCCAACCAGATGCTTTCATTTCTAGGTTGGCAACCATCGGGATGCAAAAAAAGGGGAGGTGTTAGTCCTGGGACTTTACACCTAGGATTTTCAGTAATCAATGTTGCTGTTAGTGGTACACTTAAGGTTTTCAAAAAGTTCTTGCCACTGAAAAGCCATGGTTAACTCCTAGTTTAAGTTGTACTTTGCACATGTTTATTTATAAGGCAAACTAATTGTGGTGGGAGAGGGTTTGTATTACAATTGTTTAGTTTGATAGCACCTCTTACCAAAGCAGAATTTTATAACTTGCCTCATTGAATAGTACTGTTAGAAAGAGTTTTGCCTTTTTCCTACTCTGCTGAATCCCTTTATAGTGCATGAACTCATCTCTGCTTCTCTGGGGCACAGACAAGCTATATCAGGCAGCTCAAAGGGTTCCTCCATGGATGTAACATCGGGGCAGAAATCACCTATTTCCACTTTGTAAGTCTACGTGCTAAGCAGAAGTATTATTTGGACAGTTTCTGCGTCACATTTTTCTTTGTATGCATAGAGAATTTGCTACAGGATCGTTTCTACTGGAAGAAAATCATAACAAAGCTTTTGTGAAGAATGGAGGTGTGAGACCTTGCCCAGAGAGATTAGAGCTGCCACTAAAAGAGCAAGTGGTCCATGCTTTAATCTCAGAGGTGAAGTACACTAGTTCGGTTGTCAGCATGCCCTGGTCTTCCCTGGCTTTAATTTTGCTGGCTGTTTGAAAAAAAAATAATCACAAATTATAGATGGATTTCTAGGGAAAATTTGGGAAATTAATTACACTAATCTTCTGAGATATGAGAAATAATGATTTTAATACAAGTTTTATGAAAAAGAACTACAAGTTATTTACCTCAAAGGTACTGGCACGCTTTCAAAATAAATCAACACGGCACAGACAGAAACCTATTGGAAGTCAGCAAACATGATTTTGACAACTTAGAAGAACTTAATTTTAGTAGATGTTGTACTAAGCCTTTTGTGTTGCTCAAATGAAAATTACTGCTTTAGCAAAGCCAACATTAGTCCTTATTAGTAAGGATTCATTTCCTTAGCTAATGCTGCCAAGGTGAATAAAGGCAGCAGAATCAGTGTCTGCTGATTGAAATATGATCTTTTTCATTTTAATACAATTTTTTTTTCCTCAACACAAGATTAGGTGAGGAAACTGTGCTGATTACAATTTCTGTTCTATTTATGCATACATGTGCATACCCCATCATTATTGCAACTTGTTTGGTTTTTTTGTTTTTTTTTTTTTTTTTTTTGTGTTAATGGTATTGTAGCCTGGAGCAACTGAAGGAATCAGTTGAGTTGTGCAAATTCCATGTTGTGCAAATTATTATGTTTTTAAATGGAATTAATAGGTGATCAGAGCCTGGGGTTTGGTTGTTTGATTTATATACATGTTTTTAAATATGGAATTAATTAAAAGAAAGAGGAATTTCTGATAGATCCTGTTACACATTGTTGACTGTAAGAGGTATTGAAATCTAACAAGTCTGACTATTCAGCACATAAAAAACTGTAGACAAAGGGAATTGCTTGAATCAAAATGAAATAGCTATGCACCTTTAGGAGACTTCAGAATTGATGGTAATTTTGTCATAAAACCATGGTCATTAGGTCAGACTAGCTGACCTAATAACAATAACAATTTCTCTGTCATGGAGTTTATTTCTGTATTGAAAGCCTACCTTCATAAGGGATCCTGCAGCATAGGGAAAAGTGAGGAGAAGATGACATTTCAGGCACAGATTGCTCTGTGAGCTAAAGCTGAATCCAAGCACCAGGGAATGGGTGCAGACTTCCACTCTACTGAACACCATCTACTCCATATACACAGAGGACATGTGCTTTGGGTGACCCTCTCTCCCTTAAGGCTGTCTTTTTCATCCACTCCAAGCAGGTGAACTTTGTCGACCCGACTCTTCAGAGAGGCTCCATGCAGGTATTGCAGCATTCCTGCTCTTTCAGGTTTACAGCACATAAATATATGACAATTTTGCATGCAGTTGTTTGAAATATTTTGGTGAAAATGTTTTCAGCTAGGGCAGAGGATGAAGACATTTTTTGCCTTTTCTCCTTCTTAATTCGAGATGTTCATTTGACCTTGAAAAGTTGTAGCTTCTCTTCTGTGTATTTGGAATAACACTGAGTTCCGGGGATAAAATGGTAATGTCAGAAATTACAGCCTCATAAAACCCTTAATTCTTATCATAAAAATAATATATAAAGTAGAGAACTATGAGGGTGCCTTACATATTGCACTGTCAGGTTTAGGAGCACTACAATAAAATTTACAATGCCTTTTTATTTGATAGTTGGTAAGAAAGAAAGAAAATCTAGCTTAAAAATTGCCATGCTATAAACAAGTGAGCTTTCCTAGGGATGGAGGAAGGGAAACAGGGAGCTTGAAATTCTGGGCTTTGGGGCTTTTACAACATTTTTAAAATAATGTTGCTAAGAATCCCAGATGTTCACTCCAGGTGAAATTTTAAATACACAATAGGCTAAAGTATTGAGATTTTGCTCATTGTGAACCAAATGCTTTTCTTAAATTATCTGAGGATACAGATAGCACAAATAACTTTAGGACCTTCTGAGAACACAATCGGAGAGCACCTAAAAAGCTGTTTCAGGCAGGAGGCAACAGATTAAATCCCATGTGTGTTATGGCCTCAGGGAGTTTTCCCACTGATACTAACGAAGGCAAGTTTTTATTCAGTTTCTCTAGGAAACTTTCTTCACCTGTTTTCTAAGCAGTAGCAATCATCTTCTTTGTTACCACTTTCCTTTCTGACTATGATTTTCTTTCATGGCTAGCATGCCTCTCTGTACCCAACACACAGAAGATAGTTTGTTGCAACTCCCAGCTGTAGGAACTACCTTTCTAACTTGAAAAAGGTCATATTTCTTCTAACAAATAGTGTCTGAAATGATGGTTTCTATAAAATGACAAATATGTCATATATGACATTACAAACAAGTCTAAATATATCAATTTTCAACTTGGATACCAGAATATAACAGATTTCAGCATCAGTATTTTCTTAAAAGAAATCTCACTAAAGATGTTTAGTGTGCAAGATGTTGTATAGAAACATATTAACAGGACTACATTATGTGGAATATGGAAAGATATAGAGAACAAACATAAATACAAACATTCAAGGTCAAAAACAAGGGACATACACAGAGATGTTTTAAGAATAAATGAGAACAATTTTTCTTTCCAGGTTAGTCACTCATCTTCAACTGACTATTTAGCCTGGGAGGGACAGGCTTAGTCATGTCCCACATTGCACAGCAAGCTGGCCACCAGAAACTCCTGAAGGGTTAGTCATTTTGCAAAAGCACTTTTTATTCTGACCTAGCTAGTGGTAGACTTTTATTCTGTGACTCTCTTATGGAATTCAATGACTAGAAGAAAATATATGTACCACATGCTATCTTTAGAATGAAGACTCTGTAGACTCTTTAGAATGAAATGCTGTATTACCTGAATGGTTTTGAAAGCTATCATTCATATTTGTTTACTTGCAAAACTGTGGCTCACAGAAAAAGCTCTATATTTTCTTCAGAGATTCACAGTGCTCTGGTAAATATTTTCATACATGGTTAGACTTTCATACATCATTATGTGAGCAAAAAGTAAGTCTATCAAAAATTTAAAACAACCAGTTGTTGTTCTGGAAGGCAGCAGATGCTGAACATTTCACAGATGCCTTCCTCTCATTTGTTTGGTTTCACCACTTATGTGGGGATTACTGAAACCCCTTTTTTCTAAGCCTTGGCAGTGCACTTGATCAGCAGTCTGGTGGCAGAGGAGTTTCAGTGTAATTGTGTCCAACAGGTGCGAAAGGGCAGAATGGGGCTTTCACTGGAGTGTTTTATGGATGTCTGCTAATTGCATTCTGCTTCTCCCAGCATTCTCACAGGAATCTTACACAATCTCTACAAGGTGTGGAAAGGGTTGGGAGATCTACTGTCTGAAGACATACTGCCTTTCTTCCATCAGCACAGCCTGACAGTGCACCCATGGTCAGACGGGTTTGTTCCCAAAGCTAGAGGACAGCTATCAAACTGTGGTGGAGTAGGCATCCTCTTTCTTTACTTATACCTATCATGCTTGCTTTATTTTTAAAGGAAAAAGGTACTAATTAGTTCAGGTTGTATTTATTATGCTATGAAGGATAATTTGTCACTTTTTTGTAAGGACTAGAATTTCAGTAATTTCATTTTACCTCTAGTAGGGTAAAAATGGCTTACAGAAGGGATTTAATCAAGAACTTCTGCCTATTTCTGTGAATTACTGGTATGCTATTTGGTTAAAGTTCTTAAGCTTTTAGAGTAATTGAAATGTTGGGTTGAATCTTAGAAAGAATTAACTACTGATATTTTTAGAAAGTAAATTAAAGCTTTTCTACTTTTCAGTGAATGAGCCTTCTAAATTTCCTTAAAGATTTGTATGCAGTGTCACTTTTAGAGAGAGTTCTTGGCACTGTCAGCCTCCTGAATTTCCTTCAAAATATCATTTTAATGAAACATGAAAAAAAGCAACAAAAGCCCAGAAATAATTTTAGGTGACAACATTCTTCCATATAGTTGCTTTTCTTAAGCAGGTGCACAAGTTTATGGTGTAACTATGTTAGGCAACAATACTTAATATCAGCTATTGTCTCGAGGCAGATAATAAAGCCTACTGATTTTCTTTGGTCAAGCACAGTACTAAAATTAACACCTAAAAATTCAAGACATGTATGTTAAGATATAAGCCTCTCAAGGGAAAGGTAATCTCAAAGAAAAGCATCCCTAAATATTGTTAAATGTTCAGCTACAGCTAATAAAAACACTGAAATGCTGAGATAGTGCATAGATCAGTGCATAGATCTATAGCCATTGTGCCATCACAAAAATGAAATCAAAAAAGATAGAGAGAATAAGGTTATATATTCTTTCCAGCTAAAACAAGAGGGACAGCAGTCAGCAGCAACTCTATAAAATAGCTACTTCAAAGAGGTAGCTACTTGATTTGAGACAATTTAAAACCCCACCTTGCAAAAAGCATGCTCAAAAAATGTATATTTATGATGGTAACTTTCTGTGAAAAGGTCAGATAATTAAGGATCATGAAATGCAAAGACAACATTTTTTTACTTCTTTTATGTTAGATGTTATGTTAGCCTGCTTTGTCAGCTGGAGAAACTTGAAATTATTCACTTTTTTCTTTGAGTTAATTTACAAGGAAAGGAATAGAAAGACAGCTTGGCATTGAATGAATACTTATACTTTTTTAGTCTTATTTAATTATTTTGTAAACATCCTTGTTGAATTATTAGGTTGTTCTACAAGGTGAGAAAACAAAAGCACTCTCACTCTCATCTTGTGTATTTTAGAAGAAACATTCCTTTTTACTTGTTGCAAATATCTAGTCTGAATATTTGTAGTACTAAAAAATTCCCTCTGTCTTTCAAAAATGACCACATTTTGGGCTATGTGAGAGATCCACACTGAAATATATGTGTTGGGTACAAAGAGGGACAACTGCTCCGGGATGAAGACCCTCTTACAGCATCTGAGTTCTGTCTCATTCACACAACATGATTTCTTCCTCGTGAGGCCTGCAATGAACACAAATAAAACAAAAAGCATTTCTAGTCTCTTTACTTTGCCATAAAACAAGGCTTATTTCTCTTCTTTGGCTAACCAGGTGAATTTCACACTGCTAGGACCATAATCAGAGAGTATCCCTGTTAGCTCTGCCCCTTTGGACTCCTCTTTAAAACTCAATTCAAACTAAGAGAGTAGCAAAAAAATTTCCAATCATCCTAGGTGACATCCTTCCTGCCATAGGAAGAAGTTTGATCTAAAATGAAACATACTAGCTTACTGGAAAGAAAGCATAGGCAATGAATTATTCAGGGTTTCTAGTCAACAACCTTTTATATTGTGTTCTATCCCAGGATAAATGGTTCAGACTCAAGTACCATATTTGTCAACAGTAAACTAAACCTGCTGCCCAAATCCCACACTGACAGTGTTAAACTGCTTGTATATAGTTATGGCTGTCATTTAAAGCAGCTAAAGCACAATTCAGAGCAGGGCTGTCCTCGTCTTCCCAACTCATCCTCTTGTGTTTTCACTTCTCATGAGCTCAGAAAACTGGCAGTGCCGGAAGAATTACTGGGGCTGAAACAACACCTGGGCACAGGGGATCCCACAGAGAACAGTGCTAGTGATGCTCCATGAACTCTGAGTTTCCTTTATTTGTGCATAATTTAAAACATTACTGCAGTCTTTTATTTCAATGAGATTATTTTAGAAATGTAAATCCCTTGGCCGTGGTTTGCAGATTGTAAAGAGATAAATCTATTTCCCTGATGTGATACTTCAGATGAGTCCATTAGACTTGAACCAGCAGGAAATTAGCTCAGTATTATTGCTACATATGCTGATTTTGTGCTTTTCTCTTATTTCTTCAGTGTGTTGAAAACAAAAAATAATTAATAAGATAATATCAGCTCTTTAACATTTCAATACAATAGACAATAATATCAACACTATCAACATTTTCAAATGACCTTGAAAATACTCTCCCCCAAGTATCTTTTAAATACATCAGAGAGTATTTAGAAGTAGCTTTTTGGACTTACAATCCCAAAAACATTGACCCTTTCCAGTGTACTACTAAATCTGCGAAATCTTGAAATGAGTAGTGTTTTTAGGGTCAGCCAGGCCAAATTTGCCTTCTCACTGTTAATGAAAATAGTGTCATAGGCAGATGTAAAATAAGATCAAAGTGCTTGGCCTCGCATAAAAAGCAATGTTCTTAGCACAGTGTTGGTGCCTAGATTTGGCAGTGCTTAAATTTCTATTCCTCTTTTGAAATGTTTTTCTCTATGAATTAAGTCATTCAGAATCAAGCACCCTTCTTCATATCTTAATAGATGTTTTATGTTTGCCTTATTTTTATTTTAAAATATTTATAGATGGATTTACTTTTGGAGGCAAGTTACTGCACCAACCAGTTTTTAGCAGATATACTCAGACCCTAAGATTTTTACCAGGATAAAAAACCCAGCACGTATCAAAACAAAATCCAAATTCATTATCTTACCATGTTGTGGCATCAGTCATATATCAATTTCTGTCATGTGAATTATTAGAGCTGGAGAGAGCTCTGATCTTTTTCTTGTGGGTTGGACTCCCATATGCCTTTACCATTTCCACAAGGTTGTCATTATACTGTCAGTGATTCTTTGTAATGGCTATGTTTCTGATTCCTTTTCTTGGAAGTGTTTCTATTCTGTAGGTGACTCTGCATTTTGAGAAATGACTTTTGGAAACACCTCTTTATAGATGTTGAAATTAATCTCATTTTTCTGATACAAATTTTACATCAGTCTTCTGAAATACCCGACACAATACTATTATAAAAAGATCCATAAAGAATAAAATGCTAAGATGCATATTAATCTCAAGAATAAAATATGAAATTAATCTGTTTGAAATGTGAAAAATATCCATGACTATCTATTTAAAAATAATTAAATCAGATTTCTAATAATTAAGATGTGAATATTAGGAAATGCCAGATTTGACTCAGATTTATCCCTATGTACTACGTGTTGCTCTAATTATAGCAGGATTGTACTTGATAAAAATATTTTATAAATATCAGCAAATCTTCCATGTGCTGGTACCCCATGTCAACAAACACAGAGGCAGCAGATACGGACCAGATGGCCTAACTAGGAATGTGTTGTTTACATAAATTTCTGTGGTTTCATTGTGTGTTGTGAATGTGTAAACCTGGTCCACATTCCTACACGTGACAGTTATCCATTTTTGTCTAATTTTTAGTAGCTTGTTTGCACTCTTAGTAGTTGTTTCAGTTTTGAGACTGTTATTAAAATGATCAGTTCCCTCATTGTATGAATACAAATTAGTTTAATTTTGTAAACTTTTCTCCAAACCTGAAAAAGTAGCTTTGCTAATCAAAGCAAATATCTGTTCTTGATGTATACTACAAGCTCAATATGAAACTAAGTCCTAATCTAGAAGACACAATGATTTCCTGGTTTAGTTCTTGTCATAGAATCCTAATCACAGAAATGCTGAGGCTGGAAGGCACCTCTGGAGACAGTTTAGCCTAATAGTGCTGCTCAAGCAGAGTCAGCTAATGCAGTTTGCCCAGTACTGTGTTCAGCTGAGTTTTAAATATCCATGGATGGAAACTCCACAACATAAATGATAACCTGTTCTAGAGTTTGACCACTCCCAAAGTAAAACAGCTCTTTCTTATATTTAAGTGAATTTTTTTGTATTGCGAATCGTGCCCCTTGACATTTGTCTTTTCTACGCTCACCACTTAAGAGTCTCAATCCTTATTAATATTCTCCTATCAGATATTTATACTTTGTATAGTTTATATAAGTACCTTGGTAAGATTCTGATGAGCCTTCTCTTGTCTATGATGAACAGCCCTGCTTCTCTCAGAGTCTCATATGACTGATGCTCCAAGATCTTGATCTACTTTGTGGTCCATTTTGTTAGATTTGCTCCGGTATTTTCATGTATCTCCCTGTTTCTTTTACTGGGCAGACAAGAACTGGATCTAACACTCCAGATAGTTCTTACTAGGTCTGAGGGGAAGAATGACTTCCTTCAGCTTGCTGGTAAAGCTTTTCCTAATGCAGCTCAGTATACTGTAGGACAACTTTTCTGAAGGACACATTGCTCAGAGTCAGAATGCATTCACCAGAACAGAAGACCCTTTTCTATTAAGCTCTTTTCCATGCAGTCACACGCAGTCCAAGCATGCAACTTGTGCTTATTTCTTCCCAATCTATAATCACTGGAACTTGTGAATGAGAGGTTCACTCTAGTGAGACCCAGTAGAAGCACATCACAACATCACCATGTTGTTGTTCCTGTTTATTTTGATCCATACTCTCAACTAGCTTTTTTTCATGTCCTGACCTACAATGTGTTATGACTTACTGGGATAAAAATTTCATTAATTGCTTTCCTGGACACCTTCTTCAGTCTGTAAACATTTCTGCCATTAAATTGGATAGGAGTAGGACAAGCTCTTCTTTAATTGCTGGGTCATTCATCAGAAAAGGAAAGTACCATTTCAAACTGTAAAGAATCCCAGTAGTCATCAGTCAGATTAGAAGCTTCTTAACTGCTCTAAGCAAGGATATCCTATCTTCTGTTTGGTGTGCATTAACATTTGGAAGAGAGCTAATTGTTTTAACTGTTTTAGTCTGTGTGTCAGTGAGACACAATGCAGTAATAATCCTGCTGGTTATTTATGTTTCTTGCTTTTGTTCCTATTTTATCATTTAAATCAAGTTATTTCCTCTACCTGCAATTTGTGAGCTTTAACTAATTGTCATGAGATTGGTTTTGTGTGACCTGTAATATATTTTATCAGTTACATATTTGCACTTTGTGCATCCAATTACAATATCTAGATTTTAGGTAACCATAATTAGCATAATACACTAATCATAAGGTTGCAAGTTAAAAGAAAATACACAACTGCATTCTAAAGCTACGTGATTAATTAGAGATTTTAAAATAAAGTCCAATTTACATTTTGGCAGAACAGGACACAGTATAATACCTCCATGTCAAGGGAATATTTGTTATTAGTAACTAACAAAAATTAAATGTGTCTCACTTGCAGGCTTCAAAATAAGAACTAAAATGAGGCACAATTGTAAACAATTTCATGCACCTAGCAAGAACAATAATCTCTTGTAGGTAAGAGCTTGACTGGGCTGGGAAAAGGTTATATTCTCTTCTAGCAGCTGCCCTTCTTATTTAATTACCAGAAGTCTTTTTTTAAAATGGTTTTATAGCTCCAACAAATATTTTGCACAACATCGCAGCAAAAAAAGGGGCTGTCTTGCATCTAAGGCAATTTTTGAAAACATGTAAACTTTTACTGACATATTGATGAGAATCCCTTTATCCTTGCCTTACAGTGAACTGATCCAGTGATCATTTAGAGTAATACCTAGATTGCCTAGACCGGCTGCTCCAATTTAGGTGCAAAACGGTGACAAAGTAAAGGACACAGTAATTTAGCAATTCAGAGATGCTGTATGGAATCCTGTGTGGTAGGCATCCCGCCACCACACAGGATTCCTCATAGCATCTCTGAATTGAAGGTGAGGCTGTTCCAAGATACTAATGCTAATGGCTAAGGCTCTGTACACATTTTTTTTTTTTTTGGTCTGAAGCGCAGCATGTGAGATGGTGATACTTAGTGGTTGCCTGCAGGCTTTCTAGTACTTCATGTTCTCTGGAGAACTGTCCTAAAAGTAAGTTCTTCTCTTTGCACAGAACACAAACACCTTAGCCTGTCCCCTGACTTTTTCATTTTAGATACCAAAAAGGATAGTCTAAATCTTACCCTTTGGCAACAAGGGTTGCCTTTGGTTGTATAGCTGAGTGATTGAGTGATATGAGGAAGTGGGTATTTTTGAGAAGCTTCCCCCTTGACATAGGTGAAAGTGCAAAGGAAAGAATGAGGACAGCATTTATTCTTGCATGGGCAGGGGTTAATCATGTTTTACAGGAGCAACTAGACCCACCCTATTGCTCTCTGCTGCCTGACTGTAGAATAATGCGTCTGACACATGCACTGACCATGGTGAAGCTGGGCCTCTGTGCCAAGAAGAGTTAGAGGTCCATCAGGCAGAAACAGCACAGGAAATGTGGAGGCCATATCTCCAAAGTAACCAAAGTATTCCATGGAAAGAGGGCTGTTGTGAGATCAGAATACATGTAGCTGCCTTAGGTGATTTATGTGGACAATTTTTCTGTCAGAATTTAGATGACAACAACAGTAAAGGATTTCTGCATTCATCCCCTGGACTTCTGTACCCAGCCTCAAACTATCTCAAATTTGATACCATAGTAGGTCATCTTTATCTTAGCTTTTACCACAAGGAATGAGGTAATGGTTTTCTGGTGACGTAGTTGAAATAAACAGCATTTTGTGATATTGACACTTATCAGAGTCTTCCTCAGAAGGAGGAAAAGCCTAGAAGGTAAATGGGGGAAGGAGTTTCAAAGGAAAAAAAAAAAGTTGGGGGGGGGTGGGGAGGAAGAAAGAAAATAAAGGAGTGACATAGGCAAGCTGGTCATCAATCAAGTTGTTACAGTTTAATTCTGGCATCTGTAAGTATTGCCTGAGGCAGGCAGTTGTCTAATTCTTTACTGTCATTATCTACATTGATTTGTTAGTGCTCCTTATTGATGCTTGATGTTATTGTTCCTTTACATCAGCCTGCCGTGACTTTGTAGTTTTGTTACAAAAAGCCTGCAGCTTGTCTCTCTTTCCTCATAATCATTATTGAGATGTATCTACCATTGTGGTTGAAAGAAGAGGAACTTCAATGTCAGATGGAAGAGGGCTGAAAGAGTGAAGGGATGTTTAATGCAAGCAGGAGCCTGAAGTGGCTGTAGGAGGTGGTGTATAATAAGAAGAAGGCTCAGGGTGCAGAACATCAGCAGTAGAATAAAAAGGAAAACCTAGGAGGAGACAATCTCCTCTCCCAGGAGAAACTTTTATTTTTATGGAACCCATAGGAAGGAAAAAACCAAAATTAAAACTGCAGAAAAAAGCAGGATGGCAAAGATAAAAACAATCCAGGACAATGAAACAGGAGAATCAGGCAAAGATGAATTTAAAAAAAAAATGGATCTAAAATGAAGTGAAGAAAAGCATAGAATATTGCAATTCCTTTATAGTGATTTGGATTTATTGAGCAGGAGGTCTCAATCTATGGACGGTGTTTTGGCTAACAACAACAAAATATTTGATGTAGTTCTTGACCTTGTAAGACAGTTTTCAGCCACATGAAGAAGCAAGACCAGAGCTCTTTAGCACAAGAAATAGAGACTGCAGTCCCAGGAACTGCAGTTTCCCCATACAGCTAAACAGTATAGTTCCCTGTGGCACAGGAGGAAATCTACTTACAAACTAACCTGCCCCATTCCCTGGAACATATTTTTGGCTTCTGTCACATAAGTATTGCTCAGTCAGTAAGTTTTCTATCATATTGGTCATTTAAGATACTGATTAATCCAGGAAGAGTTCACCTTTGAAATATTCACAACAGTGTTGATATGCTGACTTATTTCTTCTTATGACAGACAAAATTCTTCAGAATCACTTATTATCTCTGTGCTATTTCCAGAAATTAGAAATTAACTTCAAGGCTTCAAAATGCGCTTGTGTGTCAAATAGGATTTTTATTCAGTGCATGTCTGACCACACTCAGAATATGAAGAGGAACTATGAAGTAGCTTATTGAGTCACTGATCAAGTAGTTTTCCATTTGCATTTTGGAAACCTCAGTCTAAATGCCAGTGTCACTAGGCTGCAGGTATTTTAAGGCTTTTCTTAAAATTAATGCTTTTTAAAAGTTCATCCAAAATAAGGTCATACCTTAAAATGCAGCAAAAATCTTCTAAAAGGTTTTCCAAAACTAAACCTGGAAAATAAAAAAGAAAATATATTCAGAACCATTTCACCTTGACCTAAATTACTTGGTAAGGATTTTAGAGTTTAAGAAGAGAGAGTGAGAAAAGAAGAAAAGGAAAAAAAAAAACCCAAACCAAAACATGGCAACCTTCAGAAGACATTCAGCAGAACCTGACAAAGTTTTGATTGAAGAAAGATTGATTCTCCAGAGTTTGAATGGTCAGGCATGCACTGAATTTGCTGAGGTTCATTGCTATATCCTAGAAAGTATTTTCATCCCTTCTATCCTAATGAGCTTATTAGTAAAAGGCTGAAAGGATCACAGGTTGTCTATCAAATAAGATTGTCAGTCACACACTGTTAGCAACTCTGCTGTGATTTATATACCATGACTACAGAAGAGACAGAGGTTTGAAAAAATGAGACTTATTGTGTCCTGTGACCAGTGCAGTGGCACAAAGTACAATGTACAGCATTGTGCTTAGGGGGTGGGAGGGTGCATGTTCTGGATGAGGAAGCTATAGAAAATTAGATAGAACTTTTGCTTCCTCCAGTGATAATTATATTGCATAGAAGAAATTGAATCACCTGCAGCAGTAATAGTTATGGGTGAAAAATATGCTATTATACATGATTTAAAAGTGGGGTTACAGTCGACATGGGAAGGGGAAAGCTCAAACTCAGCTCACCTGCTGCTAGAAATAGGCTTTTTCTACACTCCCTGTACTCAATGTCCCTGTACACAACTGACTGTCAGTGCAGCTCTATGTCCAACTGAGATCTTTCTTTGATATTTTTGATTGAAGTTTTATGTAGCAGCAGGAAATATTGATAACTTATAGAAGAATATAATTTAGGGGAAGAAAGTTGGGATAATTTGTTTATTACTGAAATATTTTCAAATTGTTAAAAAAGAAGGGTGATTTTAATAAAGTGCTTCTCAGTGAGACTTGCATCTACAGGGAATGAAAATAAAGCTTGCAAAACTCACAGTTAAATTACCAACTAAAGATCCAGGTTGGGCTGAACTTAGAAGAGGAACCATACACACAAGTATCACATTAGTTAGGGTTGTTGGATAGCCCCAAAAAAGTCTTTGGGGCACAAAATTATCTTAAATCAAAATAATTCCCTTCCATTTTCTCCTGACAGATGTTGCTTTCTCTCCCACTCAGTAAGGGCTTCTCTCTTTCCCTGAGATAACCAAACACCTCTGTCAATGGTTCCCTGTTCACCATTCCTCTCCTCTTGTGGCCTGATTGATTCCTGTTGATAAGGATTGCATTGTAACTTAGCAATTGCAGTTGTACTTGAGGTTTTTGCTGCACAATGAGAATATGCATCAATGGAAGCCTTTGGGAGTGACTCAGCTGCCACCTTGGTTGTTATAAATCTCTGCATAGGCTTTGGTAGAGAACAGTCTATGCTCATCATTTGTGCAGCTGTTTGCATCATGTTACTACTGGCAAGTAAATTCAAATCCAGCCAATAATCTTATTACTGGAGTATTTAAAGTAGATAGTCACTTCAGGGAAAGCTGTGTGCATTTAAATTGTTCAGAGAGAAAATTATGTGAGGCAGAAAATTTGAAATCATCAAAGTCAGTCTGTCTGCTTCACCAACATTCTAAGGAAAACAAGGAAAATAGGAAGAGAGAATAGTTTTTTTTTTGTGAACTACCTGCTCTGCTGTCCTCTCCCACTACCTAGTTAAGC
>LTAT01000004.1:101749859-101762767 GCA_003286495.1 Chlorodrepanis virens | reverse complement strand
ATGTGAGGCAGAAAATTTGAAATCATCAAAGTCAGTCTGTCTGCTTCACCAACATTCTAAGGAAAACAGGAAGAGAGAATAGTTTTTTTTTTGTGAACTACCTGCTCTGCTGTCCTCTCCCACTACCTAGTTAAGCACAATGATTTTTTTAAACTATCCTCCTAGCTATTTTAAAATTGCAGAAGGAGGAACCTTATCTTTTCTCCTTAAGAAAAATAAAAGAACAAGATTAAAAAATTTGGACAATCAAGAAAGCGTCTACTTCTGGGAAAAAAAAAAAAAGTCTTTAAAAACTAAGAGAATACCTTAAATTTCTGAGAAGCTCTGCAGACACGTTCACCAAGTATTCCTCAGTAGAGGAATCAGTATCTGCTGCATAATAAAAAAGCTACCAGTTTATATATGATGGAACAGAATGGGTCTGTGAGAACTCTGGCTGAAACAGAAAATTTAGATCAAGAAATTCCAAAAGGATGAAAAATACTTCAAGATAGAATTTAATGTGTATTTAAAATGTTTTGATAGGATGAACAGAGAATGGCTTCAGGCCATGCAAAAACATATCGTTAGGAGCTCCTGTTTTACATATCAAATATGTGTTTTTTGCTGTGCTATCCTGCTGTCAAGACAAACGGTCATTACTTGTTATTTGTCTCCATATATCTCTTACTAAGAGTTTTTTTTGTTTTGTTTTCTTGTGTTGATAAGCATGGAACATTTATCACAGTCAGGGCTTCATGGTTCAGCTCTTCTTTTTTAAATGATAAGGAAAGAAGAGCATACATTATGGGAATGCAAAATTTTATAACCTTGTCTTAGAAAGCTAGGCATTTAAAATCTGCTCCAGGAGTACCACTTATGTAGATAAATCACATAGATTTAGTAGAGATCAAAACAGTTAACAGAGAATTAAAAATACTTCACAGTGTACCATCTTGTCAAGCTTTGCATACCAAATAAATGTCTTCATTAAAGCTATAATTAATGATTATTCTTATCTTTATACTGGTGGCATAAAAGCCACTATGTCTGACCCAGATCCCACAATACACAGTATTTGAAAACAGGACACATTTACGAATTAAGATTTAAACAGAACAGCCAAACATATGCTAAAGGCAAGAATAAGGCACAAGACAGGTCAGGATTTACAAAACACAAATACATAAATTGGTTAACTAATTGGTGTGTTGTCAAAAGTGGCGAGGATGTGGTTTATCAGGCCAGATGACATGACCTTTATGCATGACTGTAAAAATGAGATATTATCTGCTTGAAGTCTGTAGTTTCATTGGTGATATCTACTTTCAGATTACTTTTGAATTGAAGATTCCATCTGAAATCTTTGCAAACTGTATTTTAAGTTAAAAGGACATATTGACGAATCAGTGCTGTATTTATAACATCAACCTTTTTTAATTAAGAGGTCTAAAAGACTTCTTGCTTTCATTTCAAATTCATTTGGGAACATGCTATTTTAAATATTCCATTTTATCATGGAAAACACAACTTAAGAACTTAAGAATTTAAGGAGTAGGCAGCTACTTCTGTGAGAAAGTTTTAAGTTCTCCATTTGGCCCCAAATGGATGTTGTTTATCTCTTGAACTAGCTAGAGACTAGAATTATTCATTATTTTTCCTGTTAGTCCCCAAAAGATATTCTTGAAAGTGAATACTTGCATTCAGAAAAACCCTTCACCCATTTAGGTCTCAGGTCCTTTGATTTTCAGAACATTGGTTGTCTATGTTCTCCATTGTTTTGGGTGATTTCTGTTCAGCAATTTTTTTTTTCTTGTGTTATCTATCCTTTGGTAGAATTTTTCACCTCCTCTCATTTCTGATTATTGGCATAGATATATGATGTAGATTTTTACTGTGCTGAATGCTTGCATTTCACATTGTCCTCAATGAGATTTGATGATCAAGAGTTCTGCAAATGAAAACATTTGCAACCTTTGCCTCAAAATCTACACCCAAGGGAATCCTGCTGCTATTCATTTCCCTTTCTAGAAACTGCATCAAGAGATTTCTCTTTTACTAATAATTGAGGTTTCTTGCCTTTTAGTTTGACTCTGTTGAGTTTCTTGAATCACCATGAGCACATAGGGAGCATTGCTATATAAATCAAATAATAATAATATGTATAAAGGAAAATCACAAAGGGGAAGAAAAAGTCGCATGCTGTTAAAAACAAATTATATTTAGATATTGGGAAGACCTCCCATGGTTTAAGAATGAGCTATAGTATTAACAGAAAATATATCATTCAAACACATTTCATTTATTTGACATGATAACAGAAAGATTCAAGAGTCTGTGGAACCCAGATTTTGATTGTTTCAATTCACATTAATTTCTGAGAGGAAATGTTTAAAAAAAAAATAGTGCATAAGAAAACAATTCATGTAGTAGTATTTAGTATAGCATGTCCCAGTTGAATGTTTTTTTTTTCCTTTGACATCTGTTATCTAATATCGCTTCTGCCTTTGTAGAATGACCAATATTACATTTTCAAGGTCCTTGAGCATATGCTTAACTGTAAACATATGAGTATAGCTGGGCATATGTTGCTTAATTCCTTCAAAAAATATTTGCTCCTAAGAAAGATTAAATATTTGAATTATATTGCATATACAACTGATCCATGTGCAATTGTACAAAAGAGTCTGTCTGGGAGTACAGCTAGGAAGAGGTAAAACTGGCTGGATGAGAGATTCCCCAAGAGTCACTGAAACAGCTGCCACAAGAATATGCTCTTCTACATGCAGACCAAGTCATGGTGGCTATTCCTTCCACTCTGTGAAGAAATGAGGCTGTAGATTTGTTAGCTGGACTTTCACTTGTGGTGTTATAAAATTTCTTGCCTGAGAGATCCTCAAGAGTCACTTCAGGATTAAAAGTACAGTAAATTACCAATATATTGCACTGAAATAAGAGACTGGTGTTTTATTATATATATTAAATTAAGCCTTTGACACTGATAGTTGAGTTTTCAGACCTACTACTTAAAATATATATTGAGGAAAATTTCTGGATATAAAACAGTATAGTCAAGATAGAATAAACAAATGAAAATAAGAGCAGAAATAGACACATATGAAAACTAATGTTCACACAGGGGTAGGTACCATGCCAGTTAGGGAGCTTTCCCTCGTCCAATCCCCTGCCTAATTTATTTTTTAATATGAGACAGATTCCAATGTCCACCTGAAGAATACTAGTTTTTTGAGATATCTCTTCAGATACAATTCTTACAGTGAAACGAGTGAGTTTTTTTCTGTTAATATAAAAACACTATCTTCAATCATAGTGTACTTGTTAACATAAAGCCCCTTAACTTCTCATAGGAAAACTTCTAAGATATTATTTACAGGGAAACAATTTCACTTGCTGCCTACACCCACAGAACTCTTCAAGGGCTTGAACACTGTGCAATAAGGAGAACTATATTTCCATGTCATTCAGTGCATATTCTCTTTTAAGTGTCCTAGAGAAGATGCACAACTGGCGTTTTGAAGGAGACAAAGTGTTTGCTTCTACTGTTACAATTTATGCATGAACATGTATGGACTCCTTATGGTGAGGTTTTCAATAAGAGAGGGAAACTCATTGTCTGTATTTGCTCATCACTTGTTTTCATATTGTTGTAAGGCAATGGAGTATCATGCCACTAGAGAACATGCAGAAGTCTTATTTCAGTTTGGTGTGTGGTGCACTGAGGATGAATATTAGAAAGATCAGTCACAGTAACTAAACAGGTTTCATGAGATTAGAATGTTATTTTCTGAACAATTTACAAAAGCATTGCTAAATAAGGTTGGAAACCACTAGACTTTAGCTTTGCTTTCAAAACGAACAGAATGCTGAGTACTATGTCTGTGGTGCACTGACCAGTACACATTGCATTTTCTTATCCCAGGAATGTTTGTACAAATATATCTATTTGGGGGAAACAGCCCTTGTTCTGACAGAGCACCGTGGTGTGTTAGAACAGGACTTTCCTTATGCTCTATCCAAGATGTGGATGCAGCTTGCTTGTCTTTAAGCACAGGGTCTATAGACTTTTTTAGCTGACACAGCTGGCTGTAGATCATTGATTTTGTCCTTGACAAATTTTCAATGAATTTCAGAATGAAAAGTTTACTAGTTTTCATTACAAATGCATTTCCCATCTGCTACTGTGCAGAGCTGGTGAATGCAGAGCTGAAATTGGACTAATATAACTAGTAGTGTATAAAATTTCTTCTCTATTTTGTTTGTTTGTGTTTTGTTGGGCTTGTTTTTTTTTTTTCCAGAATGGCAGCTGTTTTGCATTGAAATAGAAGCTTCCAGTCATCTGTTTGTTGTGATCTAGATTCTCCTCTCAAGTGTAGTTCAAACTAAAGTGAACATCACTGAATGCAATAAAAACACAAATAGATTTTATGGCATTGAAAACTGTAGTCTGTATTTCTTCCTTTCACTAAGACTGATTACCAGCTTCAGTACTTAGTTGTTCTGGAAAGGTTAAATGAAACATGGAAGAGCAACCAAGGTAATAAGAATGGGAGAAAGATGAGAAAGGCAGAAAGAGATAATAATAATGTGATTTACTCACCTTCAGTTTTTGTGAAGTTTATGAGGAAAGAGAAAAAAGGCAAGGAAATGCTGTAAAGGAAATCAGCAGTAACTCAGTAGTCATAGAGAAAACACCTTCTGAAGGCGTACCTCAGCTCCTAAAGATGTCTGTTTTGGCTTGAAATCATATGATAGGTCAATCATAATAAGTTCTTTTCATCTCAGAAGCCTTAACTGTTGTGACAGTAACTGTTTGTGGGCTTTGTTAAGACTGGACTCAGATAAACAAAATGTTGCTCTTATGAATATCTAGTGTTCTCTAATGTTACTTCAACACAATAGATGGGTTCCACCATAGGGCTTTGTGTTATCTCTGGTTCACTACTAAGAAATTAGGTCAGACTGTTAAAAATAACCATCTGCCCAGTGGCGATCTGTCTATAGGACCAGCTCTTTACATCAAAGAGCTTTAATCCTTGTCACATTTGGATTTTGTACTGTTAAAGAAATATGACAGGAAAACAGTATTTTGAGGAATTTGCAAGATGTTTAATACATGGTTATTCTCATAACTCATTTAATAATTTAGGGATGGTGGCTGAATAATCTGTGGTTTTATAAAGAAAAAAATAATGAAGAGTGCTTTATTGAACAAACAGGGTTGGTAATATATTCAAGACTGCAAAGGTAATCTGAGGATTTGTGTTTAACAGAATTGAATTTCAAGGAAAACCAAGGTTATGCCCATCCTTATATTTCCTCCTCCCCTCTCTCTTTTCTTTTTAATGAGATTGAAGTTTATGTGACACAAATAAAATCATAATCTGCTAGCAGAGTTTATTGTTCATTGATACACGAATGAGTTCAGCCTTTCCCTCTTTTAGCTATGTGAGTTGACAGTTTAAACAATCCTCCAGGACAGGACAACCAAAAAAGGCTTAACTTTCACTTCTTAAGATTTAATATTGATAGCTTTAAGGTATGTACTAGATAGAGAAATTTTACCTAAGAGTTGATGTCAGAAGGTAATGTTATGTGTTGGTGAAGTTGATGAAACAGATGTCTTTGATCAGCACATTTTCACTGGAAAAAAAAAAAAAAGCTTTTTGGAGGGAAAAGAATACTTCTTTTTCTCTCCAAAGAGGATATCTTTCCTTTACTTCACTGTCTTTGTTGTGGTGAGTAGTGGCAATTAGTTTGCTGGCTGAGATAAGACTGGATGCAGCATAAAGCATCTGGTTGCTACAGACTCCAGGAAAAAAATGGGTTAGAAACTAAATAACGTGGCAGCCCAGAAGAGAAGCCTAATATTTTTAATATTGTGGAAGAAATTTCACGCTATATGGAGTCTTTTTCTCAATTGACTAAAATAGCTCAAAAATGCTGAAAAACTCTGCATATTGTAAGACTGGTTCAAAAAGCCATAAAGTTAATAGATATCTCTATTTGGATCTTTGGAGGGTAAGATACTGACTGATGTCAGGATCTGAAATACTGCCCAGTGTCTTGTTTCAGCAGTCCATCTCCATTCACCAAAGCATTTAATCATGTACTTAGTGCTAGAATGAAATGTGATTTATATGTGCCTAAGTACCTGGATAAACAGGGATGAAAAGTAGAAATACACATAGTAGTTATTTTCTGGTGTCTGCTGATTAATATGATACTTCAGACCATTTACTGAATTATTAATATTATCTGGGAAGAATTATTTTCTCTGTTGTGTATCAGAGGAGATGGGCATGGTGCATATCCACTTGAAGCTATCATAGATTATTAATATAAAGAAGATATGTTTTATTGAATTTCTTGGAAAAAATGTGATACAATTTCTAGTTCACTGATATTTGATTACAATGTGTTAATGTGTTTTTCAGGTTTTAAATTGAAGCATGGGAGCTTTTTCAAAAACCTTGTGTGATAAGGTCAGAAACACTGGGAAAAGCTTCTGTCATTGCAGTACCTTCTATATTTTCTTCAGACAGAGAGTTTCAAGTGTTTGGGTAGTTTTTTACCTCCTGGGGATCACAAAAGTTTTGATTCATGTAAGCTAGTAAGGTATCAAGAGCACCTTGGAGAAAAAAGATTTATGTAAGAGCAAAGCAGCAATAATGGTAATTTATTGTAGGCAGATTCTCTTTGAATGCAATAGTAACAGATGGAGGGAAAAGGCCACATCAAGATTTTGGTTCACTCACAAAACTGCCACGAATACCTACAGTCCCCAGATGTTTCATTTAAGACTAGTTCATTTTCTCGTCTTTTGAAGACAAGCAGAGAAAAAGCAGAGGAAAATTTATTAACTCTTTTGTTAATATTGAGATACTTACAATCTATTATTTAGTCTTACTAAATTTATTAAACTTAGACGTGCCACATGTTCACAAAGAGACTCATAACACAGTCAGCACTAAACTTTCAAAAATTATAAACCAGGTCTTACCATGAGAATAGGCTCAGTAAAGTGAGATATATTATTAAAAAACAAGAACAACAAAAAAACCCAACCCAAATCAAAACGAACAAACAAACAAACAAACAAACCAGAAAAAAAAAAAAAAACCACAAAAAATAACCCAAAACCCATGGTTGGAATTTTTAAAGAATTCTAAAGAAATTTATTGACTTTCTGCCAGCCTATTCCACTCCCACTCCCTGAAATCCAACATTATTATGAAAACATTTTTTTCCAGGAATTTGCATTCTAAAAAAAGGAATTCTCTTTAATTTTCACAGCAAAATTGTGGGATTTTCGAACATTACAGAGTCCATTTTGAAGTTAGGCACGAACAAATGTGTTGTATAAATTCTTCTCTTGAAAATCAGGCTCTCAACAAAATGGCAATTCTCACATGAAGGTTTGCATTCCTAGAAAATTTTACTAATTTGTTAAAAAATAAAGGACCAAAAACCAGACCTATTTGTACAAGTATCTGTGAAGGAGTGATATTTCACCTGAAATGTTTTGTTTTTTCTTTCTCAGCAGGATTTTCCACAAGGAATATTAACATATAAATATCTTTTATGTGAACTAATCGGAGCAAAAACTTTTGATTCTAAAAGTGTCAGCTTTCTAAAAATAAAGCTTTCATGTATCTGAGGTATGAACTACTATTAGGGATGAAACATGCTCTGTGGTTCAGAGGCAGCCTCGTATCAGCCACCTCCAAGCCTCCCTGCTGTGGTTGCCCAGAGCCTGCTCAGTGGGGGCAGGCTGGGAAACACCAATTTTGCTTGTTGCTCTGCTGGGGGAAAAGATGCAGTAGAGACAGCCAGGCCATACCAGGGACCAGCATAGATCAGAGAGAAGTCCACAGAGCAGAATTCTGGTCTTCTATTTATTACTATTTATGTACACTCAGATGAAAGAGTTCAGTCCTTCAAAGAGAAGAGAGCAGTGAGGGATATGAAATATGGTGCTGGTGTTGCTAATGATACCAGACTGTTCAGCCAGTGGCTGTTAGGGTGCTGAGATACTGTGTTATCCCTTCTATCATCATTCTTACAATGGGCAGAGAAAAATGTTGTTGACCTGTAACTTATACTAACTTGCTTTGGACAGATTAATGTTTTTCTTTTTAATTAGGTAGATACGAACAAAAAAATCACTCTATGTTTAAATATCCACCTAGCAATGGAAAGTCAGCAATGAACTGCATCAATACTTCAGTCTCCAAAAGGTCATTTGTATTTCCAGGTGCTAGACTACAACAGGCAGATACGTGAACTAAGAGACAAAGCTGGAGTCTAAACATTCATATACATAGAACTGGGATGCTGAGACTTGGCAAGCCTAGGTTATAGTGAATACATTCAAGGTGCCTGTTCCATTTATATGCAACTGGAAGGACCTGTGGGACCTTCACTGGCACTAATTACATGACAAAATATAAGATCAAAGATATGAATCATTGCCAAAGTTGTCAAATGCTTCAGGATTGACCTTTCTGATCCTAAATTGAATGGGAGCATTAATAAGGTATGAGTTCAGTAAATGCAGCAGCAAGGACTCCATTTGAAACCAGAAATGTAGTATACAATATTTCTGCTGTGAGTTTATATAGCAAAAAATATTGGAGTGTACACAGAGCTGTCTTAGCAGTTTTGAAAATGTACGAGTTATGTCTATGCTGCTTTGATTTCATTTACTGTATTCCTATGCAGATAAAATGGCATAACTCTATTCATTATTAAAGAGCTGGAGAAGCTTTTATTACTATCTCATTTAGAACTCAGAGATAAAATTTCAAAGTCCTATTTCAAGCAAATGTGGTGTATTTTAGACTGATCAAAACCTCCAAGATGCTTCACAAGATTAACTTGTATGGTATAAAAGCTGCGCTGATAAGAACTCACTTCTTTTGAATGCTGCCATTTCTTGACTGCAAATGATCAAATAGCATCTTTCACTCATTGACTAGAACACAAAGTGAAAGCACCAGAGACTGTTAAAACTGCCAAAACTCCCCAAAACCTGTATATATGAAGTATTATAAATAATGAGATGCATTAAATACCAGTCGAGACAGCTAACACTACTGTATATCTTAGTTTAATAAAAAAGGCCATAGACAATTAAGGTCCCTGTCTAGGTGCTTATCAAAATCCTGAAATCCTTAATTGCTGCCTGATTAAGCTTTAACCAAGAGATAAAATCTTGGTCATTGACCATGTCTACCTGAAAAGCATGAATTTCAGGAGCAGAGCATGTCCTTTAAATGTAAGAACAACAGAAACAGTCACCTTATTCTTTCAATCAGTGAGATTAGCTTTACAAAGGGCTCAGCCTCTCCTTCTGGAAGATGAAACTGAGAGTTCAAGAGGCAACAGTGAGGGGAGTCCATGATAAACAGGAAAAAAAGAGATGCTGAAATGAATGAAATGGGAGGAAGCACAGGGCAGCAGAGAGAAGTAAAGCTCCATTCCAGTCTGCTGTGTCCAAGTTAAATTGCCTGGAGATAGAGATCTCATAAAATGCATCCTTGGCTGCACCACTATTTGGCTTCTTGTTACAAACCAGCATTGCCAAGAGAAATTAAGCAGTGATATTTGAAAACACTTTGCAGGTGCCAGGTTGTACTTTCCTCTGTGTTAATGAGAATTTGATCATCTACTGTAGATATAACATACAGAGGAGGAGGAGCAGAGTCTGTGAATCAGCCATTTTTGTACCAAGAGTGGATCACTGGCAGAATAATAATAGGATATCTCTGCATCTTAATAATAAAAAAAAAAGAAATTAATTCACTGAACATTGTGCCAATCCAAAAACTGGTACTTGTACAATCTTATTGAGATATCTGATCACTTTACCTTGGACATTGATGAGAAAATAAATCCTGGCCTGGAATCTAGACAAATCTAAGGTCAATTATTTCTACAGTTTAGCTGTTTCCTTATCAGAGAACTATCTGGTTTCTATCTGGTTGAGACACAATCTAAATATATGCTAGAGTAGAAGCATATCTATGTGAATTATTTTTTCTCTTAGAATGCTTTTCTTCGTTCATTTTTTTTACCATTCTGCATGGGAGAAAAACAATGCTCAGTTCATTTCCAGAACCAAAAGGACTCTGTCTTTTCCTTGAATTATTCCGCCTCCTTTCCTTTCCTCACGCTTGTTTTTACCCCTCCATTTGCCTACACACACACAAACCCTTTGTGTTTGTGAGCTGCGCATTAACCCAAAAGGTTAATGAGCATAGGGCTCAGGTGCAGTCCTTACTCTTGCAGCATTACTAATGCTGTGGTCATAGGTTTGGAATGGCATGCTGGAAAATTAGTTCTTTTGTGATGTCTGCGCTGAGAGCGACTCCGCTGTTTTTTCTGCTCCCTAACTGCATTTTTATACTGAGCTTTCTATCTGCATGAGAATATATTTTTTGCTCATTCCATTACCTGTTCCTTGCAAGCACAACAAAATTATTTGTGTGATCAACACCAACTGCAATTTGGTGAATAAGTCACTGCTAACAAATTTTCTAAAATATTCCTGCACATATAAGTTCAGCAGAAGGGCTGATGTCAAAGTGGCAGATAAAAGCTTTGAATAGGAAAATGTCCATCTGAACTCCACTGAGTTAGGGATTTAGATGAACAAAACCCCTGGAAATATATAACAACAATGCAATCATCTTCCTTCTGAGACTGGTTATCAAAGTAGACATCAAGAATGTTTAGATATAGCTCTATTATATCCCCAAGCAAATCTGAGAAATGCTCCTTATGGAAAGAAGAACATCCATCTTCTTCTTTAAGCATGTGTGTAACACAGATGTAAGGGATTATCCAGGGTAGTCTGGTGAGTCAAACGTGCAGGCCTGGGTTCTGGATTGACTGAGTACATGGCCAAGCATGGATATGGCTGCAATGCTCTCTGTGTGGCTGTAAGCTCCCCTCAGCTCCCTTGTCATCCCCCAGCAAGCCAGGTCTTGGCAGCCAGTTGAACTCCACTGGTGGAGAATGTGTGCAGGCCCCTGGCATGAGGTTTGGGAAGACAATGATTTAAAGCCAAATAGTAGTTTTATTTAAGTACTGGTGATGATGATGATGATCTTGAACATTGCTCTTAATGAAGTCCCAAATTTTCAATGGACTAACATCAATTCATTAATTAAAAAGTTCAATACACAAGTGTGTATGTCCTTTATAATCAAGTATTTATCTAGATGATCTTGAAACATGTTAGATGGAATTTATCTCAAAGAAGCATGGGAGTGTGGTAGGGAATCTGAAGTGGGAGTGTTGTATATCAGTCTTTCTGGGCAGGAACAACTCCAGTACAGCAAGTCCTAAGAGCTATGAGAAGAGTGGTCAAAAAGAGTCTTGACGGTAACACACAGAGTTCACATAAGGTGAAGAAATTTTGAGGCATCTATATCCACACAACACATATTTTATTTTCTGTTAAAGCCTGGAGGTAAATGTATATTTAACACATGGTTATTGTACTTAGATGGTGGTTATATCTTCCTGTGAGGTCAGTGGCATTTGCTGAAATTCAGGGCCACACCCTAATTTAAATTAGCTGCTCATTTTGTAAGAGGGAGAATCACACCTGCTTAGGACAAAAAAAGGCTACATGACACTGTAGGACCACTGGGTCACAGAGATTTGGGAAGCAGCAGCCTTCCAGGACAACTAAGTGTAAGGTGACTGACGCATCTAAATACACAAAACTCTGGAAAAGATGGATACAGGGGCTTTTTTGAAAAATGCATTTATTGCTTTAGAAACACATAAGGGATAAGAGGCTGTAATTTATGTAACCACACTGCCTCAAGCTTAGCATTGTGACAGCAGCTGTGGCCTTGGTACCTCAGGACCTTCTGACAGAGTGAGAAAGGAGAGATTCCCACAGTTCCTCTGGGCAAAATACTTCTTCTTGACTTCTGCTCACAGGAGCAGAATTTGGCCTTAAGCGTAATCACCTGGAGACGCTTCAGAAAATAAATGTATATGTGCTTCCTCTGAGCAATTTGTCTGCAAAAGTGTCAGTTGCTCAGCTTTAAAGCATTTGTGGATGTAGAGATGTATAAGTACTTCAAAACATCAGAAGGAAAGAGATTAGGAATAAACAAAAATGAATGGTGACTAATTCTGTGCAAAAGTACAAGTGTACTGTGCATTGATAGGAACTCCTTTGTTGGAGAAATCAGGCAGCCTGCTGTCTTGCACAGCATGGTGAACAACAGCTAGGAGACATGAACATGGTGACTGAACCTGTGGAGGCTCACAGTCAAGAAAATGAGGCATGAAAAATAAGTAGTTCAAGAAGTTTTAACAAGATGCTTTATTATATTAATATTTTTAATAATTAGTTTCTTAAAATAAAAAAGTAAGCACTGTACATTATATATAATCATAAAGAGCCAACAAGGGCTATTACAAAAATGCATAACTTAATTATAAAAGCTACCATTTTCTATGGTTGATCAGAATATATAGCAATAATAATGTCTCTCAAATGACATTATTTTAGTCCTTGTCTCATTCATGAAATCTATAAAGGGCTTTGTAAATTGATAGGTCTCATCTGGTTTAACAGAGGGGAGAAAGACTTTTGTAGCATATGGCCCTTTTCCATGAAAACCCTATATCTTATTCAGTCCTTATCTGGAGTGGATACTGCATCAAGTGATACTGCAATCTTGCAGTCCAAAAACCAATCCATGCCATCTGACTCTTTGTTATTCTTCCTAGAATCCACAAATCTTTCTCAAAGAAAAATGTTTCAACTGACATTTTTCCTGGTGACCCTAGTGGTCCTGTCTGAAAAAAGTCAGAAGTCTTCTGTTCCAAGATGTGAAGACATCCAGCTTAGTGTATTCACACAAAGCTCTACCACTTTG
>LTAT01000004.1:101738045-101749849 GCA_003286495.1 Chlorodrepanis virens | reverse complement strand
TTTCTCAAAGAAAAATGTTTCAACTGACATTTTTCCTGGTGACCCTAGTGGTCCTGTCTGAAAAAAGTCTTCTGTTCCAAGATGTGAAAACATCCAGCTTAGTGTATTCACACAAAGCTCTACCACTTTGCCAAGCAAAGCTCATGTCTGTTTAGAATCCTGTAGTCTCCTACCTTCTGCTCATGTGCTGCTTGGCACATTATTCCGAGTTTGGAAAACATGAGCATTGAGGGTATCCAAACCTTACTAAAAAACCAAACCTTCTGTAGTTTCCAAACCTTATTTCTTCTTCTGCTCTTCCACACTAAATCAGGCTTAATCATAAATTTTCTCAATTTATTTATTTGGTTAATTGTTTATTTGTTTTACCTACCCTTTTGTGTAAATATCTAAAGATTTTTCTGTGTTTAGTCTCCATGTATTGCTCAGTCCCTCTGGCTTCTTGGACTCCAATGCTGAAGGTAAATTTCTTTAATACATGACCTCTTTCACAGAACTGAATCTATGCTGAACAAAGAGCTCCCCTTGTAAAGGGACATGGTAGCACCTAACCATAAGTCACAGCTAGGCAAGGTAGCTTTTCTAGAATAAACTGGCCCTTAAGTGCAGCTGTAGATAAAGAAGCAATGTTATTGAATCAGAATGTCATCTCAACAAAGTCTTTGTCAGTTAGAGCACAGAAGTGACCATCTTTCTTCCTGAAACCTTCAAAGCATTTGTCAGCATGGTTCTAATAGACTCCATCTCATTGAGCAGAGTCCTGTATTATTTCTTTCCTTGCCCTTTCCTCAAACAAGCATCATTTCTTTTATATCTGCAGAAAATAAGAGAGAAATCATTGTTAAATGTTAATGTCTGGTGAAGGATATTCCACCATCCTTTCCGCTGAACATCCGCCCTCAGGAACGAAGCCTTTTCCAGTTCTGAAGGTTCATAATTACTGCACTCCAAACAATAGAAATGCCCCTAACTTCTTGCCTCTCCAGGGATTAATGTGTTCTTCCTCTGAGAACACCACACTTACAAGTGAAGGGACTGAAATCTGAGCAGAGAATATGAAAATACCACAAAAATTCATTCATTCTCCAAAGAGTAATCCAGACTTCAAATCAGACTGACATGGAAAGTGATTCAAGATCTCTAGATATTTTCTACTTTAAGTAATTGGTGGAGAGGAAGGTGTGAAGAATGATTAGGCCTTCACCTGTTTTCCTTTGTATTTTTCTGCTTGATGACCCAAGCCAACCCTAGTATTGATTCTAAAGAAAATAATGCTATGTCTGAAATGGACCTGAGAAAGTGAAATAAAGCAATACAATTACTAGCAGTCTGTGTGGGTTTAGACAAAACAAATACTGTTGATCTAACTTAATATTTTTTATGACATTATGGATTTTGTTGGTAAAGGTATTTCTATTGATGTAACACATTTCTGCAAGGGATTAGATTAAGAAACAGGGCATTTCAAGCAAAAAACAACTGGAATACTTTAAATGGTCTTAAACATGACAGGCTGAAGTCTTCAAACAAGGTAGCAAACCAGCATAAGACACAATATGTCATTGACAATAGTAAGATCATCAAGAGCAAAAATTTTATGCCAACAGCAAATTCTCTTTCATGGGAAGTGATATCAAGAGGCTTAGCAGTTGAACCTTTAGGCTGGACAGCCTGACAGACAGATATCTTTGTTTTCAGCTTCATGTATCAGCATTTACACTTAAATGATTAATAAGAAGCATAGAAGAAAGGGGGAATAGTTCAAGAGATTTTTTCCTCAAATGAAAATTAAGTAGCATTGGTCTGTGTATTCATTGACCCTCCAGCATATGATCCGGACTAGTCCTATTTAGCATGTTATACACATTTCTGCAGTTCAGTAAAGCACTTCATTGCACGTACCCTATTTCACACATATTCTACCACCTACACACTGAAACTGAAGATAAACCTCCAAATCTCTCTGAAATACAAAATTAACTCCTAACATGGTTTCCATTTTTCCTACTGCTCCTCTGGGCATGTAGGTAATATAGTAGCTTCTTCTGTGCCATCAGAAAAAAAGTCGTGAAAAAAGTCCTTGCTCAAGAATAATTCATTTCATAACCTAAATTGCTAATTTCAAAGCACAGAAGTATCTCTTGTACTTTTTAGAGTCTATGCTCAAACTATACAGCCTATAAGTTGCTCATGTCCAGCACTGATGTTCACTGTATTTTCTGTTTTTCACACAATTCTCCATCCTATTTCACACTATAACTTCGGGTAACATCTTTCTCATGCAACAGGTCAGCTGTGCAGACTAGAAGTAAAGAAAGAAATACAAGAAACATATTGCACTGAATATTTACCGTGCAGAGCTAGGTAATACATTGACTTATTTTTCCAGGACCATACTCAGAAGAAAATTAAAAATAATTTACATATTAATATACAAATATTAATATGCATAAAATAATAATATACAAATATAAATATGTATTTGGCTAGTTTTTTGGGTAACACAGTGTTGAATAGGTTCAATAATAACAGATCAAGAGTATTCTTCCCCACTCTGATGATATACCTAAAGAATTTGACATTATATAGCTACAGGCAGCTGCTTCCTTACCACAGGAGAAAAAATAAACCCTTAAACACAGCAGGAAAGATGAGATTTAGTGGTACTTGTATGCAAATTCAAACACATGTTTAAATCTTTGCAGAGCTGAGGCCTAGGGTGGTGTTTTGGGTTTATTTCAGAGAGGAGCAGACAGACAGTCATCTTGTTGGAGAGACATGGGATAATGGAAATGCATCGTGCCATCTGTTGGCAAACCACAGTGCTGCAGCCAGAAGCTGTGCAAAACCACCTGAAGCTGTTACCACCACCAAGCAAATTAGAAAAAAATCATAGGGAGCCCTCAAAAACAAACACACATATAAGAGAGCAATTGGCAGAAAATCTAAATTTGGTTTTCTCTTTATTTGCTCACATCTGCTAACTGAACGCATTGCAATTTGATTACACAGCCAAATTACCATTTCCTCATACAGCCGCTGTTGTGAGATTAGTTTCTTCAGAGTGTGAGCTTTCCTGCATCTCTGCAGAGACACTAGGATAGAATGAATGGGCATAAACATACATTTTCATATAGCTTTTTATGATCTTGCAGAAAAGGCATGTTTGAAACAATATAAATTACTATTTATATATTTAGACATTAAAACTAACTTACTTTAATAGAAATGAATGTAACAATTCCTGTCATCATATCTGAGGAAAATTCTGATAAGGAACAAATTCATAAATTAAGCCTATTTCTGAGGATGCTACAAGAAATTGTGCAAAAAGGCTTCTATATGTTTTTAGGAGCTGAAGACATCCATAGAAAAATGCTGTAGATAATTAATTTCACACAATGTTTATTCATTCATTTTGTGGGACTGGAAACTTGAGTCATGCCATTTAGTTTGTGGATAGCTGAAGCATTTACTCATAAAAAAGCAGTGCATCTTTTTCCATGAGCCAAGAGATGGCCTCTTGTACTTTTGATATCTTCCCAGGCATTTTGGCTCCCCTTAGGCCTGCAATCCTGAATTGCTTAGACAGCTCTGTCAAATGTCTGTGAGGGTTCTTAAAGTAAGAACCTTCCTCTGAGCTCACAAAGCATCTCACTCTTACATGTGTTCTCTGAGACTGTCACAAAAAAACAGTTGATGCTTTAAAGTGCGACTTGAAAATTCAGTCAGTAAAGTCACAGTCCTTTTGCACAGTAGTAAAAGATCACCAGGCACTTTCTCAGTAAAAAAGAAGCCCTGCTTTTTTCCCACTTGAGCTTTCCTAAGAGGGTCCTGCATCAGCCATCACAGATCATGATGGCCAGTGTTCCTGAACCCATCAGCTGAATATGTGGCTGTCAGGCACATCACAATTTTCTCCTGCTTTTGGAAAGATGGTCTTGTGGGAGTTATCAGCGGCAGAAGCTCGCAATAGATACCCAGTGTGCATTCACCACAGGATGGAGTTGGCTGAGTTTGCCATCTCATGCTGGGGAAACTTCAGGATAGGGAGTTGAGAGGCCTCAGAAAGTCCCTGTCTTCCTGGAGTTAAGGGTTTGGGCTCACCAGAGCAGGCTGTGCTCTCATCAGTCTTGTGCTGTTGGTAAACTGCACATAACACATGCAGCTGTGTCTATACTTGTGCATCATCTGCTCTCATTTCCTGAGTAAATATTTAAATTTTTAAGTGGTAATATGGGAGGAGCACAACATCCACTCCTTCCTCCTATAATTGTGAAGATAGAAATTATCTCTAGTCACTGAAAAAATAATAAGACTATCACCCACTATCGCTAGGAATTCTGAAGCTGTGGATATCAAATGGGTGGAGGTGGTTCTTCAAATCCCCTAGAACCCTGCCCAAATCCAGCATGACATCTTGCTCCAGCCAACATCTTCCTATTGTCCAAGTTCATTTGTACCCCTTTTGAGCCCTGTACCATTTTCATCCTATGCAGAGCAATTGACTTTCCTCATATCCAATTCAGAGAGTCCCAGTGTGCAGAACACAGAGCATGGAGCCACTGGCGGGACCAGCAACATAAAATTTTTCTAAATATTTTGCTGGCCTCAGAGTCCCTAGGACCGTCTACATTTTCTCGCTATAGTTATGTTCAGGGAACTTCATGTTTCAGGAAGCTTAAGTGCTGAGATTGAGCACATGTTCCTGACATAATCTGCCCTCTGGGCTTGTGTTTTCCTTCTGTGCAAATGAGAATGGGATGAGATGAGGAAGTGCTGCTGCTTTTGTAGACATTTATTGGTATAGATTTGGGGTGGAGCCAGCGTTTATATCTGGAGCCAGGAAATTGAAAATACTCTTGAGATCTATAATATATTCGTAGTCAGAAATATCTTTGAATGGGAAATAGGATTCTCTAAGAAAACTAATGAAAAGTATATAAAACATATAGTCTCTTAATCTCTTCTTGTGCCATAAGAAAGAGTAAACAAATCTTTTTACCTCAAAGGGACCTGAAACAGTCTTTATAGACAAGAAAATGCAGCCAAGGTGTACATAGCGTTAGGTGTCCTTCTCCTTGCAACTTTACAGCTGAGCTATTCTGCTTTTCTAGCAAGATTATTTCCTCTTTTTGCAACATGGTAGATTTCTTTTGGAGACATAAAAGAAGTCCCAGATACTTACAGCTAGTTTCCTTATAACATCTGCCTCGATATTGAAATACCCTGTCTTTATATTTCAGGAGCAGGTCTGAAAATCCTTTGGTCTTATGAGATAGTCGAAGCCATGACAACACTAGTAACAGCAATTCTATCTTCCACAAAGAAATAGATAAATAAACAATGCAGTTAATACAAATACCTTAGTAATTCCCTCCAGTGGATTGAATTTGGCTGTCTGCTGTATGTCCATCAAGCTGCTCTTTCCCTTCACCTCCTTCACTACACCTCCTCAACAGCACAAAGAGGGAAACAAGATGAAAAGTTTGTGACTCAAGATAAAGACTAGGATATTACATGTTATCACCATCTCATATTGAGGGAGATTAATTTAAATTATTGCCAATTAAAAGTAGAGTAGAATACCAAGCAACAATGTCAAAACTAAAAGCTTACTTTTCCACCATTCTCCCTTCCTCCCATACTCCATGTCACTCCTTCCTTCCCAACTCCTCTACCTCCTCCCAGTCTGAGCAGAGTGGGGAAATGGGGATATGTGGTCATGTGGTCAGTCCATAATAGTTCCCTCTTCTTCCTCTCAACTTGCTTCAGCATGGATACTTCCCAGGTGCTGCAGTCCTCCACATCCTGCTTCAGTGTGGGTGCTTTCCACTGTCAGGGGCAGACTGCCCTGTAGAAGGTCCTCCTGCTGGATTTATTCCTTTGTGAACTGCTAAAAAATGGGTCCTTCTCCCTGATTGCAGTCTTCAGGAACTTTTTCAGTGTGTGTTCTCTCCATGGGTTACAGTCCTTCAGGACCGTACTGCTCTGCCATGGGTCTTTCATTGGCTGCAGATCATCAGGAAAATTTCTCCTCCATGGGCTGAGCTCCTGCCAGGAGCCTGCTCCTGTGTGGGATCTCCACAGCCTGTATCTTCCTTTAGCATATATCCACTTGCTGTGGCACAGGATCCTCTATGAGCTGAGCTGTGGTTGTGTATTCCAATAGGGACCTCAGTGAGCTGCAAGGGGACACCCTCTGTATCCACAGTCTTCACCATGGACTGCAGGGAAATCTCTCGTTGTGCACCTGTAGGACCTCCTCCTCGCCCCCTCACTTGACATCTGCAGGGCTGTTTCAATGACAATTTTCTTACTCCTCTCTCACAGTCCCTGCTCAGAATTTTGCCCTTTCTTAAATATGCTTCTTCAGAGGTTGCCAGCACGTTATCTCAGGGGCTCAGCTGGGTCCTGAGTTGGGTCTGTTGGAGTGGCTGGAATCTGCTGTTTTTATCACAGGACAGTGCCAATCTCCTTTCCCAGAAGCCCTCTCTCTTGCCCCCTGTGCCCAGCACTTGGACACCTCCACGCAATATAATCCAAATGGTCACTGATACAGTCCAAAATCCTACCATATCAGCACCTCTGTTAAGTTGCCTCAGCACCAGCAGTCCCGCAAAGTTCATAGATCTGGCAGCCTCCCTGTGTTTGCTCAGAAAATGAAAAGATCAGCAGCTTATTCACACAAATTCTGTATTCCCAAAGTCAATTTGAAAACTAGCATGTAGTTTTCAATAGCAGGCAGGGATGACAATTTGGCATTTGCAAGTTATTGCTTGCACTTAACAGGACTGGGATCAGTTTGACTTATTTATCACTCCTTTACTGCAGAGTGTACAAGGCCACTGTAACACATACGGAAGAATTTGTTGCAATTCAAAAATACTGATATTTTCTCCTCCTGATATATCTGTTTCGATGTCAACTCTACTTATCAACTAAAATGGCAGCAGACAGATAGGTGGGTGTTGCTTTGGGTTTGAAACACTGTGAGGCTGGATCTGTCATAGCGATGTGCTATAATCTCTGCTTTCCTCAGCTAACTTCTTAACTAACTATAGACAGTCATATATTCCGTTAAGTAGGACATTTTTTTCAGCCTGAGCTGTGTTATCTAAGACATCAGCTGTCACTTCCCTGGATATTTAATGTTTCAAAAAGCTGCATGTATAGGTGAAATGTATGTATGTTCACAAGGCTTTATGTATGACATGTCTTTTACACTACAAGCTATCATCACCATAAGCTGTACAGCTGCAAGGTGCGCAACTAGCATCCTAAAAAGACAAATATGATGCTCTATATAGCATTTATGTTTTACATTACCTTAAGCAGAGTTTTCTTTTATTCCTCTGAAAAGACAAAAGAGCAATGTGAAGCTCACCATGATTAAATTATTGTAAGTCTGTCATGAATAGAATTTAGAGATTAGACAATACCTGGCAGAAAGGTGAATATGACATATGTTTCTACCAAGTTTTGAATGGATAGTTTAGAACTGAACAAAGAGTAAACAGAATTAATGGCTTATTTAAGCACAATAATATTTCTTAAAAAAAAAAGTCTTTTACAATGCCTGTCAACATAGTAGAGCTTCAACATTTTGTATTGTTAACATCTTATATTTCATTTCATCATGCATCAGTTTGCCCCTGGGTCATGATCCTGCACAGTCTTGAACTCCTCAATCCCTCTTTTTTACAAATATTTCTTTACAGCTGCAGTACTCTGTGAGAGACATCCCTTTTAAATTTAGTGTCATTTATGGTAACATACACATTAGCCAAAGAATTAATGTATATATGTTATTCAGGGAGTTAATTGTAACAGTGTAACTAAATCTACCTCTTTTTCGGACTAGGTTTAATAAAAAAGACACACACATACACTTCTCTCTGGAGTATTTAGACTCTTCTAAACATAAGAGAGGTCATTGATCAGGGAGGGGGAAGTACTAAATCAACATGCTAGATGAAATGTCTTTGTATTCCTCCTTCATCACTTACTCCTTTGTATTACATAAGTACATAAATAAATGATAAACCCCCCTCAGGTTTCTCCCTGAGCCTTTCTCTCTTATCATTTGTATATTCTGGCATTATCATAAAGTGATAAATGACTGCCTCAGCATTGAATTTATATTGTCATTTTAGTTGCTTGAAAGTGAGCTTCCATATAATACCTTCATAAAGACTATCAGTGTAAGAAATACAAACCCTGTTTAGCTGCTCAGGGGAAAGCTGAAGTCCCCTGGTCCTGGTTTAAATTATACCTAGCATTAAAAAAAAAAGATGAGATCACACGTAAAACCAAGGGGGAGGAAGACCAATGAAACCTGCAGAAACACACCCTGTTGGCAAACCCCTGGCTTGCACTGTGGAGACAGCTGCTCTCCAGCCCTCCTGGCAGAATTGTCCTGGGAAGTGCTTCAGTACAGATGGTAAGGAGGGACGAAAATACCCCAAAACACTAAAATATCACCACTGACAATATACAAGAAGACTGCATACAGGTTAAAAGTGAGATGCATAAATGCAATAAGCTATGCATTAGGCAAGGGCCTGCTTTTTTATTGAAGATAAATTACACAAATGACAAAAAATATTCTCTAGTTCCCTACTTTATCATGGTAGTTCTCAAATTAAACTTCACATATGTTTTCTTAGGACTAATGCAACTCTCCTACCCCATATTTAATCTGTAAAAAAAATGGTAGTACAAAACTAAATGTTAAAGTATAAATGTTTGCCCTGCATGTACAATGTATAAATATGTTTCATTAAAGTACATAATCTTATTGTTATTCTTGTGGGAGAGTTGATATCTGTTCAATATATATACTCTACATATAGACGGAGATATGCTTTCTATGCTCCTTTCTTGATAGAATCAGATGGTCTTCCCTTCCTTCACTCTCATCTCTAAACCTCAGCCTCCCCATATAATAAAGTTGTAACACATTTTCCTTGTGTTTGGCAGCAGCAGCTTGAGGGATCATTGCACAATAAACCAGCTACCATGACTTATGTGGGCCTGCAATTAGACTTCAATAGAGAGGACATTGTTAGCTTGGGTAAGAATCAATCTTAACAGTGTAGAGCAAAAAAACCTACATTTCATGTTTAGTTTCACCAAGTTCTTCCCCTCTGTGAGTAGCCTTTCTTAATATCTATCTTACGAAAAGCTAGATTAAGTATCTAGCACTGTATTGTATTATTTTATTGCTACACATTCAAAAGTTTTCCAGATCAAAATTTCATTTATTATTTTGCCCCCAGTGCAATGTACCTAAAGAGTAAATGGAGAAAACAAGAAGCAAGCATATTTCCTTTAGCTAATCCTCAGTCTTTCACTAAAGATTTTCTTCAATTCTTTCAACTTATTTATCACAGTCAGTGCACTGGAGCAAGTTCTGCTAAAACTTGCTTCCATAGCTAAGCTGATTTTTCTACAGGGGTACCAGCTGATGAATTTCTGAAGGTCCAGACACACTTCTCCCTTTATTTTTTTGGGCAGTGAGGAATGTCCTTTCCTGCCTGTGTGAATGCTTTGCCATTTCTCCCCTAACACTTTCTGACAATGTGACATGGATGACACAGGGCAGATAAATCTGTCCAAGGTCCTTCCCAAAGGGGCCTGACATCAAGTGCAGGAAGGGCCTGTGGGTGTGTAGCTTGCTGTGTTACAGCTGCCCTAGGGGCAGTCATGTGGATGCACTGAGCACACAGAAAGGAGCATTTGGTGCACTTCACTGTCCTCTGGCCCACGTTTCAGTGACCAGTACAAAAATAGTGCCAGTCCCTTTGGGTCAGAAAGTATCCCTATGAAACTTGCTAAAATCTTGTCTGCCTGGTTTGACATTAATCTTTATCAGGGTCTTGATTACTTATAACTATGTATAATTTGACACAAGTGTATTTCATATACAACTACATCTATACAAGCACACACAAAGTCACAGCCGGTTGGTGGGGCTTAGTTGAAGTTTTCCTGTACCCCTTTTAAAGATGTACAAGGATGGCTCACAAGAGGAGAGAAAAAAAGCAAAAAAAGATAAGCAGGAGGCAGTCACTTGTGCAATTTACAGCCCACAAGACATCACCTTTCAGAGAAAAAAATTGAAGAAAACTTTGCAAAGGAAGCTCACAGAACTTCATGTCCCCTTCAGCTCATTCCCTATGAATATCTATGCAGGAGATAACATTTGGCACTTAAAAACTAAGTAAATGGGAAGAGCTTAAGTGATTGCTTTTCTCTTTGAGCTAATGTCAGGCTGTTCTTATTAACTATGTAAAATGGGTTCCGTGACATGAATGTACAAACTGTAATCAAGTGCATTGATCCCTGCAGCTACCCAGAGGTAAAACAAGTGGAAAACAACTCCTTATTCCAAGTACAATTTAGCAAATGATATGTCTCAACAGCTCGTAGTTGGACATAGGACCCAGACAGTGTCTGGTAACAGATATATATATTTTCATTATCCTATCCATATCTAGAATTGTCCTAAGGAAGGAAAATTTGTGCTACCTCAGTAATTCCTGAATGCCAAAAAAGAAGATAAATCTAAAATTAAAAAGTATTTCTGCTATTTTGAATTTTAAAAAAGGTGAAGAATGTCCTGGAATAACTGCTCTGTAAACATATGAATGGCAAATTTTACTGTTTTCAGTGAAAGCTGTTTCTGGTAAACAGACACAGCTGCTTGGACTCCGTTGTTGCCTTTCCTGTTCTGTTTTCCTCCCTTAGGAAAAACATTATTAAATTCAATAAATTCTTACCAACTTGGTATTTTTTTTCTTTGTTAAGAAAACATCCTGAAAATGGTTGCAGACTATAATATTTAGAGTATTCAGTTAATTAAGAATATTTTATTTCCTACATTCAGAACACCTTGGCTAGAACTCATATGTTTCAATTTTTTTTAAATTTTTGGGGTTTTTGGTGCTTTGTACTCTAGCATACCTTTTCCAAATGTTCTGGCTTGTTCTGAAGGTTGATGCTTCCAGCTGAACTTTGACACATTGGTAATCTTCATTTTGGTACAGCAGTAGAAGTTGTTTAGAAAAATACTTTCCTAGTTTTTCACTCTGATAGATATTCCCGCTTCTTTCTCTATAGCCATTCCTTCTTTTTACTATTTTCTCTTATAATAATTCTGTTATCACCCCTATGTGTGAAGAAGGACTGTGATTCAACTCTCTAAGGTTAGATTAACAAAAATAGTATTAATGGAGAAACAAACCCCCATAGCCATCTACAGCTTTATAGCTCTGCTTCTCACTGTCTGAGGAACACTCATGTTGTCAATGATTTCAGGGTTCATAGCCCTGGCCTGCTGGTCTTGGACAGACTATCCATACTAGGATTTATAACCAGCTTTGTAATGGCCCTTAAAAATGTCAGCTGAACGTAACTGTGACTCACTTCATTTCTGTATTTTGGAGACCTGCAAAATTCAGTTATTTATACTTGTTTCCACAATGAAAGAAGGATGTCTTCATCCATTTCATTCCATCCAGTCTCTAATGCACATGTATTCTGCTACAAACCTTTTTGCTGATGAAACAGGATATCCTATAGGCATGCCAGAAAGATATCTCTTCTAATAATGTCTCTGTAGTACAATTTTTTAACCAATATCTTCTCGAGAACATGTATATTACCTAGATGCTAAGAAAAATTTAATAAACAAAGCAACAATGATAGCAACATCAACAAAACAAACAAAAAAAATACCCCAAATGAAAAGAACAGTAAAAAAATCAAACAAACACAAAAAAACCCCAACAAAACAAAGC
>LTAT01000004.1:101717157-101738035 GCA_003286495.1 Chlorodrepanis virens | reverse complement strand
AACAAAACAAAGCAACAACAAAAAAATCCAGCTCTGAAAGGACTCATGATATGAAGACGGTCACTGACTCTCTGTCCAAAGGGAATCTGGTGAGCATTTAGCAGGGCATTTTAAAATAAAACCCAGTATCTTTTAACATCAGGTCCCTTTATTGCAAACGTGACAGTCAGACACAAAGCCTTAAAAGTAGAATGTTGTTTTGGAGAACCTAAATACTGTGTCAAATTTTCTGCTTACTAAAAGTATGCAGAGATTTTTTTTTTCCCCTTTTTGTTTATGGCTCAATTAATTTTTGGATGATAAAACTGTTTGGACTTGTGAGACTTAACATCGTGAGTTTTCCACAGCATCTGTGGAAATATGTGTTGCAAAGAACACATACGTAGGTTTTCTTGGATGAATACTTGCCTAATTACTTAAAAACAGACAGGAAAGGTATTGTAGCTCTCAATCTTCAATATCTGCACAGACATGCATTATTAGATTTGGTAGGACACTTTTGCAAAAATTACTACACCATACTAGCAGTTTTGCTCCTGTCTGGCAATGGTTTTTGAGCATGATTTTTAAAGGCTAGCGAAAATAAAATGCATTTATATATGCTCATTCAATAGACAGAAAGTTAAAAGGCATTGGGGAGATGAAAAATTCAATTTTATCTCAATAGTTTGTATTAACTATGCACTGGAGTTCATTTTTACTGATTATCAAAAACAGTTCAACAACATACTTTATAATTAAGCATAATTTTAATAGCTTGGATGCTAATGCCTTATTTTGAGTCATTATAACTGACCATAACAGAAATGCTGTAAACACAGGCACCCTTAGAGCACAGCCATATTAACATTCAGAGCTGCACATTGAAATGTACCTTAGAGGATGGGGAAGAACATAACAGCATCTGAATGTCCTGAAAAACAGAGGTTTGTGCTTGTGATTTGAGCATTCTGAATAATATCTCTAAAGACGTTGCTCACTAGCTCTTGTGCAGTGGCTTTGTCTGACCAAGGCACTTCAGCAGTGGGCTCCTTCCTGTGCTTGGTTTCTCTGCAGCTGTCTCCTGCTGCCTTCACACCTTCAGCCATCCCCTCCACTGTCTGCTAGAACAAGAATGGATTTGGAAACTTGCTGACTGTTTGGCACCTCCACTTGGATAGCTTTGAGTGTGAGAACCCCTTTGCTCTAACTTGCAAAGGACCCAGCTTTGTCCTTGTGCCTTAATTTTTCATATAATTGAAGTAAGGCATGAGAAGTGAAGTGTCATGCAAAAAAAGTTCTCCAAAAGCTAGGAAAAGAGGCCTGCATTTTGGTTCTTATTCCAGATGAGTTTTTACAGGGTTTTTTGCTCTATTGGAAAGACCATGAGATTGGCTCTGAAATAACATGCACAGGTTATATGAAGATATTGGGCATAAAAGAATGTTGAAAAGTGTTTCATTTTCATTATTATAGAATGCAGACAGGCAAACAAATACTATCTGGTTCTTGAGGGATACTTCTGCCTCACACAAAAAACAATTTAATACAACATGTCATGAATATTAGTAGAAATGGCATCCCTTTTTTTTAACAAATAACAGGAGTACTTTAATTTATATGTGTCTCATAACTATGGATTCAAAGTGTAATTTTTTTTCCCTTTAAGGTCTCAGGCAGATAAGTTCACATCCATCATAAGTTCTCAGTTTCATTGCACAGAAGAGATGATTGCCTCTAAGCCTGTATTCTGCCTTGTGCAGAAGAGTAACAGGAATCTGGCATCTCTTTACTTGTTCGCCTTTTAGTCTTGAAAACTAAACCAGAACTTCATTAAGTGTTATGACCCTGAGCCCAAAAGACATAAATCAGAAACCTTCCCCAGAAAGATCATTTTACAGAAACCTCACTTTTTTACCCTTGAACTTCTTCAGGCTGCCTGGTTGCTTTCAACACAAACATTTTCAGGACCTATCTCTTTGAGCTTTGCAAGCCCAGACAGTCTCAGTTTGTATGTGGCTGTGCTGCTGAAGTTGGACTAAAACTCCTCAACAGAACAGAGACAAATTTTTAAGAGATTCTGATATTAGAACCATGCTCAGAGCATGCATAAAACAAAGAAAATATTTACTTTCTTACAAATGTAACCAGATGAGGAGACAATAGTTTATTTATGCTTCACTATTATAACCATGCAGTTCTAACCACTTATCAGAAACCAGGATACTGAGGTTTAATATTCTGAACAACTGGACAAGGTTCAGGAGCATACCTCCCTTTTACGACCAGGCTACTGCATAGACTGTATGGGAACAAGTCTGAGTGTGAGCTGCTGGGGAAAGGCTGGGGGAAGAAGTAAAAACTGAAATGGATGAAAAATGTGCTCTTTACTTCTCCAGCAGAAGTAATGCAAAATTTAAATTGTGCAGGAGACTTTAATAGAAGAAGGAGTCTGATGGGATAAGCTAAAAATCATGATGCTCAGCTGACAGCAGGGGATTTAGGTTCTAACATCTGCTCCCAAGATTCATTCTATTCTCTTTAATCTGGTGTATCACTTGAAAAGACTGTCAGTTCTAGGAGCAGGAGTTGGCACATAGGACTTCCCTGCTTTCTGGCAGTTCTTCGTTCTTCCTGACATTTTACTGTTTTTGATGTGACATATTACAAAACATGCTCCTGTACAGTCAGCTTCATTCCCAAAACATCCTTCTTGATATGAAATAAGGAAAAACCATTCTTTTAAACTTTAATTTTTGTCACTTTTGACCAGACATTTTCCTTGATATTTTTCAAATGGTATTGCATTGTTCACTGATGATTTCTGTCTGTGGGTCCTTGAGATCTTGAACACACGGAGTTCTGGGGAAAAGGAAGTGGTGTGCTGCTTGACCTGCACACTGTTATTTTCTTCAAAAGGCTTTGAGATCACGTTATCTGCAGGTGTTTTCCTTTGGGAAATAAGAAGCTAATTCCTCCCAATAAATGGTGTGTTTCTGGACTGAACAGAGAGCATCAGTTTTATGAAGTTATTTTTCTGAAAAACCATGGAAAATAAATCAATTTTCATCAATCAAACTGAATCAACTTATACAAAGATGTCATACAGGGAATTATAGCACTGCATATGGCTAATCTTCACTTTTTCAAAATAAGACAAATAAACTTCTGTGTATTTTTAAAACGTATCTGTAAATGCAACAAATTCAGCTCTGGGGAATTGATATTTATTGCCAGTATTGCAACAACATATGTTGAGTCCTTGCTTCTTTGTGATTTGAAATTAACACTGATGTATTAAGCTGGTTTAATGGTAGAATATACCAATGAGAAAACAGTTTTCAATCTGCTATCTGTTTGCTTATGGGGGCCAGGTTTTCAGAAATGGCCACTAATACTGTAATCATATTTGTCCGTACATTTATTTCATATATAAAATTCACAGCTGTGTTTCCAAACCATCATTTAGAAATGCACATTGCTGTGGATGTTTTTTTCATACTAAAGTGTATTTTGAGGATGAGAAATGGCATGGAGAGGGAAGAGAAGTCTTTCTTAATCCCTATTACTGTTAATACAGGAATGAATGGGCATTTGTTGAGGCAAAAGGGAAGAAAGATTCATCACACTTAAAAAACACCAACCAGCCAGCAACAAAAACAACAAATTAGTACATCTTCAGGCAATGCATTAACAGGCTGCAGATGTCCTGGCTATATTCTGCTGTGGATGCTAAGAATTTACACAGATTCATAAAGAGTAATTAATGGAAAAACAGTCTATAAAAAAGATTTGTATTGAGTGGCAGAATATTGCAAAGTCCTGGAGACAGGATACTGAATGTAAAAATCTTTGGTCTGACTGTTCTCATGTACTTTTCTGGGTACTGACATCTAGACACTAGCAAATTATGCACAAATGTTGTGGCTAAAAGTTGGGTGGAATGTCTGTAGAAGAAAAAGAAGTTAAACACTCAAGATCTTGAGATCTGTCCTGAAACTACTTTGGAGCATTCTTTCCTTCCCAGCCTTACTGTGTCTGGGTCATGAAATCCTTTTACTTACAATCCTTTTTTTTGCCCCTTGCAATTCCCTCTCTTTATTTGTCTTTACTTTCCCACAGTTTCTTCGCATTAATTTCTCAGATTGCAGTACAATCACTATGCAGTTGTGGTGAAGAAGTCCCTCAGACAGGAAGATGTGCAGAGGAGACTCATGTGTAGATGACAGTAAAGTCAGTCCCTTCAGCAAAAGTTCAAAAAGAACTGATTAAGCTAAAGTGAAATTCAGTTCAACTAGATAATTTATTATGGAGCTTTGTGTGCCTCCCTGAGAGTCCTTTAAAAAAGAGTATTTAATTCTACTTAAATTTTAAAATACACAACTTTCATTTGAATCACTGGCAATCTTTTTCCAAGGAAATCCCCAGAAAATTGTCTTTCTTATCCCTATTGCATTCATACTTTCATGAAAAATGAACACAGCTTTTGCTTCTGCCTGGATTTCTTTTCATTGCAAGCATTTTTAATTCACAATTACAGTAAATCCTAATGTTATTAATGCAAAGCAGAATTGCAACAGTACTAAAGGGGAAGGGTGTAAAACCTGGATGATTGGAATGAAGCCATTCTCCTGCCCTGTGCCTCAAAAATACTAAAAGAAGCAAAGTGATGTGAATGGTTGGCTGCTACTGCCTGACAAGTAGCTAAATGGTGAATAGTGTATGATGTAAAGCTTACATCATGGGTTTTCAGGGTGCTGGAGGTTTTCAGTTCTCCTGGTAAGAAAGGATGGAAAGCATAAAAAGCAAAAATCTCTACTTTTGGAGCTCTCAAACATTCTTTGAGGATGGAATAGGGGGGAAGAGGAACAGGCTTGTGCTAAGCCTGAGAGCTGAAGAAGAGAAAATCTGTGTGTTTATTACTCTAGAGCCTTGTACAGCACAGTAATCTGAACATCTCAACCAAAAGCATTTATTAATTGGTCTGAGACAGAAATGCAACATAGAAACCTTGAGGCTTAGGCAACAACTGGACATTAGAAGCACAAGAACACATTGGACAGTACTTTGCAATCTGGTTCTTCTATTTTCCACATGATGCTGCAGAGCCGTTTGGTCTGTTTCAGTGTTGGCTCAGAATTTTCTCAAAAGGCTACAGCTGGCTCAGTGACTGTGACCATTTGGTCTCTGTGTGAAGGCAAGAGGGGCACAGGCAGGCAATACTTCTAAATACCTGGTCTAGAGTTAAAAGATCTTTTGTTTCAACTTTCACCACAGGAACGATGAAAGAGATTTGAGTTTAGGTGTTTATCTTCTGTTGTAGTATTTTTTCTGACAGAGCTTCTGGAAATCAAAGGTAGATAGATGGTTGTCAGCATTCCTGCTTCAGTTCCAACACACTGAATCATATATCATAGCTTGAAGGCTGTTATCAAGTACCTTGATAAAGTCAATTCGGTGACAAGTTCTCAAAGGATGGAAGAAAGGTCTCACTTTGTGTCTGAGTGCATGTGAGTGTGCTTCTCTCTCAATATGTGAGAGGCAGAAGAGGTGATTAAGAGAAAAATACTTTTTATAGAGGTGGTGGGGCTCTGAAGAATTTGTTCATGAGGAAAATGCATTTGACATATGCAGGTTCTGAAAGATGATGATGCACATGTGGAAAATAGAGCTAGACAGTTTTTGTTCACTTCCTGGATAGCTCATTTGTCAAGCAGATTTATTCAAGCAAAATTATTTGTTAATTTAAATTGAAATTGGCAGCTAGATAAATAAATGTGCTGGTTTTGGCTGAAGTAGAGTTAATTTTCTTACAGTGGCTGGTATGGGGCTGCAGTTTTGACTTGTGATGAACACAGGGTTGATAATATAGAGATGTTTTTGTTATTGCTGAGCAGGGCTTACACAGAGCCAAAGCTTTTTCCACTTTCCATACAACCATGCTGGCAAGGACATTGGGGGTGCATGGGGTGCTGGGAGGAGACACAGCCAGGACTGGCAACCCAAACTGACCAAAGGGATATTTCAGACCATATGACATCATGCTCAGTACATGAAGTGTGGGAAGAAGGAGCAAAGAGGAAAGCAGGATGTTTGGAGTAATGGAGTTTGTCTTCTCAAGTCACATGCTATGGGTCCCTGCTCTCCTGGAGATGACTGAACACATGCCTGCCCATGGAAAGCAGTGAATTAATTCCTTTTTTTTCTTTACTTCTGTGCATGACTTTTTCCTCTTAAACTGTCTTTATCTCAACTCATGAGTTTTCCAGATTTTACCCCTCCAATTCTACCCCTGACTCTGCTGGTGGGGGAGTAAGCGAGGGACTGTGTGGTCTTGGCTGATGGCTGGGGTTAAATCATGGTAATAAAGAAAAAGTTCTGTATGAGAGAGAAATTAGAAAACACCCTGAACATTTGCCTTTCCTTTTTAAGGGCAATGTCTATAATTTTCATAAAATACCAAAAGCAAAATATTAATGTTTACAGAATATTTTAAAGTTAAAGAAATTTCTTTCAAACTCACTTTGATTTTTAAAATTGTTTTTAGAGGGGAAATAAACCCCAAACAATAAAATTTGAATCTCATCTATAAAATTTTTTGAGTTTACATGACAGATACAGGATATCTCATAATAAAATTTCTGATATTATCTTGGTATGAGACAAAGAAAAACTTTATGCTTATTTCAAAGTTCACAGAAAAAATTACATTGTCAATAACTCCTTAAAGCAGTGCATAATAAAAGGATAATTTTTTAAGCAGATCCTGATTTGTTAAAAGTTGCAAATATATCATCATAATTTGGAAATCTTTGGTTTACATGAGCCATGTTCACAGTGTTATATCAATTATTGGTCTCCATGCAGAAAGACAGAGAAACAAAATAAAATGGGAATTTAACAAGAGAATGTGAGATATCAATTTAGTTTAGGCATTTTGCTTTCACTGACTAGAAAACCCTTTATGGTAAATTTTATTCAAAGTGTTTGAATACAATGCAAACAATGAAATTTTGTATATTTCTCTCCAGTTATCAGAACATCTCAGTTTTCAAAGCTCTTTAGCAATTATTCTGCTGACTGAAGTTGATAGACTTCATCAGTTCTGTAAAGTTTGTTTAATTCAGTTTTGCTTGTGATGATGATAAATAAAAATACCCAAACAAATAAACAAGTGTGAAAGTTAAGCATCATAAATATGTTTTCCCTTTAATATTCTTTAGCTCTCTTGACTTATTAGGTAGCTGACTGGATTCATCTTTCTCTATAGAAGATATTTTTCAAAACAATTCTGTGTTAGAGAATACTTTCTGGAGATTACAGTATGATTTTTACAAACAGACAGAAAAAGTCTTAACAAAATGTGTCTGGGCATCAAAATGATCAGAGATGATGAAAGAAAATTACACCGTTGTCAAAACACTATTCAGTGCTTGACAGCATTCATTTTAATGGTGGAATAGAACAGCTTGTTTGACCAAAAGCTACAGAAACTTTTTAGCTATTTGACACATTATTTTTTTGCTAAAAACCAGCTTTGAGTGAGCTGCCAGCCATTTGTACCTTGTAAGAAAAAAGCAAATATTCCAGACAACAGTGAAAGTCAATGCTTCAAGTTTTTCAAACCAAACTCTTCAGAACACATTTATTTGGGAAACCTGGTAGAGAGCTTCTTTATGTGCATGACTTGAATAAAGGAATTCCTAGCTTGCACATTGTCCTGTTTTTTGGCTGGGACAGTGTTAATTTTTTCCTGTAGCAACTAAACTAGCATGTGGCCATTTTATTGATTTGTGCTGAAAACGGGTTTTTGCTAACAATGAGTAGAACTTACACAGAGTCAGGGCCTTTTCTGTGTCTCACCCCAGCCCACCAGTGAGGAAGCAGAGGGTGCACAAGGAGTTGGGAAGGAATAAGCTGGGACAGCTGACCTCAATTGACACAAGGGGCATTCCATACCATATGGAATCACACTCAGCATGCAGAGATGTGGGAAGAAGAACGAAGGGAAGATATCTGGAATGATGATGCTTTTCTTCCAAGTCACCATTACACAGGATGGAGCCGGCTTTCCTGGAGATGGCTGTTTGATGCTGGGAAGAATGAATTAATTCCTTGTTTTGCTTTGCCTGTGTGTGCAGTATTTGCTTTACCTATTAAACTGTACTTATCTTCATGAAGGAGTTTTCTCACTTTTACTATTCTGATTCTCTCCTCTGCCGTGGCACAGGGTAGTGAGCGAGGGTCTGGGTGGAGCTTAGTTTCCAGCTGGGGTTAAACCATGCCAGATGTTCTGTAACCCAACCACTTTGCAGGATATTGACTATATGAGAAGATCTACTTGACCTGACCTGTTAGGCTTCCCATGCTCTGCTGTGGAAAAACAGAAGGATTACTCAATTCATAAATTCAGCCAGACGAGAGTATCCTTAGCACAGATGCCACAGTAACTGGACACTTCTCTGGGAATCTAGGGAGTTTCCTCTACATCTTCATTTAGCAAAGTTTACTGCTATCATACCTCAGATAGATCTGTTACATGAAAGTTAGGAAAATCCTAAAGAAATGCAGAAAGCACTCAACAAGTTTATCCTTTTATTATTAGTTTTTTCTTTACACCTTTGTTTTCAGCACTAACAATTCATAGTACAGTAACGTGCATGCGTGTCTTTGTAAGCAAATTTCCTTTGTTACAAAAAGATTTCATGATAGTGCTTTCAGAGGACAAGGCAGAAGCAGATGAGAGGAACATAAGGTAATAATTAGAAAATTACAAGCAGCAGTGGTGATAAACAGTGGGCACAGCTGTCTAGTTACTGTCAAGCTTTTTGTGAGCGGCAAGACAAAGGTGTGTTTTAACAAATTACTTGGTTACAAACATTTTACATAAATGAAAAGTAGGAAATGTCACTTGGAGGGAGTACCACTTTTGAAGGAAGGAAGAAATAGCATATATTTGTGTAAAGTAGTCAGTCAAGACAGTCATTAATTAACAAGTCCATAAGTCTGCACTCCTACCCATCCATACCTGTGGCTTCTGAGGACAACAGCCTGCAGACATTTTCCCAGGCCACAGACAGTGTAGGGTCTTCATACAATGCCCCTGGCAGGGCTGGATGGGGGCAGATCCAGCTGAGCTTCCTGCCCTGGGAAGTCCTGGAACTACAGTGTATTGTCTGCTGGGAGAGAGGAATGGCTTCTGCAAAGGTCCCAGAATGTTGAGTGGGGGAACAAAACTGGATTAACACTTATAACATCTAAAATATTCCAAGTGGCAGTAATTTGGGTAAGTAAATGTGTCTACAGAAATGAAGACAGAATCTCCATTCCATTGGACATTTTAACTCTTTAAATTTGGGCTTTAGCTAAAATTGCAAGAAAATGTCCACATCTCTTTTGAACAGGAATTCAGAAATACTGAACCCATTGATTTTGTATAATTTTTTATAACCCATTGTATAATTTTGTGTTACTTTAATAAAATGAATCATAAAATATATATTACATTAATTATAATAATGAAATATTATATCATAAAAGTAAGAAGAAGCATTTTACTGGCAAAACAAGAGCAATGCTTTTTAATTGAAGGCAAAATTAAATACCAGACACTTTCAAATAAATTATTTTTTAGAAATAGAGTTGGCAATGAAATCAGCTTTAAATGATAGAATATTTTTTGCTTCAGTTACACTTGTGTTCCCATTAAGAAATTCTATTTATTTTTTTAATTTACACATATATTTATTATTTTTAGCATGCAAAGAATAAATTTCACTTGTTGGAGAATTTTCAATCAATAAGTAAATTGAAAAAATACCTAAACATTATTTTTTAAAATTCATATATCCTGAAGCTCTCTATATTTATATATGTGTGCTATTATTGGCTGAAGAAAAATGGTTTTGAACAGTTATTGTATAACAGCAAGGTTTCTATTACCCCAAATACTAAAAATTTTAGAATAAATGAATATGAAGTTTAATACTTTGTGCACATCATCAGTATCAACTATTCTTTTGCATATGTTGGTGTAACCCTTCTTTACAGAGCTTTGGCTTGAAAAGTAGGTTACCTGAGTCTTGCTGCTCTAAGTAAACCATTTTTATGAACATTAAGTTAGTAACTTCATTTAATTCTGACTTTTTTCCCCCCTCTTCATTTTGAACTTGCATAGAGAAATCAAAGCAATCATGATTTTATGCCAGGGGTTATAGTAGAAGATTACTTTTGCATGTATGGCCTTTATAAGTTTGCAGTCAGGTGTTTTTTCATTTCAGAGTTCTCACAGCACACTCAGCTTAGGACGATTTAGCATTCTTAGAAACTACAAATTTTGAAAAGTGTTTCATTTTATGGCTTTCTATGACTTTAATGCAACTCCATCTTTACAGTACTACTTATAGCATCAGAAATAGTAAGTGAATGTTATGGTCATGATGGAGATGTCTTTTTCAGAAATATATAAGGGAGGATACTGTTTAATACCTTTAACAGAACATAGCTGGAATCATGAAAGTGTGTGCTATCTTCAGTTATGAAATTGTGAAATGATGCTAATAAATTCAAATTCTAGCCATATGTTTGTGCCACTTTTTCATTGGCAAAATGGAAGCAAAACTCTTAAATGAACAGGGAGGAGACAGGGAAGTCTTACACCAATTCAAATTGCTTTTATGTGATTTCCGTGGTTCTGTGTGCTACTGTTCATTGCTGCACATAGCAAAAAATGCTACAGAAGCCTAGAATGACCAACACACATATTGTTGAATAGGGGATGTGTGAAGTTTTAACTAATGCACAACAAAAGACTGTGTTGGTTTTTTTTTTGCAGTATCTTTTTTTCCTCTTTCCTTTTTTTCTTTTTCCTCTTTCCTTCCTGTCATTAATTTTTCTGAGAATTGAAATATTTTGTGATTTTGCAGGAGTCAGTTGCTACAGAAGCAACTGCAATGGATACAAAATTAAATCCCCTGGAAAGATAATTGCTCATTTCTGGTTGAAGCACATTTGGGTTTGATGGTGTTGAGAGTTGTATTTGACATACTGATGAAACAGTAATAATTTATTTCAACTGTGAACCCAGAAATATTTGCAAATGGATCTTCAAAATATGCAACAAAGTAACAGATGAGATCTGAATGGAATATTGTAAACACAGGTTTGCTTGGACAAAAGACAATATTTTGGGAACAAATGCAATAAATTCTCTATGCTTATTTCTAAACCTCCTAATTTCTTCCCTTCTCAAGCAGAGATTAGGAAAGGGAAGAACTATTGTCTGAATTTTCCAAAAGCAACCAAGAGTTAATTCTTGACATACTCTATACGAATGATGAGAAAATACTTGAGACAGACTATATAGATACCTGACTGTACAGAACTGGTTTACACTCATTGATAGCACCCACCAATCTGCTACAAGTTCATGACTTGTCCTGAAAAAAAAGGTGAAAGAAACCTTATAATGCAGATGCTTTTAGCAGGGGTTGATGGGCAAGCAGGGAACTCCACAAATAGATCTGGTCTGAGAAAGGAAATGCAATAATATGTTGCATTCATAGGGCTGAAGAACTCATAGGAAAAAGGACAAGGAAAACTGGCATTCTTATGAAAATAATGTCTGAAAGACGTTAAAACATTTTAAAAAGCATGGAATATCAGGATGAAGAACATCATCCCAAAATACTGAAACTCCTAGAGTTAGACTCTGGGACAAATTCACATACTTAGAAACACTCAAGTTAGCTTAGAGAGTTATGTCTTCTATGATGGCTTCTGTAAAAGGGTCCTGCATATTGTTCCTTTTTTTGCAATTACAAATTGGTATCCTCCTCTTTATACTTACAAATCCACTCACTATTAAGCATACAGTTTGACAAATAAGACTGGACTCAGTAAAAGCTCAAAACTCTGCACAAAAGCCTTTTTTCTGTTGAAACAAGACCTAAGTTACCAGTTGGATGTCATACAAGATGCAACATTACATTTTTAAAACCAATTCTCTTTTCCAGTCAAATTTATATTTATCAATGCATATACATAAAGAATGTATTTTTTTCTTTGTCAGTTTTTGAAGTGCCATTATTCCCTGCTGTCTATATCAGGCACACTCTGCCTTTTGAGAGTGACAGCTCTTGACACTGTACATTAGTTTCATCATTGACATAATGCTGAAGTAGCTTCTGAATAGAAAACTGCCAGTATAGTTTTATTTTTTAATCTTCTGTGTCCTATTTTTCATATATATGTATGAGAAAAAGCTAAAGGAAACAGAAGATATAGCCACTTTAGCTAACAAAATAAACACCTTTCATCGCGTTAAGACATGTCAAAGCCACAGCAAGTGCAGGGACTAAAACCCAAGTGAGGATATAAGACCTAACATGTACAAAGACAAAATACAATGTTCCCAAAATAAAGCATTGTCTTAAAGTAACGATAGCAACAATACCAATTAGGCAGCAACTGAGTCCCTTTTGATGTGAGTTGAATGCTGTACTACACATTGTGTGCTTGATCCCTTGAAGTCCTGAGCAGCCCCATCTCCTGTTGGTTGGTGCTCAGTATCTTACACAATCTGGCACCTGGGGAAGGTTTTCAAAGGCATCAGTACCAGCTTGGTGCCTAACCGAAGCTGACTTCCAAAGAAAGGGATTTGGACTTCTGACTGTCAGTTTGTGCCTTTGAAAACCTCTCTTCTGAGGTTAGCCAGCATAAATACTAATATATTTACAAAGGAAATTAATTCCTTTCCACTTCCTTTTAATTCTTAAATTCCAGTTAGGCTAAGAATAGTCCCTGCTGTAACCTAGAAGAATACATACTTTTTGGCAGTCAGCTTATGCAAACGGCTTATTTTTCTTCTTGTTATTTATCATGCCATCTGGCATTATGTTTAAGATGGAAGTGAAATTAAAACCAACCTATTATTAAAAATGATCCCATCTTTGACCTTGAAATGCTCTATAGCTCCATGACCCCATTACTTGGCGCTTGTCATTGGATAGCTGACATTTTAGAAACGTGACTGAAGAATATCCATTGCAATCAAGTTTATACATCCTTTATTTTCATTTGAAAAGAATGTGTTCTTTAATTAAAATTTGAAATTAAAAAAAAAAAGGGAATTTTAAATTTAGATTTCTTTATCAGTTCACAGCAAGCTTTTTTTTTCTTTTGAAAAGAGAAAACTTATCTTCTTTACCTGTAGAGATACAAATACAAGAATTAAATTGTAATGTCCTTATAGTGTAAACACTATAAGGACAGAAGATAAAGTTTAGATCTAGATAGCAGAGAACGGGAAGTACCTGTGCTCACTTTTTAAGCTAAGTAGGCATAACTGCTAGCTTTACATCCCATTTTTAAGAGACAATTATTGCATGCACAACAGTTGATGAAAACTATGTATTGTGAAAGCCCATACAAAGTGCTTTTTTCTTGAAAATGGGCCAATCAAACAAGTTATGGTCTCCTAGCAAGAATTTATTTTGCAAAAGTTTTCTTTCTCTAAGCTTTTCCTCAAGGCTGTGTTGTAGCTTTTATTTTTTCCTTCTTCTCTTTTTCTTTGTTAGAAACACAGCTATAATTTTTTCAGAAACAAATTGTAGGAGAAAATAAGGATACTAGTTACAGGCACATGCCTCTTTTGTAGGGTTTAAAGTGTCCCTGTCACAGAAACTGAGTCTATTTTCTGCTTAGCTGTGGCAACCACACACAGGATTGTAATTCTGGGGCATATGTTTCCTGAGTAAAAGGTAGACATTGGGTGTCTCTGTTCTTACAGATTTAAGTCAACCACATGATGTGGATAAAGAAGGCCACTTGATTATCTCTAGTAAAAACAATTTGTAGGCCAAGTGTAATACATTTCTCTATGAAATTGTTGTGAAAACCAAGCCTAATCCTTAGAAAGAGGTCTGTTCTAATCCATTCTTTGTGAAATCAAACCTAATACAGGCCTAGTGTAAATCCCACATCATGAGACAGAGATGATCAGGATTAATGCCGTGCAAATAACTGATTCTCCAATGTGGTGGAAAAAGGGGAAAAAACCCAAAACAACCAAAAAAACCCCTATTGGATTCTGGGCAGAATACTTCATGTGTTTCTCATGAGTTATTCAACTACCTCATGTGATATAGTTAAAGCAATGAAAAATTCACCAATAACAGTGACAATATTTTTTCTATGTGCTTGGAAGGAAGGAAAGTGTTCACTTCTTTCAACACCAATTTTATGATTAGCCCAAAATAGAATTAAAACTCATTTGGAAATATAGAAATAGTCTTCCTGTAGTAAGAACTTATCCTGAAAAGACTGGGCTTTTTAATTTGAAATCCACTACCATTAAATCTACATTTTCAGTTTGTATTCTGAAAATTCATTTTATAGAAAAAAATAGGAACAGGGTTGTTGTTTTTTCTTCTGTTATTCACAGTCAAATACTTTCCAGTAAATTCCTGCAAAAGGAATGCTCAAATAGACCTTTGGGCCCATACTGACTCACAAAAGAGGAGTTCTTTGTCATGGAACAAATTACAGTAATTTGTAACTTAACAAAATACTTTGCAGTAATTAGCAAGAGGAAATCCCTAGAAAGTTATCACAGGACAGAGTTTATTGGATGACTGCCTTTAGTAACTAATTCAAGGATCCTTGTATTGACAGGAGGACAACTTTTTTATAATACATTATTGATAGATGTTGGAGCTGAATTCTGTTGAATTTATTTTTAACCATTTTCCCTATAAGTTAATGTTAATGAAATGCAATTTACGGTTTGTTCCCCATAGGACCATTTATTTTTAATTAGCATGTGATTATAATGCGCTGTATATTATGACATTATTTATGGCATTTAAGCAGAATGAGAAGAAAATGAATAGACCATGACTATTTACTGATGTTGTTCATTTACAGTCTTTGTTGAACTTAAAAGGTAATGAAGCTTAAGATAACGCATTGTCTGGATGCAGTTGTAATTTTAGCATACTCAAGGAAGTATATGGTTGAAGAAAACACTTCAAGCACTTGGGAATATCTTCCTCTTTACTTTCGTAACTGCAAGTTTTGCCTTTCACATATTTTTTAATAAAACTCCCATTTACAATTAGATTAAGAATTGATAGCTGTTGTAAACATCCTATAGACATGAGTTGCATTTATTATTGAGGGCTGCAAAAAATTTCAGATGGCTGTGACTGTGAGGAATGTATTGACTTCTGCAAGGTTCAGTTATTGATATAGTTTTCTATATACATTTCTGTCCTATTAACAATTTAATTATTGTAGTACATGTTTCTATTTTAATACAAAGCCTTACTAGCTTTAGGAAGGCAGATGTGTCTATATGTTAGTTGAAGTAAGATTTGGTTGTTGAGGAAGATGCAAAGCAGACATATTTTCATGGAAGATATTACTCATGAGAATTAGAAACATACTTTAAAAAAAGGGGGAAAATTACTTTTGCTTTAATGTTATTACTTAGAGGAAGAACTGAACTTCCTACTGCTTACAGATATTTTAAAAAAAATATAAAGAAACTCATACATGCATTCTAATTGATCTAAATTTTAATATGATGTCTATATCTTCTTTAAGGTGAAATAGAAAATGGTATGTTCAATTCATTATCTGACAGCTACCATTTCTTGTTTTCAGTAAAAAGCTCCCAATCTGAATAAGAGACTTAAATATTACTGGTTTAATTTTCTACATAAATAAATGTCAAGGATGAGAAACTTTTCCATTTTAAGTAAAATTCAGACAGGAATTTAAAAATCAGATAAACCAGAGAATAAATATTTCAGATTTATACCTATTTTCATTCCTGAAGATTGTTTTCAGGTAAATTTTAGTGACATTGATTAAAAGAATTTTATGTCTAAAAATAAAACTGCAAGCCTTATCATTTTAACTGGAAATTCTTCACCTGCATTAAAAAACCTGTTATTTAGAGAGCGCTGTTCACACCACTCTTAATTAATTAAGGTTTCACACATCAAAACAAACTGCCTGATAGATTTTGGTTTTGGTTTCTTGAATAGAATTGCAGAAACAGAATATCCAGAATTGGAAGGAACCCACAAGGATCATCAAGTCCAACTCTGGGCTCTGCATGGGACACCGCATGTGTCACACCGTGTGCCTGAGAGCATTGCCAAACTCCTCTTGAACTCAGTCATGGGGGCTCTAGGGGCTGGGACCACTTTCCTGGGGAGCCTGTTCCAGTGCCCAACCACCCTATGGGGAAGACCTTTTTTCTAATACCTAATCTAAACTTCCCTTGATACAGCTTTATGCTGGTCCCACAGCTCCTGACATAGGTCACTACAGAAAAGAGAATAGTGCCTGCTCCTGTGACAAAGTTGTAGGCTGTGATGAGGCTTCCCCTCAGTTTTCTCTTCTCAAGAGTTAAAAGAAATGGTATGTTTATTTTTTTTTAATGTGAGTTTTTCATAATTATATGTGACATTAGTAAGTAACATATAGTAACAACAATTGCTCAGGAGAAATGTTGGGAAGGTTTTGTTTTTGCATGAGCTATTGAGGAAATATGATTAAGGAACATTGTTTTGACATGCCATTAATATAATGCTTGAGCAATAATACCATAGAGATGGAGCCATGGAAAATTTTCAGGTAGCTCAGTGATCTCATAATTACAACTCATTATCATTGTCTCAATTTTAAGTAATTTAATCTTCCTGGATAAACCTTCTAAACCTGATTTTTAAAAAAATTATTTTGAACTTGAGTTTATTTTTAATAACGATAAATAAAAAAAAAAAAAGTTTCATTTGTTAATGAAGACCAGCACTGGTGTGAGTAAGAATGAATAATTAAAACAGATTTAGACTTTGGTGATCTAAAATGACTTAAGCATTTAAGTAATTAAAAATTAAAGATTACAAATTTTGTCCTCTCAAGGAGAATCTATTTTCATAACTTCAGTGCATTTTTAACAGTGAAAGGAAGAAGTTCACAAGCATGACAGCTAGGAAGATTTCAGTTCCCATATCTACTTAGGTGAGTTTCTTGATGTTGGAAATACAATTAAAAGTTCAAATGGGATGAAGCAGTACCCTTGAGAAATCCAGCACTTAGAAGTATATAGGTTTCTATACTTTGAATCTCGTGCCTTAAGAATGTTCAAAGCTGAATATTTCACTCTCTGTGCATCTTGAACCTGCCTGAGTTCAGTCCTGACATAGCATTTATCTGACTCTAAATGGTTTAAAAAATATATATTTTCAAATATTGCCCTTAATGAAAATGTTTCCCAGATTTTTTGTCTAGTTTATATGGGATTGATACTGAGTGATACACAGCACTGCTTCTAACTTAACGTCATGGAGGCTGTAATGACCTTTGCCTCAGATATAGCTACTCCTGCATATAATACTTTGTCAATAAATAAGAATGTAACAAGAATTGTTTAAAATTTTGATAAAATTTTTAACTTCTCTAATTTTTCTTTTCCTTGGTACCCCAGAAAAATGTAAATCCTGATTTTTTTCTTTCTGTAACATTTGCACACCAAAGTTCATGCATAGGATAAATGTATCAGATTTATCATCACAAAGAGACCTGAGGTGCTCAAAGGAGTGTAGTTGATGGGGGCAGCACAGAGAGTCTTCAGCAGACTGTGCTTCTTCTAAGGAAGTTTCTAGGCTGCTACCCAGTCCCTCAGATTAACTTTTCCATTATGACTGAATATAGTTTCCACAAATCAAGACTAAAAGTTGTCATAAGCGCACTTAAATCTTTAAAATAATATTGGTCCTACCCACACTTTCTAGTCTTTATCCTTGGGCTTAGGAAGCTTCAACAGACCCTCCTGCTCACCAATGCTTTCCAGGATAGAAGAGAATTTGGCCTTTGTGAGACTTTGTAGTGGATATTGTCAAGAACTGTCAGATTGGAGGAGGGCGATCCAAACTGCTCTTTCATCTGAATCTGACCTATGTTGCTGTTTTCAGTTGTTGTGAAGACCTCTTAGGAAGTGCAGCATAGCATTTGACATGTTAAAACAGTAATTTGATTAAGAAAGTAATAGATTGTATACATCTTCTGATGAAACTTCTCTAAAGATATCTCAAATTTACCGATTTTAGATTAGTATTACTCAAAGAAGAAACTACTAGTGTTTAACTTGTTTAAAGATAGTAAAATCATACCAAATATCTTACAGTATTTCAGCTGTCATCTCATTACAGACCCTTAACAGCACGAGTCTCTTGTAAATCCTGTGTCCTATTGGCCAGATGTCTCTGATATCTTGGAGTATGTCTAAATGCATGGCCTGAACATGGGAAACCTAGGTGCAGCATCATGTCTTGTCCAGGTAGACATCTGTGAGACACTGAAATGTTGAAAGCTAATGACTCAAACAACCGGCCATTTGAGAAAGAAGTAGGGGTGCAGCAGGACCTTGAGAAACTATGTTACTCAGCAGAGTATATTTATCTATATTTTGCTCTACTGTCTCTACACTTTTCTGTGGATATTGCCTCAGGTCTCCAATTAAGACCCCAGCTAAATTTTAGGAAATTCCTAAAAAGCTTGCTTTCTCCCATCTCCCAGTTCAAGGCATTCTGAAGCATGACTGTTACATATGCAACATGTAAATGTGTGGGTGTTACAGAAGTTCAGGGGCATTGTTTTTATTTAAGAAATGAAATGGCAAGGAGCTCAAAAGCTGCACTTTCAATGGCTTTTTTTTGGTGTTCTACAACAAGGTCTTCATGGAAGTGTTTGGTGAGAGACTAAAAGGGCCTTTGGACACTAATAAGTCATGACAGCTAGCAGGATTCATAAGTAATTTATCAGTCACGGGTCATCTGGAGATGGTATGTCAGGTCCTGAGGAGGACAGCTGCAAGTATATCTTCTATGGAGTGTAAAAAATCCTTGATGTAGTGCAAGTAGAAAACGGACCTATAAACTCTATACAGAATACTTTAGGAGATGTAATGGACATACTTTAAAAGTTTATTCTAGTCTGAATAGTAAGTACTGGTGATATCTTTCCAATGAGCAGAGCCTTTTAAATAGGAGCTTTTTCAGCTAGTAGAATCTTGAAACAGTCACAAGGTTCACAGAATGCATCACATACATAGTCTAAAACACAGCTAACCCCCATCCTATTTATTACAGTTAGAGGAAAAAAGAAAATTCTAAAAGGGGGGATAGGAGAATTGGCAAGGATTGCCAGGCTAAACAGAACATCTTATCCATTAATCTTTGTAGATACTTTTGTCACATCTTCCCTTTAATTTTCAAATAATTATTAAAACAATGATGAGTGTACAGAGATTCAAAGAACAAAGACTGCTGACTCAGAATAAATATACAGAAGATTAGACACAACGATGTTAACGTGAAGAAAAGAACAAGTACAATGACAGTTAATTTCAGAAGTTGTAAAAACAAATTAGCTGCCTTTTTATTGCAGCCTTATCTAATAAAATATAAAATGTGGATATTATCACTTAGATATGAAGAGGAAAAGTCAGACTTCTTTTTTTCTTTCCTTTTTTTTCTTTCTTTTTTTTTTTGTTTTGATTTGTTTTGGTTTGGTTTCTTTTTTGTTTTTTTCTTTTCTCTTTTAAAGAGTTAAAAAGAGGAGTTGATGGAAAGTCTTCCTCATTATTTCTAAGTCAAGATTACTTTTCATTTAAAAAAAATATTAAATGATACACTTTGGAAAAGACTAAGATCTGTCAGACATTGGCTCTTGAGTAAATATAACCCTATTTCAAAAGGTAACATGCCTAACTGCTGTTGTAATGGAACAGAATGGCAATGACATTGGAATTGCTCTCGTGGAAGAGACATAGATTTCCACCAGTTTTTGTCCCTAAAATTATATGGAAGGCATAATAAGGGAGTGAAGAAAGAGAGCACAGCAAGAGAACACTGAAATGAAAAAAAAAAAACCTTCAGGAAATAATTTTTTTTTAATACACATTTCTGGCAGTTTTTTCTCCAGTAATCTGAATGCATTCTGTTCCTAATCTTTGGTTACTGAAGAAAAGCTTTGCAATATGATATTCAGTATTTTCTCCCCATCTGGCAAGGACTTCAATGTTTCTGTCTAGTTTAGGCATTAATATTTATTTAGTAAATAAAAATTTTCCAATATAGAAATTGATATAGTTCAAAGTTTTATTTAATATATTCCTCTGTACAGAAGAAATAGCAGATAGAGTTGAGAAATACAACCTGAAACTTCTGATAAATAATATACGGAAGACCTGCATGCTTTCATGTGAAATAGGGATGGAGCTGTGAGACCAGGTATGAAATCACTGGTTCATATAATAATTTAGGCAGGAGGGCACCTCTGGAAATCAGCTAGTCCAATATCTTGCTTGAAGCAGGTCCAGCTAGGTCAGGTTGCTCAGGGCCTTGTTCAGTCAAGCTGTGAGTATCTTCAAAGACAGAGCCCAAAACCTTAGTGAGCAATGTGTCCTTGTCTTCGACCCCCTCAGGGTGATTCTTTTTTTATTTTTCCTTTTATCATATCCTATTTCCCTGTTTATAGAGGTAGGATGTAATCTGACTGTTTTTCTATTGCAGCAACCATTACACGACAAGAATGCAATGCGAGATCGTGGAATTTGGAAAAAAAAGTAATGAGTAAGAAAGGCAGAAATCATCTGCATCCATGAAAAGATGAAAAAACTGCTTCTCAGCTGACTTCTTTAATTCATCTTTATTTTGTGTTAATGAATCAGATTTTCATTACTCCATTAAACTTTTTCAACAGCAATATTATGCAGTGAGTGCTTTATTAAAAAACATGTTAAAAATATTTACAAATACAACATGACCATGCATTTTATATTGCAAAAGCTTATATATACATATATATATATATATATATATAT
>LTAT01000004.1:101703168-101717147 GCA_003286495.1 Chlorodrepanis virens | reverse complement strand
GTTACAAAGAATTTCTTACACTATAAGGTCAGGTCATTTGTGATTGCTCAGAAAATTGGATTATTATTTTTCTTATACCTTATTTATTTTTTCCCTCTTTCTTGTTATCTGAGAGACAATACCAGAGTAGATGTGCTAGCTATCACATCTAATGTGGTTACCCTTACATTTCTGTCTGAAGACAAAGATACAGTTTCAGCCTAACATTTCCTGTGTCTGAGATTAAAAAGCAGAAAAGACTAATAGTTTCAAAAAACAGTCTCTTACCAACTTTTGACACTTTGTTGAAGACCTATGCCGGTGAAAATGCACAATACAACAGATGTGGAAATGAAACTGCAATAAGAGAAATGTGTGTAGTGTAGGGATTTTTTTAACTAATGCTACCAATTATTCATAGTTACTGTGCTTTAAGCTAAACTTGACTGACAAAGCTGACCATGGAACATTTATGATTATTAACAAAAGTTCTTGACATTGTTGAGAGGTGCTTGATACTGAGGATCTGGAATTTACCTTCTCTCTGTTTTCTTTCCTGTGAGTTATATTGCAGTTTTTTGTTTTCCAAAGAAAAATGTGGCTGCCCTAAGACTTGAATTTGCATGAATCTTCATTGTGAAGAAGGAGTAAACTTTTATAGCTCAATCTTCATATGCTTTCCTCACTCATAGGATTTAAATTCAAATTGCAGGGTATTGTAACCATGGACACAATTATTGGTACCATTTCCTCTGCAGCAACACGGTAATGTCTGAACATCAAGAATAATGCTGCATATTGTGCTTACTGTAATAAGCTGACAATCAGTCCTAAGACATCTGTATTCACCGTACATATACTCTGAGACCAATTTCATTACATCATGTTTCATGTGGAAAAAAAGGGCAGCCAAGAGACCAAGACAGGGGGTCACTTTGTGACCCAGTCATGAATACAAAACATTTATACAACATCCTTCACAGGAAGTCATAGGATGATTTATGGCTCTAACTAAATTAAAGGAAACATCAATCAAAAGGAATTTAATTTTTAATTTTTTTAACTGCAACACATTCCATTTCTGATTATTAAGAGGAAGTCTGTCTCCTAAATTTGATGCATAAAGGCAAAAAGCTTACTTTCAAACAGTATGTAAAGCCTATCAGTCATCACAACTCCATGCAAAGTACCTGCTATGTATTAACTTTGGGAACCAATTTGCAGGGGACATACTTTTGAGAATACCACGTTTTAGTAAAACAGATTCTTAGCTTCTCTATGAAATCACGTTCTCCTCCCTAATAACTGTTGCATCTTCCTGTGGGGGGATACAATATAAGAAATTCAGGGTAGTATAGAAAGTAATAACTTTACCCCTAAGGAGTTGCAGCTGAGCCAATTATTAGAATTAGGAACAGGCCTGACTTTAACAGGCTGCAGCTGTACCCAATAAGAAGCGTGTTATAAAAGAGTGGATTGGTTGGTTGAAAGGGAACTGGAATCAGTTGGCTACTGTGAGAAGAAGGATGAGTCAGTGTTTAGAGGAGCTACCTATGAGAAATACCAAGGAGGTAGCAATAGCTCTAGCAGTATGAAATCTTTGCAATGTAATGACAATAGAACCGTTGTGATATAATAGCAACATCTTCCTACAGGTTTTCTTCTGATGCCTCTTTCTAGTAGAATTATTGTATATAAGAGTTGTGTTTACTAGCTTAACTATATTTCAGGAAATTATAGAAAAGCCTCTGCTTTATTAGGTAAAGCAAACTATAAAAGACTTTTTGGAGACCAGCTCCCTGTGTTATGAAGCCTGCACCAGCAAAAAAGGCAGGTATGTGCAAAAAGACCATTGAGTTACAAATGTGCATCACTCACATTTTAACTTCAGAAAAATAATTATAGTTGAATTTACTTACTCTGGGTTGGGTTTTTTTTATGGTTTCAGGTTTTTTTTTTTAATAGTAGATGCTGCAGGAAAGGCAGTAGTCTTTTTTACACGTTGCATGTGTCCAAGTGTTGGCAGTTCAGTGGTGCAGCAGGGCTGTCTGTGTGAGAAAAAGACCAGGGGCTGCTTCATACCCAATCCAGCCAGTTTCTGTCAGCTCCAACACATTCACCACTGGGTTCAGTGGAGTCCCTCAGTTCACACAGTGATGCCTCTGGCAAACGTATTTAAGGGTAAAAAACATTACACATCAGCTGTGAGTTACATGAAAGAGATTAAACGTGAGAGAAGCAGCCCCACAGACACCAAGGTCAGTGGAGAAGGAAGAGGAGATTCTCCTAGAGCCCATTATGGTGATTGAGCTTGTTCTCTTGCAGCCCATGGAGGACCACGGTGGCACAGACATCCCACTGCAACTCATGCAAGAACCCACAACACAGCAAAGGAACATCCCTTTATAGAAGTTGCAGTTCACTCAGAGCCCACTGTGGAGCAGGCTGCTGGCAGAAGACATGATCACATAAGGGAAGATCTCACAGAAGAGGTTTTCTGATGGGACCTGTGTCCTGTGGGGGACTCACACTGGAGCAGTCTGTCTGTGAAGGCATGTACCTGGTGGAGAGCAACTATGCTGGAGCAGTTTGTGCAGAACTGCAGCCTGTGGGATAGGCTCACGCTGGAGCAGGGAAAAAAAAAAGCATGAAAAAGGAAGGGGGAACTGCTGTGGAATGACTATAGCCCTCATTTCCCAGAAAACTGTATGCTTGGATGAGAGGAGAAGGGAAAGGAGTCGTGATTGAAAGAGTGAAGTTGAACCTAGTATGAAGCAGGGTGTGGGGTTTTGTCAGTTTCTCACTCTCATGCTCTAGTTTTAATTGGCAATAAATTAACTTAATCTCCTTCAAGTTCAGTCTCTTTTGCCCTTGATTGTAATTGGTATGGAATTTCCTTTTCTTTATCTCAGCCCATGAGCTTTTTGATCTCATTTTTCCCCCTCTCCCATTGTGGAGGGGGAATGAGAAAGCAGCTGGGTTGGCACCTGACATCCAGCTGCAGTCAATGCACAACAGTTTTAGAAAAATTTTAGTTGTATGTTTTTGAGTTTGAAAAATGTTATTTCTTTTGCAGTTCATACATTAAGGTTTTAAAATTACTTTTAAACAAGGATGTCATTAAATATCTGAGATGAATTCCCAGCTGGTGTTTGTGTTTTCAGCTTCATCAAAATCCATGGAACTGCAGCCGCTCCCATCAGCACAAAATTTGACTCCTGTATTTAAAATTCTTTTTCCTTATATGTAACTACTAACAAACTTAGAGGTTTTGCATCTCTCAAACAAGGTAAGGACTTCAAAAAGAAAGCTGGAAGTCTACACTATAATCAGCTTCCATTGAAAACAAATGGCTTCTTCACACAGGAAAAGTCTTACAAAATGACTTATAATTTATATTGTTTTTCTAAATCATTAAATGGTAGAATCACCTGGGTTTGAAGGAACCTTATAGATCTTCTAGTTCCAACCCCCATGCTATGGACAGAGACATCTTTCACTAGAGCAGTTATAGTTAAAAATATTTTTACTTTTTTGATCATGAGCCATTGGTCTTAATTTGAACTAGAAATTACCTACATTTATACTGCATATATAATATATAAATAACAAACCCATGGTCATTTCTAGCCTTTAACACAATATGATATTACATATTATCCAGTGTCAGGTGATGGCACACAATAGAAACACTAGTACATATTGACTTCTATTTAGCTGAAAATGGCAATTTTAAACTGCATAAATACATTCCTGATTAAAATTCTCTGTGCACATATATTGCGCAGAGACTTTCAGAGCATGGAGAAAGTTTTTTGTAAAAAAACCTGCAATAATAGCTGATATACAGATTTGGAATGCATTTTCTATGTAATAAAATTTAAGTTCAAGAGCAGGTCAAATTCTTGTTTAAACCTTTTAGTATCATTTATTACTTCCAAGCCTCTTGTGTTGTACAGTCATACATACAAGATGATACTATTTATAAAAGACCTTAATATTTATAATGTACATATTTATAAATTATACAGCTGGGAAGAGACACAGAAGAAAAAAAATACCTAGACAACTGGCAATTCTCCACATGCTCTTTGATCAGTCTAGAAATGGCACAATCATGTTGCATACCTGTAGTGCAACTACAAACTACACGATAACTGAAAGCCTCGTATTTGATTGAGTAGCTTCTTGCCTGGTGTCCCTTTCCCTAGATAACATGATCTTCTCAAATCAATAACATTCTAGTATCATCTAATTGGCATTTAAAAGAGCCTGCTGTGAAGGTTCTGGCCAGGACAAAGCCCATTTTTGCAGTTGTCAGGAGTGGGCATGGCTACGACCTAGAGCTTATTCTATATCACTTGACATAATTTTCCTGGAGGGGAGAAAGGGGTCCCTCCCAGGTCTGGTGTAGCAGTGGTTGGGTGTTGTCGGGCTCTGAGGGATGTAGTGGTGAGTATTTGCATTGGTGAATTATTCCCCTCTCTTGTATTCTTCTGTTATTGATAGTAACAGAAGAATACAAGAAGTTATGATATTAGTGTTCATTTTCTTATCTCATTGCTGTTTCCAGTAAATTTTTCTTATCTCAACCCGTGATCTTTTCCTTTTTGTGCCTCCAATTCTCCCCCCCAGCACAACCTAGGGGAGAGTGAGGAGGAGGGAGAGTGAGCGAGGGGTTCATGGATTGCAGTGGTTTTTGTGTGAACTCCAAATTGGAGAATACCATTCCTAAACCACGATACTTGCAGTAAGTAGGAACAGAATCATTTTGTCAGTAGCCTTCATGCTTGCAGACACCAAAAGGCATCAAAAGGAAGACAGATTCAGAAAGGCACTATGTAATCTTCAGCACATTTTAAGAAGGAATTATAGGCTGAATGTTTGATTTACTATTAAAATTTGGTTCAAATTTGGTCTAAAAAGTCTTAGAAATAAAATAAGTCAAACAACACTCCGATGAAATAGCAGGCAGGTACTCTGGCTACCCTTTCCAGAAAGAAAAGGAGGGGAAAAAAGAAAGAACTTCACAGAAGTTGCTTTCCAAAATACACTGGAGTGGAAGCTTTATTTTCTATTCTCCCTTTACTGAGAAGTTATTACTTTGTAAACAACTATATCTGGTTTAAATATGGAAACATGACTGAAGCACATTTTACACGTTCAACTAATTAAAATATATTGTGGCAATGAATAATATTTTAATATACAAATTGAATGTATTTTTCTGACTTATGGTAAGGAACATTTACTCTCTTAAATGTCTGAATGTTCCCTTTAGGCCATGTAGGCTTTAATTATTCTGCTCAAATTGATTTGTCTCAGCCAATCACTGAACACCGATAAAGCATGGAAACTTAGGAATATCATATAATTTTTTTTTTGTTCATTTATGCAAATCCCTGTCTGCTGATTAGCTAATGGGAGCTAATTTGCATTCTCTCTATACATTTATTTCTCAAGAATTACAGTGAATTTGCTGATTTCTCTTTCATCTGCTGTTGTCCATTTGATCCTACAGGGCCTTCTCTATATTTTTTCAGTAACTGAACCACATAGTTACAAGAGAATGTATAATATTATCAATAAAATAGGAAATCCCTGTTTAATAAAAATAAATATATAAATGGAAAGAAACATTCAATCATTTGCTACAAGTCTGTTGTTTATAAAATTAGTATTAAGTTCTTTTAGAATTTGTTTTCCTTTCTTTCTCTTCCCATGTGATTTAGATAACATCCCTATCTTTACTTTTTTTATTAGCAAAAGGCCAGTATTTTGACATGTTAATGAACAAGGAAAAATCATATAGAATTAGATATTTTCCAAAAAATTTTCGTCTTCTCTGTATGTTTCTTTTTCATTATCTTTCACTCATTTATAATTGACAAGCAAGTTTTTTTTCTCATATTAATAGTACCAAATTTAGATGGTTTGGCATTCCAAAAATGTTGAAACTTGATAATTCATATGGTATAACAAATAAGTATTTTAAATAGAAGCGCAATGCTCTCTAACGAAAATAAAACCTATTTGAATCTAATATTTTTTAATTTTTAGGCACCTGTCATGTATTTTGTTATCAGTCCTGTGTATATGTAAAAATACATTTAACTCCTAATTCTTCAGATGACCATGCATCCAAGAAGGATATGCAAGGATCATCTCTGAAATATTACTTTCTTCTATCTCCTTGCATGTACCTTTAGCAGAATTAATAAATAGATAAAATAAAGGCAACTTTTCTGTTTAAGAATATTGTGACAGTCCCTTGTGTCATCCATGGTCATATCAGCTTGGAATATTATTTATAGTAAGGCAAAGCCTTTATCTGAGATGGAGGGCCATGACCCCTCAGAGCAGAGACAATAAATGAAATGGATGCTTTCAGAAGGGAAGGAAAAGGAAGTATTATGTACCAGGGACATGGTGTGCAATGATCTCAGCAAAAATAGTCTACCTGCTATTTGGTCTATCTTATCTAGTTTTATTATTTTATTTTATTCCTCTGGCTATGTCACAGAGGAGAAATTTGAAAAATTCAGAAGGCAACAGAGAGGTGGCTTGGCTGGGGCTCCCAGTGAGATTCACAAGTGTGAGTGGCTGCCTGAGGAAACATACAGAAAGATTCGTTACAGTGCACCTTGAGAAGGCAATAAAGGCTGTCAGCACTGATGGAAATAAAGTCAAAGCTTTAGCAGCAGATAATGGGTATTGAAACAGTAGACAATGGTCTTCACAAGTAGTCAGGGACTGCTCTGTGCATTTTGCCTTATGGATGACTGAATACCAGGCCCCAAAACATTCCCTGGGTTCTGCTGATGTAGTGGAAGAGACAAAGCCTAAGACATCTCTTAGGTCATTTTCGTGGACCTGGCAGAATTTCTACACGCAGTATGACTGGCTGGGAAATGCAGGACAACCAGGACAGGTCAGAGAGTAACTCTGAGCTGCCATTAGAAATAAAGTAATGGAAAAAACCAATGCACAATCAAGCTAAAAGAAGAGGCTGAAACAGTATGTCCAACATATTATTATCCAAAATCAGCAAAACATAACAAGCAGACAGTGCAGCTTGCAAGCTTAAGCTCCTGTGGCAGTTATAAAAGATGTTAATAAAATTGGGTTTTTTAAAATTTTTATTAGTTTATAGGGTGAAAGCCCTACATGTGTGAATGCCAGGATCCTTTACAAGAAGGATGTATTTTAAAATGCACAACCCAAGACTAACTTCATGCAGGACACAAAGTGTATTAAATTTCAGTGGATTTGGGTGGAATTTTTAGCCTGAATATTTTGAAGCTGTGCTCTCACTTTCCAGTGTTCTCCAATGTCACCTTGAGCAAATATGCCCAAAGGAAGCAGATCATTCTGTGAGCCTAAATTAAGGTTGGGGGTGGGGGGAACCCACATAAGAGCTGTCATTATTTCTTTTCTAAATTGAATGCCTCCCCATGGAAATGGTGGAAGCCATGTTGTATGGAGTTTTTGAAGCAAAATTGAACAAAAGACTAAAAACATTACAATGAGTAGTTCTAAATCGGTGGATTACATAACTGTTGGTTTATTCCTCTCCAATTTTTTAAAATTGCTATGTTTTGCAGAGATACTAATGTTCTTGACAAAGAACCACTTGTTATTTATTTCTCAGCAAAATATTGGCTTGTGTGACTGCAATCAAATTTAAGTGAAGTGACACTACCTCAAATTTTACATGAAATTACTGACTAGCCTTGGGAAAGTGCTGGCTTTAAGCAGTTTACACAGTAATTTTAGTCAAGTCAGAGTTCTAAACATACTATTAAAGAAAGTTATAATGCTATACAGTCAAATTAATATATTTTCTGGATGGATCAACATGGTATGGTTCTCACTTGTTTTCTACTTTGGTTACCAGAAAAAAGTTATCTTGGATCAGAGTGAATAGCTTTCTTTTCCTATTGCTTTTTATTCTAGGTTATTTTACAATTAAGAGTGTCACTGGCCTTCATGTTTTTAATTTACTCGCACTAGGAAACGCAATTAATATTAGGAAGAGATTGATATTTAAAACTAGCTCCTGTTATTGGTAATATGTTGGAGAATATGCCTTTTAAATTTTCCCATTTGGTATGGAGAGAAAATGCTGCTCCTGGAAGGAAAAACCTGCAGGTGATCCTGAATAATGCTGTCTCACATTTAAAGAAAATGTTAGGGCCACAAAGTTGTAGAAAACATTAACTCATTTTAGATGTATATAAATAAGTAAAAATCGTATAATTTTTGTTTTTTCTGTTCACAAGGAAATAATTCCTTGCATTTGAAATACTTTTGTAATGTTTACACATTTCTCTCCAAACCAGTAAGCCAGAATTGAATGCCCTAAGGAAAAATTAGGTTAACCTGTGAGAGGAAAACAAGTTTGCTGTGAAAGGAAAATCAGGGCCAAAGGCAGTAGTACAAATAATGCAGAAAATTATGTCTCAATGAGAATAAAAAAACCCCAAACATATGGAAGATTAAAAGTCTATATGGATTCTTTTCAACAATGTATGTGCAAAATCTTACGGGGAAAAGAAAATCAGATCAAAAACTTAGGGTTTAAAAATGCAGAGAATGAGTTTTATATATTTTCTTCAAACCCCAGAAGGAACAAAGCCAACATTAAGTGTGTGAATCACTATAAAAGACTCGCTACTATATGTTTGAACCAATTTTCTCTGTTTGTAAACATCCACCTAATTTCTGCATCTGATTCCTTTTATGTCACTGCTGTTGGTAGACTCCTGGGCAGTTCTGAGTCTCTTATGTTCTTCTTCCTCTGAATAATTTTTTGCTTCCTACAATCTACAATAATTAGCTGCTTATGCTTATATTTTTTATGGTACAGTGTTTCTCCTTTCAAGTAATTCTTCTCTCCCATTTATTTGAGAAGTTGACATGACTTCTAGCTTTGATCTCTGTAGACTGTGATTGGACACAAATGCTTCATATTGCCATCTCTATTTTTTAGCAATTTATAAAAATATAGCCTGAACAAAGTCTTGAAAAATAAGTTTTTTAAATAGCCTAACAGCTACATTTAAGATCATAAAAGACCCACCAGCACAAATACCTAAACCAAATTATCATAAAATACCCAGTTTTGTTGTTCTGACTTTTCACTTACTTTCTAGACATAGTAGCCCATGTTTACAAACTAAATCACAAATAGTGATCATGATCTCATTTCTGTGAAAAAGATACCGTTGTCTTTTAGGACACATTGTAGTTCTCAAAATAAGACTCAAGTGTTTACTACAGGTGAAAAAAATCCTGCTGTTTTGGGAGAGTGTTTCATTTACAGAGGGGATAGCTGGAGATGTAAAGGAGTGCTGACTTCTGGTCCAGAAAGTATCAGTCTGAGGTTTTCCATAGACACACAGTAAAGAACCTGACCCTTCTTTACTCAGGGGTAAAAGCTTACTTATTTTTCTGTTCTGAAGCTGGAGACAGGAGCAGACAGGCTTTGTTCTTTCTTGTTTGCTCTTCTCAAGGAAGACATTGAATCAGGGGAAACATCTGAGATGGGAGCCTGCAATCCCTGCTGTCTTTGAGTGTCACCCTGGTTCTCGTGTATTCATTGATGGTTGCTGACTTTCAGTGATGAATCACTTAACAACTTCAAGGAGCTTCTCTGAACTTCTGGTTCTATTGCCCCAATGTGCAGAAACATTTCAGACAGAAAGTAAGAAACATATACTACTTAGGAACTTTAGAAATAAATTTTTTACAAACTTCAACAACCTCAGCTTCCATTGGGAAGTCTTTTCAAATATTTTTAAAGGGAAAAGAAGAAGAAAAAGACAAAAACCCAACATGAAAGCTTAAATAAATTCATATTAACTATTCACTAGGGAAATTTAAATTACTTTCCAAATAATTATTGGGGCCAAAATCTTCATTTTTAAAGGAAGAATAACAGCTATATAATGATCACCTTATATGCAATGCTTTATAAAACTTTATTAATCTGACACTTAAGATAAAAAATCAAAGTAGAAAGTAAAATAAGTTTAAATTCTCTACTGGCTGTCCTCTAAACCTCTCAAACCCTTATACTCTATGCATTAACTGAAGATTTGTTCTGCCAAAAGCAGTGCTAACATAACAGCTGCAGGCTGACAGTTCACATTAACTGTTGCGACTCGGAAGAGCGTGACCCCTGTCTTAGACGTCGCTTGTTCTATCTTATCAGACATAATGCAGACGAAAAAATTGTGCTACCAAGAAAATCCCAAGGACCAAAAAAGTCAGCAACAGCAAAAGTGCTAACCTACATTTTCAGTCAGCTTTACAGGAGGAGCTGAAACATAATATTCAACAACCATACAAATCTCAACTACTTCTGTGAACTTAACTCATCTGGAGAAGTGCTGAAGTAGCTGTCTTGCTATAAGGAACTTGCCACAGTTCTGCTTTCTGCTGGTCAATTCTCTCTCAAGTGGTACTTGATCAAGAGCTCACAAGGTAGCCCAGTAAACACTATTTGACATGAATAGTGAGAGGCTGCAGGCTCTGCACTGCCCCAGCAGCACAGAGTGTCTCAGGGCTTTTTTTCGGCTTGCTGGCCACAGCTGTGCTCAGACTGGTTTATCAGCTGTTGACAGAAGCAGTGCCCATGGATTGCCTGGTTTAGCTTTTCCCTGTGAGTCCCAGTTCAGCACCTGTCCGAAAATGGTTGGGAAGCAGAGGTGAAAAACAGCAGCCCTTCGTAGCAATGACAACAGCAACAAAAAAACTAACAACAAAAGGAAACTAATGGGAAGACAATGTGTTTTATTGAAATAAGGCTTAAAAGTCACATAAGACCAAGAAAGAGGAAACTCCTACCTATAAGTATCTCAGGATGACAATAATTTGTTGGAAACACCAACAGTTCTTACACCAAAGCCACCAAGTACTTTCCCCCTCTTCTTCCTGAGAAAGACTTTCAGTCTGATGGTTTCACCATCAGTTTTGAGATCCGCAGGAAAAATTGAAAGGTGAGCATCACACAAAAGAAAGAAACTCGTAAATATTCTTTTATAATGTATTTAAGGATATTTCTAATAAGGCTTTTCTGCATTAATTTGTACTCTAAGTAATAGTTCTGTCATAGCTGGACTAACAATAACTTATGTTTTGATAGTATTATAAAGATTTTAAAATTTATAGTAAGCTCTTAGTTCTGCGTAATATCTCCCTCTTTTCTCTAACAGGATTTGCATCAAATATGTCACATAAGAGAAGATAGTATATGTGTTAATATGCCCTTGGATTTAGAGTTAACATATATAATGCTTGGTTTATTTTGCTTGAAGAGGAAGTAGTACAACAAAGGCAGGTATGAAATATATTTAAGGTGTGATGTTAATGATTGTCCTATGGGGTAAGGGCTAAAAATCTGAAGAATTGATACCTTTACTACAAATTTTGAAAACTATCACTGAATATGTGAGTGATAGTTTGATAGAACCAATGTTTGAAATCACAATAAACTTGATTCCATGAACTGGCACGTATCTTTCACCTGAAAAATAAGAGTGACTTGGGTCACTATAAAAAGGACCTCTCAAATACAAATCATTGTTATCTTGGCCTTGACTCGGGGGCTGTTTTTGATAAAAACAAGGCATTGAAGGAGGGGAGGGAATTAACTCTCTTTTGGCATCTATATTCACCAAAAATGTAAGGTGGCATCTGAGCATCACATAGACACAACAGAAATATCCCCTTGGTAAAGTGGCTAAACTGTGTCATCCTTTTGTCTGAAAGACACCCTTTCTCACCTTGCTTTGCCTTGCTTTGCCTTGTCAGGCCCTGCACTGGGGATCAGGAAAGGAAAGAATGGATCAGGAGAACAGTTACTCTGCATGAAGAGTCTCTTTTTACTATGGAGTAAAATAGATATAGTGCTGTTCACCACCTAGTGGCAACATCATTATTGCTATTCATTTTTCCATATGAATACATATATTTTCTCCATCCATTCATGACAAAGATGTTATTATCCTCTCTTTTGACCTCAAATTTTCTCCTCAGTCTACCTCATCCATTTCATTGTGACCTATTCAATCCTCAGCACCCAGCATCATTCTTCCTCCTTACATTTTGTTCACCTGGCGAGGCAGAGGTCATCTGCAAAGTACAAAATAGTGACTCAATCAGAAACACTTCTGTTTCCTTGGCAAAATTATGGTTTTTATTGTTGTTGCAATGGTGTAGTTTAGAGGTTGTTTTATTGTTGGTGTTTTTTTTTCCCCAGATTTGATGACACTTGGCACAATAGGTGGATGAAGACATAAATGGGGATGGAAGTGTGTTGGTTGAAAAATGGATTTTTTAAGGAGCTGAAGCAGCTTGAAAAATTGATTGGATGCAACAGTACTCTGAAATAAACAGGAAATAGGCTAAGCTCACAGACCTAAAACATGGGGTTAGTTGCCACTTTCCTCCCTTGCCAGCACAGCACAAATATTTGAAGACATGTAATTCACTTTTAAGAGTGTTCCATGTTACTCTGAGAAAGCTTGTTTTCAATCTTTTCTGTTCCTATTTCTAAAAAGAATTCTGAAATTACTTACTTGGATTGGGAGGAAGGATATGAATATACTACACACTAAGTAAATGCTTAAACTTTTAGTCCCTGGCTATATTTATTTATCCAATATGAACAGACTGAAAGAGATTTATCAGAGAAGACAAAGTAACCCACAGCAATATTGCTTAAAGCCTTGAAGTTAGTTTTACTAGGAAATAGAAAATGGAGGTTCAGGTGTCTGAAAATAGCAAGGAACCAAATGTCTATCTTCCTTATCCTGCATGAGTATTGTACTCATGCAATTATTGGCTAAACTAAATGACTAGACACCCTGGATTGATCCTAACTGGAGAGCTTAATCCAAGTCTCATCTTGCTATTTTGATGTTTTCTCTCAAGGTGTTTGAAAATGAAAGAAATGTTCTTTTATTGTCAAGTAAAAATTGGTGTCATCCAAAGCACTTACTCTCTTCCATTACACCAATGAAAAATGAGTACAAAATTTTTCACAGGGAAGGAAAGAAATAAGCCATAAATATGGTAGAGAACCTGCAAAGTGCTACCAACATAGGAAACATTTTGCAATTTCTTTGCTCTTATTTTTATGTGGGAGTAGCTACATGAAATGCAAACTACCAGAAAAGCGAGTTTTATGTGTCAGAAATTGTCTCAAGCAGTTATAACCTACAAAGGACAGACAGCAATTGTGTCGACAGGAGGGGTACCAGAGACCTAACCAGGGTGCTGTATTAAATAGCTGTATTAAATGCTCTATTCAATAGACTGTCATCTCAGCCTGTTTCTGCCTGACAGTGTCTCCAACAGCATCAAGGCTGTCTTTAGCATCGGTGTGAATTTTCATCCAGGCTGAAAGTATTAGTGTGCAAGAGAAAGATTGAATAGCCAAGCTGGGCTACCTTAACCTGGGAGAATATTAATAATGGATGACAGAAATGCCTCGAAAGATGTATTTCAGATGTATTTCAAGCATTTATGCTGCAATGCATCATAAGACTTTTTGTGTTGGTCAGTCTGAAATGTTTGCTGAAAACTATGCAGAAATCCTAAATATATTGTCCCCTGATGCACTTGGCAGGAGTTTCTTGGTGTTTTGGTGTCACTTCAAACGCAGGTAGTTGATACCTTCAATCATCTAAAGAAAAGCTGGAGAAAGTACACTTTGTGTTGGTACTGATGTAGAAAAGTTTTTGTAAGAACTTGTCTGTTTCCTGCTCTGGCTGCATTTTATGTCATCAAAATAAAATCAGATAGCTCATTCTGAGAGCAGCCTGATCTACCTGAAGATGTCCCTGCTCATTGCAGGGGTGTTGGACTAGAGGACCTTAAAAAGACCTTCCAACTCAAACTATTCTATGATTCTATCTTGGATAACGATAGTAGACTGCAACAGCCAAAAGCATTTTTAACATTAAATTATTAGGTACAAAAAAAAAAAAAAA
>LTAT01000004.1:101618648-101684930 GCA_003286495.1 Chlorodrepanis virens | reverse complement strand
TTTTTTTTTTTTTTTTTTTTTTTTTTTTTTTTTTTTTTTTTGGGTGGAGTGGAGGTTGGTTGGTTTCTTTTAATTTCACCTAATTTTTTATGTCAAATACAAAGGGCATTTTTTTGAGTTCACATGATATGAGGTTTAAGGCATATTTACTTCAAGAACTAATATTGCTGTTCCATGAGTGCGTTGATACCCAGGAGAAAAGCTACAAACAATAATGTTCTCGGGTATATTACTTAGGTCTCTGAAAATTCTCACAGGTTTTAAACTGTTTTTCAGTCATTGTTGTCACTATGCCTTTCATCTTCTGACAAGGGGAAAGGACTCCATTTTCTCTTGTGGCTGCCCCATCCCTGAAAATGTTGGAGGCCAGGTTGGGTGGGGCTATGAAAAACCTGCTTTAGTGGAAAATGTCTCTGCCCATTGCAGTATGGTTGGAAGGAGATGATTTTTAAGCTCCCTTCCAACCCAAACTATTTTATGATTCTATGAACTCCAGTGCCCTCAGGAAGGAGAGCAGCCTCTGCAGAACTCTACCAGGGCAGAATTAAACAATGTGAAAACCTGCTCAGTAAAACAGAGAAATACTGAATCACAGACAGTAAATTAAGAACACATGCTGCAGTAGCAAACAGATCCCTACTGCTGCTCCTTTTACAGAAAGGTGACCAAGAAAACCTAGATCTCAATTGTGTGTCTTTCCACAGGGAAGAGCATATTCAAGCAGTGAAAGTGCATCCACAAAGCTGGTGTGAGGAACATGTATCAGCTCTCACAGAAAGGGAAACAGCTGTTGCAAATTCCACTGGACACATTAAGTCCATGTTTTCCTCTTAATCATATCTGGTTTGGCATTGTGGGATCATTCTTTGTTGCTCTTGATTTACATATGCAGAAAATGAGAAATATGCTTGAACTACTTTGCACATTATTAATTTATTCCACTGGTGTATAGCGCTACACTTGCCATGGAGGAACAAAACTGCCTAATTCTAGATTTCCCAAGGTTTGGTGACAACCCAAACAAAGTAATACTTACAACTATTGATCTATGCCATGCGACCCAAATACTTTCCTCAGGTTAATGCTAAAAGCTGTAAAATTTCTTTCCAAGATTGACAGGAATAATTTTCAATTTACCAAATTTAGTTGAAGTAGTTGGCATATTTTAGCAATTACATTTCACCTGTGACTATTTTGGAGCACAACCCCACTGAACTTTGTGATTACTGCAATTCACTTCCCTCTTGTGCTCTTATCAGGACGAAATTTCTAATTCCTGTTTCATTTATTTAGTCTTCTTCTTTGATGACACTATTTCTGATACAACCAGCTAGTCAGGTATAGGTGTTTCTGTCCTTTCAATGATGATTTCAGACATTCTATTCAACATATCTATGTAAACCAGCTGCTCTTGTCAAGCTGTTTTGACAGGAGGAGCTGGCTACTTCCGGAACAGCGTGTACAAATTAGATCTACTAATTGCATTCATGTTAGAAAAAGCTATTGGCACACTCTTTATCAAACAGCATTTTTCAGGAAATACAAAATATTTCTAGGTACTAATGCCAGCAGATAAGACAACAGATAAACAAAGAGACTTTAGTGGATCCAGGAAATAAGTATGTAAATTTGTTTCAGACAAAAGCATAATTTTCCATTGTCCACAATATAAGATAAACTTTTTTTTTTTTTAATCAGAATGCAACTAGTCACCAAAATTTTAAAACCCAGATACATTACATACAGAATGCTTGAAAATCCTAGAGATAAGTTTTAAAACTTGTCAGAATGGGTTAAAATCATCCTATTTGGTATTGTTGATGGATGTTTCATAGAAACAAAACAAAACAAACAATTATTGTTGATGATGTTTCATAGAAACAAAACAAAACAAACAATTGTTAGCAAAACACTTTTAAGTTAAACAACCTGAAAAATTATACAACATTAGTGAAATGTATACAGTGTTGTCTTGTTAAAGCCTTCAGGTTCTCATATGACATAGTACTAGTTCAATTACTTCCAGAGCTGGCCATTTTGTTTGAAGATCAATAACCAGGCTAGACAGTGTTTCTCAAACCACACTTATCATAATGGATTTACAACTAGAAAAAAGTCTAAGAAAAAAGCATGATGCTTACATGCAAAGGTGCCCTGTTGAAATGACTGTCTAGAAAAATACCTGATTACTGCAGTCCTTATTGAAGACAGTGTATTCAGTGAAATTTTCCTGTCATGTTTACATTCTCTATGTTTTTTTCCCGAAATCTTGGAAGATTTGATAAAACTTTCAAAAACTTTCAAATCACTTACTATAGTAAATTTTTCTCCAGAATGTATCTAATCTGTTTTTGGAATTAATAATTTATAAATGATCATATCTTTCAGTAACTAAGCAGAGCACACTTTGAAACAGCTTTCAAAGACAAGCATTATTATGTTTCTTGTATTTGATTCTATCTTCCAATTTTACAAATTTGTTTCGAAGAATCCTTCACACACTGTGGAAACATGTTTAGCCTTGCTCTTTGATATTCTTCGTAATATTTCTCTGTGATTTCCTCTTTTCTATTACATTTTTATTTCATAGAGTTCTTCATCATCCCTTACTATTTCCCAGAGAGTGTCATTTACTTCACCTATTTTGTTCTCTTCATTGAGCATTGTCTTTCCTCGGGAAACAACGCATATTTTATTACGGATATGTGCTACAATATGTAAACTCAGAAACATACTCCACACCCACCTACTTTCCATGATATTTCAGTTACTTTATGAGTATATTTCTAGTGAAAACTGGACATATTTCACAGAGAATATTTCTGACACAAACAACATATTTGCTTTCACTGAGCCACATGGCTCTTAATTCTGAAATTGGGGGTGTTTGGAGCACAGAGTCGTGTAGCCCGGTTTTTGCACCTGTCTGAATCTGATTGTATTCAATGCCAGATGAAGAATCCAACAGAGGACAAGTCAACAGCATCAGCTGAAAGCTCAAAGCCACAAATCATCATCCAATTGACATCGTACAACTAAAACCTTCCCTTTGTTTTTTATCTCTTCCTAGCTATTCTTTCCAAATGCATAAGGATTTTCTTGACAGCCTTTTCCCTTTCCTCTGGAGAGGAAATGGAGAGGTGTTTTTTAGGGGTACTCTTGTGCTACCTATTAGACAAATGGGACTGAGAACTAATATTGCAAATAAAGGATCATCATGGAAAATTTAGTTTACACTAATTGAAAAGAGGCTAAAAATACTAGGATTAGACTGGGAGTTTACCTCACACTGACCAGAATAAAACATTTCTTGATAATTTATTCTTCTGTAAATTGCATCTGTAGCAATAGCAAAGGAACATAAGACTCATAAGATTCTGGAGTACCATTTTCATAATCAAGAATAATTAGAAAGAAACATGTTTTTAACACATTTTGGTTCATTCTAATTATAGGAAGGTTTATAACACTTGTGATCGATTTAATTCATTGTAAGTGACAAATATTAATCATTATCATAACAAGGAATTATAAATCAGGCAGCAGATTTTCTCTGTACTTGTTCATTGTATACTTAGTATAGTGGCTAACAACCTTGTTTTGGAAATTTGATGCCATATGAAAATTTTTTCATAATTCTATTCATAGATTTGTGGACTATTATACATCTGAAATACTGCAGGCAAAGAAAGTGTTCTCAAACATAAACAAATACAAAATACATTCAAATATATTTATTTTAAATTGCTTAAGGTGTAATGCACTGAGGTGTTATAAGATTTTACTAGACACAGGTTTTCTGGAAATGAATGGGAATTTCACATGAAACAGTTGTTCCACCGTTAATGATCAATGCTTGATTTTTTTAAAAAGAGCATTATTATTTGAATGATTATATGTGTAAATGGAATCTCAAACCCTTTCTTACAGTATTGAAGTGACCTGGTCTTCACAAAGCACTGCATAGTACAGGCTGGAATTTCTTAATCATCACTGTTCCCTGACAAATGTGCAGATTTGCAGGATGGGCCTGTTCAATTTCAGGCAGCTTTTAGTGTTACCTGTTTTTAGCATGGTTCAACTTAGCTTCTCTAAGTAACTGTCCCTCTAATGCTCTTGATGCTGCCATACAAATGCCTATAAACGTGCAATAATACAAGCACAGATTTGCAGATCGTAGCAAAAATTACAGACTTGCCAACATATGGATGAGAAATAATTTGATCCACAAAGGTCTGATTGTTCTTACATTAAAACAACAGGCTTACTGTTTGTCCTTTCCATTCCTGGAGGATTAGGCTGCAAATGCCTCAGTGCTTCCTGCACAGCCTTCTGCATGCAAATAGTTTTAGCAGTAACACCTGTCCCTGTCAAGCTGTGCCGGGAAGTGTGCATTGGGGTGTTTAAAAATGACACCATGACAGTTGAGATCATCTAACATGCTCAAGGTAACAGGCTCCTGCCTTAATCACAAGGGGCTGGAGCCAGGGCATAATCAGTGATGGGTCCTTAACTGCAGGATTTGTTCCCTGCCTCGGTTCACCGGAGCCTGAATCTTGCTGATTTCTCAGGCATGCTGCAAGGCCCATTTGTTCTCTGAGGCTTTTCCAGAGGGAAGAAATAAAATGAGGTGGTTTGACAGGTGATCTGGAAAGTCATTGTCAGGTTTTCTTTAAAAGCAGTGCATAAAACTCTGTAAATACGCAAGGAGTGGGAAGGAAGGAGAAGAGTTTTTGGCAGGAAGAAACAGCTCACTGCAGATTGAATTAAACTCCATTCAAAACATTTTATAAGGTTCTAGGGACATAAAACTTTTCCAAAACTTTAGAAACACTCTCCTGGCATGCTTATTTCAGCTACTTCTCTCTTATACTTGATGAACTAATGCTGCAGTATATGAATACCTCATAAGCAAGATGTTCTGAAAGGTAGCACTCCCATGATTAACTGAAGCCCTATTGAACAACTTAGTTTGTCTGAGATTGAGAATTGAGCATTTAACTTAACTGCATAAGTAATTGTCTATTTTTTAAAGAATGTGGTGTTTCTTCTTCACTTGTTCACTGCTTTTAAATATATCAAAATATTTTCTTACCTTTGAAATATAAAGACTGTGAAATTCTCTTTTGTGGCCAATAGCACCCACAATCAGGTATGCTTTGTGGAAATGAAGGAGCAATCAATGCTTGTTCTATACAATTTTTTTTTTTTTAATAAAAAAAACCTGAGTGGAGAATTGTGAGGACAGTGGGCCTTACAGCCTGTATATTACAGAAATGTAGCTATTCACTTTTTAATTACCAGCCAGTTCTAATTGAAAGCTTGACTTATTGCCTTACCTTGCAATACAAGGTAGTGAATTTTTACTTAAATTCTCATGGCACTGCTGAGTATAAACACAATATAGAAGATACAACAATATTAAGGTCTTTAGGATTCAGGTTTTCTAAATGGATCTGTCAGAGGAAAATATCTTTTCCTCATAGCTGTTCTTCTTATGACAAGACCTCTAAAAAACCTTATCCCACAAATAAGATACCCTCCACACTTAATAGCCTAATTTGGCTGCAGAGTATTTTGTTTACTCAGCCTGATTATAGCTAGTAAAAAATTTATCACACTTTCCAATAATGTGGGTACTGAATTGCTTGCAGGGTACATGATAAAAATCAGAGGTGTTTATTTTGTGAGTTATTCTCCACTAGCTGCTGTTATTCTCAAGTGAGGCTGTATTTAAAAATGTTAGTGAAGACAAAAAGCCCAACTTTGTCATTTTTCTGAAGTTTGCTGGTTTTATGTCTGAGTATATTAAGAACCAGAGCACACAAAGCTGTACTGCATGCCACTGATTTAATTTTTCTTTTTACATTGCTCTGACAGCAAGGTCATTTATCTTTCGGATAAGGAATAAGAAGGAAAAAATGGAAAAAGGCAAGCTATTTCATTTGAAAATTGTGTTGTGTATTCTTGAGAACATTTTGCCACTGTCTGCTACTAATTTTTATTCCACCACAAGTCAGCACACTCCTCATCAATAAGTCGACTTGGTGGCAGGTTTGGCAGCGAAGCCAAAGCATTAGTGGGCATGATCTAATAGGTTAGGATACTTACATTGCAACTGCTTATTTTTAGTTCGTATAGAATTAAAGAGCAAGAAAAAAAGGTTTACTTTTATTTGTATGTTTTTGAGTAGGTCCAGAGGCATCAGTTGAGGGGGAGAAGAAAAGCCTGAGGGGACACCTTATCACTTTGTCCAACTTCCTGGAAGGGAGTGGTAGCAGAATGCTCTTCTTGGAATGTGGTCAAGCAACAGGAACAATGCCTTATTTGCAAGGCCATCAGTGGTCGGCTGGGAGTGGCATCATGGCTGGTTTTTGGTGTTGAATTAATCTGAAACCCATCTGGCATATCAACCTCAAATCAACATCTACAGGATGAGGCAAAGATTTTGCAGCTAAAGTGCTAAGCTGACCTGGAGGCATATGGTTGGCAGTATGATATATGTTATGGAATAATTCGTGCCTGTGTAAAATATACATGAAATAAATTGTGCTTGTATGAAAAATTCCTAAAGATTTAAAACCACATGCTACAGCCTGGGAAAGAGAATAAACCTAATTAGCAAATGAAAGACGTGGCTCCTTGTGAGATGGGCCCTTTCCCAGGACAGTCCAGAGACACCCAAGCGATGAATACCCGGTAAGTGCCTATGATCAAGTTAAAGGTGTGCATCCCAATACCAGGTTCCTGTAACTCGACAATCAGCATTCATCGCTTCCCAGAAACAGAGGAAACTACATGAATATGTGAAGCAAGGAGAAGAACAGGAGAAAATCTGCTCCAGGTGGAAAAAAACGTATAAAACTAGCCCGGCAGAGACAGCATTTGTGAACAGAGGGGATCCCAAGTGGTAGAGTTTGGATCTGTGTTCACCCAGCGCCGATCCCAGGCTCAATGCTGTCCCTTTTATTGTGGCTATTTGAGACCAAATCTTAGTCGTGAAATAAAAACATTTTTTTAATTGAAATATTGATTTGGCTTTATCATTTATTGTTTATAACAGCAGTCAACCCCTTTACACTGTGAAAGACCACTTTCCTCAGGGTAGACTTTTCTAACATATTTCTCCTTGGGGTGTGTGGAGATTCCTCCCTTGGGTTTGCCTACCAAAAACAGTCCTCTGAGTTAAGAGAAACAGTCTTTTCCATGATTGTTGGTATGGATGAGTTACATCAATCTCTAATAATTGTTTCTTTTTGCTAGCTTTAATGTAATTGCTTTAATATTGCTTTCATATAGTTCACTATCTTGTCTTACACTATAACAGCAGCTGTTGCTTTTATGCTGTGTAGTAGATAATTCTGATTAAGTTGGTTTTGTCTAATCATATCTTTATCATATAAATAAGTAATTTTTTGCAAATATATCTGATTTGTCATCATTAAAACCTGTGGGACAAAGCTGTAAAACTTAGGAGTGTTGACAAAGTCTGAGGCTAGGACTGGATCCAGGCAGACCCAGGCTCCTCACTCTGAGGAGTTTAGAAAGTGAGAGGGTCCTTTTAAGCACTTTGTGTCTCAACAGGAGGGCTTTTCTAATAAATTTTGTCTGGACTCAAGCTGCAACAGAAGTTGTAGCCAGCTAGGTGTCAGAAAACAAGTGACAGAATGAGAAGACAGAGGCTCAAGCTGCAGCAGGAGAGGTTCAGGTTGGACCTTAGGTAGAATTTCTTCATGGAAAGAGTGTTTAAGCATTGGAACCCATTGCCCAGGGAGGTGGTGAAATCATAATCCCTGGAAATGTTCAAGAAACGACATGGCACTTAGTGCACTGGTCAATTGGTGATGTGCTTTGCAATCAAAAGTTGCACTTGATGGTCCTGGAGGTGTTTTCCAACTTTAACTGTCCTATGGTTCTGTATAAAACTCTCCCTTTTCTCTAAGAAACATAACTTGAAGGTAATGTTTGTTAGGATTTGACGTATCACAAGTATTAGAAGTCAGTGCATTGGAATGAGTGGAATGCATGGTAGTGTGCATAAAAAGAAGGGGAAAAAAAGGAAAAAGTTGGGCTTCAAATTAAATAATAGAACAAGTGAAATATCTCATTTCAAGTCTTGTTTCCAAATATCTTTGAGATTTTTTCAAATCAGGTTAAATTATTCTACCAGGTTCCTGCTGCTGTTTCAAAGAAGGCCCTTGAGCTGTGAGACTCCACAACAGGGGTATGAGATGGAAAACGTTCACTTCTATCCATTCTCAATATGTCTTCTCCAAAACAGGTCTCCAACTACTTTCATTTTGAAAGCAGAAATTAACACGAAAACAACCCTCTTTCAAGGTAAGAAAGAAAGAAAAACGTTTCACAAACAATTTTAAAGTTTCAAATTCAATCTCCTTCAACCTTCCTCTTAAACTGAAAGGCAATAAACTTCAAAGGCTTTCACAAAGAAAATGAAAAATACATTGACTGTCTGAGATAGTCAGTGCTCTTGCTTTGAGTGGCAAAGGTATAGATGAAATATAAAGATCTATCCTAACAGCTTGTAGACACTTGTGTTTTCTATTGAGAGACATTTTTTCTAAATATTCTATGTATTTTTTTTCCTGCACTGAAAAGCAATAAACATGAGTAACTAACAGAAAACTCCTTATTATTTATTAAATTCATAGGCATTTGCCAATAAAATGAAGTGCTAAAACTTGAAAATTTGTGAAGTTACATCTATAAGTCCAGAAAAGTATACTGAAATGTCCTAAAATCCTCTAGAGTATCCAAAATAAATATTTTGAGTAAGGTACATACCTTAACTCCTTTTCTTTCAGTCAGAAACTCTGTACTTCTACTTGAAAGACTACTGAGAAAATACTAGTTAGAACTAATTTGAAATGTTTATAATGGGAAGACAATCAGAGCTTTTCACATTACAAGTGATAGTGAATATAACACAAGACTGCAAAGTCACTGGTCTACTCAGGCATGTTTTTTTTTTTTTTTTTTCTTTTGTAAATTGCTGAGGAGTGTGAGCTTTTACACACTTTTTTTTGTTATTGCTTTAACAAACACTTCTAAAAATTCAAAAAAAAAGCATATTTTCTATTATATTTTAAAATAGTTCTCATGCACCTAGATGAATTACAGGCAAACTATAACTCTTTTTCAGACAGTGATTTCCTTAGATTCCAGCATCCAGTCTCAATCTGGGGTTGCTTCCCATTCTCTGCATGTTGTTTTCTCATTCTATTTCATGTCACACAGCTTGGACTTTATTATTGATATCTGTCTCAGATATCGTTACCTCTATCACTGATTTCTATACTCAGAACTTTGACCCTTTCACTTATCTCCATCAACACATTTTCCTTCCCACAGCAGTTCTTCTCAGCTGAAATACAGCGCTGTGCATTGACTACCAAGTTGTACAGGAAATTAAGCATTGGCAAACATTACACATCCATCTCTGTTTTATGCATTAGCATAGAAACACATACATACAACCACTGGAGACTGAAAACAGACTACAAACAAAAAACTTAGGCACTTTTGAAAATATTTCCCATGATGTACTATGGCCCTCAAAAATCTGAAATATTTGAGTTACTAAATCTGAATTTGGAAGGATTACCTGTAATCCTAAAGCATTTTAATCAAAGAACTGACTTGCACTCTACCTAGCAATGTAAAACTCAAGTAGGGCTAGATGATGACTGACATAGCTGTTTGCTCATCATCCTTTCAACCTTGCACTTGCGCTATTCCGCAAGTGTCATTCCACCATTTGAAATTGTCTTGCTAGCAGGTTTTAAACTATGAAATTTTTTTTTTTTCTAACAAAACTTTTGAAATTACTTTTTACACTGTGAACCAGTGGGATTTAATGCAATGATTGAAAAGAGTTGGACTGATTTAAGAACCTGTTCAACCGGCGGTTCCTTTGATGAATATTCATCTTTCAATTATCTTAAAACTGGATTTCATAGCTATCTGTTGCCTGCAACTTAAAATCACTCAAGCACTTGGCATAGCCTTGTTTGGGGTTTGTAATATTTTTGGAGTAGATTGAGCCTCTGCTTTATGGGTACAGAGTGCTTTGCTAGAGCCCAATGCTCCAATAGTTATCTGCTTCAAGAGAAAGATGCAGATTCCCTGCAGGAGATATCGAGCACCGAAGAAGAACTTTGTGAAGGTATATCAGTCATATGCGAGAACTGGATGCAGCATAACTGTAGGCTTTATGAATCTGCCAGGGGGCTTCCAAATACAGTGGGAAGAGAGATGTAGATGTCCATGGGTAGAATAGTCTCATCTCAGACTTTATAACAGTAGGGAAAAGCTTTGCACACATCTTATGCCTCTGAACCCTCTATCTAGTGTGAAAGTCTGAAATCATTTGATGTTTGTGGTTGGGATGTTCCTCTACAAGAAAGTATGAGAAAAGTTTTGCCTTAGAAAGGGGGGAGGGAGAGAGAGAGAGAGAGAGAGAAAGAAAGCGAGAAAGAAAGAGAATAAGAGGGATCCAGTGGTGTATCTTGAATTTTAAAGCCAAGTTAAAGGAACACAAATGGCATAGACATTAAAACAATACTATTTGTTACAGTTTTTATAGTCCTGAGGAAAGACAGATAGAGCATGTCATAGAGCTACGTCATGTTAGTAACCTTTTCCTAGCCAAATATAACAGTTAGATTGAATTTTGTATTTGCTGTTTCATGGTTGTTAAAATGACTCTGAAATAAATTATACTGTCTTAGAGGATATGTTTCATTAGGGCATACTGTCATAATTTGCAAAAACCAGCTAAAACTGAAGTCCACTCAAATCCATTGAATAAAACTACTGGAGGACCTATCCTAACTTCAGTTCCTTCTTCATAGTTATGTCCCCTGTACAGCTGTTAAAACAGGTGGAAAAAACTTGAAGTGTATTTATGCATAACTAAAATAAATGCTTGTCTTGTGTCAGGATATTTATTAGTGTTAATTACCCATGACATTTAGATTCTAAGTTGATTTTGAGGAGTCATATTTTAAAAATTCTGATTAGCAGATTTTCAGTTAAGGACAACTAAAAATTACTTTTTGCTTTTAAACATGAAATATCCCCATGACAGTTTTATTCAGGAAAATTCTTGAATACTCATGTTAGGAGACCCGTCCATCCAAAACCTCTACTAATCTATATTAGCCAAAATTGAGTTGGCATAAAAGCTAGATAACTGTGCTATTCACATTTAAGGTTTGTCTCATAGATGACTGACCACCAGGATTTGAAAACAGGGCTCATCACATTTCTCTCCTGGACTTTGTGACCATTTTAATGTATTTTACCTTTATTCCAGATGTATGCTGCCCTCTAGACTCTCTTAAAAGGTGAAAGCTGAAAAAAAATTTTACACCCTAGTATCTAAGAGACCTTCAGATCATGAAATATTTCATTTATTGGCTTGCTGGGAAGCAATACAGAGCACACTCTGCAAACAGAAGCAACTGTAGTGGCATGGCCATCAAACTACTTTGTTGCAGCAGATTTAGGTCCATTCTCTCTATAAAAGTTATGTTTCTTCTGGGTATATACAAAGGTGCAATGTCATCAAGCCTGAAGTGTAAACATGAATTCAAGTTAATTTAAGGCTATTTTTAGAGGCAGAGAGAACTTAGGTGTCCCAAGCCCTGATGAATTTCGGTGCCAAAACACCTACTTTTATCACAGCTAGTGGTGAGGATTCTCTGATTGATTGATCTTAAAATAGAGGGCTTTCAATTGCAATATATTGAAATGTATTATTTATTTCATTTCATAAAAGTTTTTAAAGAGAATCCCAACACACTCCTCCTGCTCCCAAAATATTTAGTGGAATATGTCTATGTAATTGTATTGGGTTTGCATGGTCAGGTTTTTGTAGCTGAGGGCTACAGGCATGGCTTCTGTGAGAAGATGCTAGAAGCTTCCTGCCTGAACAGGAGAGCCAGTGCCAGCTGGCTCCAAGGCTGGGAGGAGCCTTGGAGCCAGCCTGCTGCTGCCCAGGGCTGGGCCCTTTAGAAAGGATGGTGGCTTCTCTGTGGCAACATATTTAAGAAGAGATAAAATGTTCTTGCACAGATGTAATTGGGGCCAGAGAAGAGCCGGTGAGGAGAGGAACATGGGAGAGGAATATGGGAGAGGAACAGACTGCAGACACCAAGGTCACTGGAGAAGGAGGGGGAGGAGGTGCTCCAGGCACTGGAGTTGAGATTCCCCTGCAGCCCATGGTGCAGCCCATGATGAGGCAGCTGTGCCCCTGCAGATCATGGAGGACCACTGGGATGCTGGAATCCACCTCCAGCCCCTGGAGGAGCCCTGCAACAGAGAGGTGGATGCCTGAGAAGAGGCTGTGAAAACATGGGAGGCCCATGCTGGAGCAAGATCCTGACAGCAACCTGCAGACCCATGAAGAGAGGATCCCATGCTGGAGGAGGTTTCCTGGTAGAACTAGTGACCCTGTGGGGGACCCACACTGGAGCAGACTGTGCCTGAAGGGCTGCACCCCATAGAAGAGTTAACCATATTACAGTGGTTCATGGACAACTGTTTCCTGTGGAATGAACTCATACTGGAGAAATTAATGGAGAATTGTTTCCCATGGGAGGGACCCCGTCCTGGAGCTGAGAAAAAAGTCCTCTCCCTGAGCAGCAGCAGGGACAGCATGTGATGAACTGACCATAACCCCTATTTTCCATTATCCTGTGCTGCTGGTGGGGAGAAGGTAGAGATTGGAAATGAGGGGGGGGTGTTAAGGGGAAGGTGTTTTTTAATATTTATTTTACTTCTGATTATCCTGGTCTGATTTTGTTAGTAATAATTTCAGTTAATATCCCAAAGCTGAGTGTTTTGCTCATGATGGTATTTGATGAAGGATGTCTCCCAGGCTTTATCTCAACCTATGAACCTTTTGTTTTATTTTCTCTACCCAGTTCCATTGCAGAGGGGACTGACAGAGTGCCTTTGGTGGATGCCTGGTCAGCTTGGGTCAACCCACTACAGTAATTCAGGTTCTTAAAAGACAGGCATGGGCCCTTTAATCTGAAATGCACTTTTTTCTGCTAGGTATAGGATGAATGGTTTTAAGACAATGCTAACTCCAAAGTGTGGTTGGATGGGGCTCAGTGCAATGTGAGCTAGTGGAAGGTGTCCCAACACAAGGTATGGGGGGTAGAACTAGATGATCCTTAGGGTACCTTCCTATACAAGCCAATCCATGATTCTATGATTTTGATGGTATTAAAATCACAATAAACATTCGGTTTTTTAAGCATAAGAAATATCAAAACCCAGTAACAGTCCTAGAAAGAACTTAGTCATAACGACTGTTATTGATGCTCACAGCATGAATCAACAGAAAAACCCCAAAGCTTACTCTCAGAGTGATCAGTATGAAAAATGGTTCCAGTTAGCTTTGACGATCCATCTTCACAACTTTCCGACTTGGAAACACTGCACGTGTTCAGAACTGGTCAATGATACACTCCACAATCATTAAACAAACATCAGTATTTGCAGAGATCTTCACTGCTGTAAGAAAGCTAATTTTCAGTTGTATCAAAATGTAACAGTGATAAAATAGCAAATTTATATCACATCAAAGTAAGCTGCATGTCTTTATATTCAGTGACATGCTGTAGCTTTAGACTATTGACTACTTCCATGGAGCAGGCATTACATTTGCAATACATACACTTCAGTAAAGCCTTTGAAACCATTCTCCTGGATGTCATACAGAGATGACACACGTTACTACCATTATCTAGCTGTTCTTTGACTAAGTACATCTATGTTGCAAAACTGTAATTTTAAGTAAGCATAATTTCTGCCTTTTTTGTATCATAGGTATTTGTTTCCGTGGCCATGATCAGCGATCAAGAGTGACTATAGTCAACTAAGACAGACAGTAGACATCAATAATTATTCAATATTCAGCTGATCATTTGCTATAAGTCATTCATAGAAAGCACATCACTTTTTTAACAAGTATAAATATGAGGTTTTAAACAGGTCCCCATCTCTGATATAAAAGACAGTACCACTTGCATTCTTTTCAGCTTACTGTGTAAAAATGCTTGAGATATGAAGACAAAACACCCATACCTGAGAAGTGCAAGCAAAAATAGTGTAAATTGTCATATTGATACTGAAAAATATGACTTTTCCTGAAGGTGATTACACTTTCACATAGCCCAAAAGAGAGGGCAAAGTGGGGTAATATAAAAAAAGTGGTTGTATTTCCTCAAGCTGTATTTCAATCTATCCCACTCACATATGACCTGAAAATGAACTGCCCAAGCACATCATCTAGATTTTTATGTGATAATTTCTGTTCTTAGAGGTAAAGTTGGATTAGTGAGTGCCACGTTAAAGTACAAAATCTCCACTTCTGACTCTCAGACTTAACATAAATTTGCTGTAAACTGTACAAATAAGAATTCTGTCTCATCTCTCTTTTGATGCTTGGCAGAAAGACAGAGACATGTACCTGTCCAAGAAAATTTTTCCCCAGTGCTATAGAATCCATTTTTGTCAGTACAGAAAATGTAAATTTTGACAAAATCACTGTGTTATTCTGACCTGACACAAGATATTGAAAAGATTATATTTCCAAAAATATAGTAGCTAATGTTATTTGCTTTGTCTGCAAAAATGACTGAGCACAAGAACAGATTTCTCAGAGAGGTGGTGGAGTCTCCCTCAGTGGAGATACTCAAGAACTGTCTGGATGCAATTCTGTGCCGTGTGCTCTGGGATGACCCTGTTTGAGCAGGGAGGTTGGACCAGATGACCCACTGTGATCCCTTTCAAACTGACAGATTACGTGTGAAAATGATTATGATCAAGTGAAAAACTGTCCTTGAAATCAGCAAATTTTTGTTTCTGTACCTCAGCATGTTAATTACAAAAGAGAATGGAAAAAATAGCACTTTCGCTTATATTAGAGCAAAAAAGTATAAATCTGTATATTCAATTTTGTCTGAACTTTTACTTGTCCTTACATTGTAATATAAATAATAATACCAGTTGGGAAAGTATTTGTATTCTGTTTCTTAAAAATAGCTTTTTCAGTACAAAATTTTTCTTGGACACACTTTATATTAAGAATACATTTTTAAGTATGTTATCAATTTTCAACAATTGTTATTACCACTGGTTAATTGCACGTTACAGCATCTGACTGGAGAAAGTTTGGTTATAAAACAGATTGATAAGCAGTTGCAACACATTTTGCAGCTGAGCTTATATGTAATTAAAGCATGAGCTGCACTCCACAGTATGCTTATTACAATCTATGTTAATTATTTATTAAAATTTTTCAAATTGAACCATGATAATGAAGTACAAATTAAACCATTAGTCACAGACAGTGCAAAGACTATAAGAGCAAATTTAGTTGCAGCTCTTAGTTTTTTATGAGTCTAAGGATCTGTCAATTTTAAGGAAGTTATTCATAAGAAAATGTTTAACTTTAGTGATTTTATAGTAGCACAGAATATCTGCTTCCAACACGAACATAATGGGACTCTGCACTTCAAATGTAAAGGATTTGTATTAAGGCCATCCAGGACTGTATATGAAAATCAAGGAGGTGACAGCACATTTCATGGCCAGTATTTAGATTATTATTGTAAGCAGTGGGACAATGACATTGAAATATTTGAACCAGAAACACTTTCATTCCATGAGCTTCTGCAATCCATATAAATATGTTTACTTTTCAAGATATTCTAGTACATAAATTTTCATTTTGAAGGGTGCCAATACTCTTCATCTATTTTTCTGTTCAATCAAATCATCTCAGTGGAATATACTTTTGTAAAAAATCTCTGAGAAAACTCATTTTATACCTGTGAAGAAAGAAAATGGAGCTGCAATGTTATTCCTTACTCTGAGGAGAAAATTCATCTTTTCAGCCTTTTTTTTTTTTTTTTGGCAGTTCTAGTCACTTCCTTGACAAATACACTTACTATAGCTTATATTGTAGAAGCCTATCAAAAAAATCCACTCAACTTGTGCTACTGCCTTCCCAGCAGCACAAATGTAGGGTGTTGAAGTTCAGGGCAAAAACTGGTCCCTTTCAGTGAATCTTTGTGCATAATCCTTCAAATTCCTTCCCAACCAGGTGGTGTTGATCATGGTCAAAAATTACACTCAAAGTTTTTTGTTGCATCTGAAGTCTATATTGCCTTAAGGTCTGAGGTAAGACTCATTCAGTCTTCTTTCATAACTCATTTGATGGTTTTAAATAACTTCACAAGGACAAAAGACAGCTGTGAAATTCTTTAAGAGTAAATGTTAATTTCAAAAATGTCTGAGTTTTTTCAGCCGTGGATTATTGTTGTAGGTCCATCTCTAGTTATATTTTAATTAATTTTTCAAACAGAGACAGAGAAAAGGGAAACATTTGTTTAGAAAACATAGTCAAGAGAAAAAAACCCCAGACATTCACAAGAAAACTTCACTTCTTCATATCTTAATCCAGATCCCAAACTCCCTCATATAGTCTGCATAAAAAATATGTTTCCCACATGCAGAGCATAATGAAAGTCAAAGTGACCTCAGACAACATAAGTCAAACAGGTCTAGCACTGGATTTCTTGGAGCAGAAAAAGTACAGTCATCCCAAACCCTTTCATCCTTCCTCTCACTCTCCTTCCAGAAAACAATTATTTTGATAGTAAGAATGATTCTCAAAAAAACCCTTTACACATAGCCTTATCATCACAGTAGTCATGGTAACCTGATCTTAACAGTAGGACATCTTGATAAAAAAAGATAGACATACCAGGATGCAAGCTACAAAGACGGTCTTTTGAGCAGTTCTGAGATAACTTCTCTGAGGTAAATGGTGATGAAATCTTTGTTCCTGTTGCATGGTTTGAGCTGTTTCCCTCTCTGTGGGAAAGAGTGTGTTTGCTCTAAACCCATCTAAAAGTGTTTATTTTAGCTACATTATTTTTTTTGTTGTTGTTGAAAGGTAAATATTGAATAACTCCAACAGTGTATAAGTCACTGGAAGAAACTTGATTTTTCACCTTCCTGCTTAGTCCTTTGCATCTGTGGGTTTCCCTATAAGGAAGAAAAAAAAAACCCAACATATGTGAAGTGGTGATTTCTAGAAATATTTCCATTTCTCCCTAAAGGTGGCCAATTAGATGTGAAAATCCAAAATTCCTGTTGTCTCATTTTCAACAAAATGACTGGAATTTGATATTCAGCTATCTTTGAGTCTCTGGGTTGACTTACTTATTTCAGAAAGTGTAATTCCTAACAGCATTTGACTTAATGGATGCTGAGATAAGAACCTTGTCACCTCAGCTGTCTGTAGGCTACTTAAACAGGACCCAGAAACTTGCAGTTCAATGAGGTTAAAAGGCAACCTCCTCTTGATTCCTTAAAGTTGACTTTTCGTTTCAGCCACTGGCTTATGAATTAATTATAAGTGATTTTTTCACTAGGCAGATCACTTTCCCCGAGATTTGTGAGAGTCATGTAAAGACATTCAGACAGTATTGAAATAGTTAATACAGTACTAAGCAAATACTCTTCTTTTACTTTAAAACTGATACATTATCAGAAAACCTGTTGAAACATATAAATCTAAAGGTTTATCACAGTCACTGTTTTTTTTCTTCTCTGTATTTGCAAAGCTTTTTCATTTTCAGGTTCAGCTGTCAGAAAAGGCTAAGAATTATTTACATTACAACCTAGATTCTATATCTAGTTAATATGCAAAAAATATTCCCTCACACTCAAAGAGAAATGAGCTGCTGCACATCATACTCAATAAATTTATTGGACTGTGAGGACATGCGTGGAATTTTGTGAAATATTTTAAGTGCTTAATTTTCTTCAGTTCTTATGTAGATAACAGGAAACACAGAGACCAGTCCTCAGCTGGCATAAATTGCAGTCGACTAGGGAGTCTATGGCTGTGAGACAATCAAAACCTGCTGGGCTCTGTCCCTGGAAAGTCATCATGACAGAGATGACTGTCCCTGTGCTGCCAGTATAAAGAAATTATTTTCTATTTCCTACTATTAAAAAGATGCCAACAACCTCTTCAGTCATAAGAATGTGCCTTAACTTCTTTTTTTCACTTCATCTAAAAGAAGAAATTTTAGATGAAAATGAGCTCTCAACGCTAATCTGGGTGGAGGTTGTTTTGTTTGTCATTGTTTTCTCAATTTTTAAAAGATTTTCTAAACTTTTTTTAGTGTTGTGTTGTTATTTTTCTTTTGGTTATTTTTGGAGGTTTTTGCTTGTTTGACTTGGTTTCTTTGCATTTTTGTTTGCTAACTGAAACTAAGGATTTTTGGGGCCACGATTTTCACAAGTGGTTCACATATTTTTACTACTTGCCTAATATTTTCTAAGAAGATTGCTGACATAACAGCATTATGACAAAGGGTAATGGTTTTAAAATGAAAGAAGATGGATTTAGATTAGATGTAAGAAAGAATTTTTGTACAATGATGGTGGTAAAGCACAAGAACATGTTTCCCAAAGAGGTGATAAAGGTCCCTCAGGGAAAACCCTGGAAACATTCAAGGTCATTCAAGGTCAGAAACCTGATCTAGTTGAATATGTCCTTGTCCATTTGTAGGAGGATTGGATACTTGACATTTAAAGGTCCCTTCTAACTTAAACATTCTATAACATCCATAGAAACAGATTCTCTGCTTAAATTTTGGATTATAAGCCATAAAAACAACTGCAGAACTGTTGCATAAATTATGTTTGTTAACTAGTAAGGAAATAAAAATAATACTTGTATTAATTAATCTGTTAACTACTTTTTGATATTCAGAATGACCAACAGCAATATATATACACCACTGAGAAAGCAAATGAAGAAGAGAGTGCTGAAGATTTTGCCTCCTAAATGATTTCAGTTTAAAGCCTGAGTTTACATTCCTAGCAGACCTGGTATTGCAGACTTCTTAAAGTATGAATATATGTTGAAAAGTACTGAACCTCTGCAGAGTACCGTGGTCACAGCACTAGACTAATGCAGAATGTGCAGTCCATAATTGGCCCTTTGCTCCAACACATTTTCTGTCCCTGCTAGTTGTGAAATTATATCTTTCTATCTTTTGGAATGATTTTGTACATTCTTTCCAAAATATAACTAAGATATTAACAACTCTCTCTCCCTTTTCATGCTCTTTGGGCAGTTTCTCCTGGTAACACAGAAGTAGTTGCCAAGTAGTTAAATAAACAACACCTCTATAGCTGACCTGTTTTTCAGAACTTAATTAATTTATAATGTTTTTAACAGTGTATGAGGCAGAAGGGGTTCCTTTATAGATTGTTGCAGGTGTCTTGAGAATTATACTGATTCTCATCCGGGTTTACAGCTGTTGAAATTCCATTAAAAGCAAGGCTACTCCTCCTCCCATTCTTAAGCAGTTCTTTAAGCTTCATTCTTGACATTACCCATTGAAAGCAGAAACACCAGCAAAGTGCCAAAATCTATAACACTTTGTATGAGTTTGATGCAATTATCATGAGACAGAGTAAATAACTTAAGCCTCACAACAGACTGGAATTCCAAAGTTTGTTTGCTCTGTCTGAAAACAGGTCATTGCAGAAGAACAACTTAGCATACAGAAGAAAAGGCATCACTGGCTCTGCAATATGTACTGACTGGATTATTTGACTGAAGTCAGGCTTCATTGCCAACAGGTAAATAAACAAACTCTGTTTTTAGTGATGACTTTCTTGTCTCTCACAAATGTCTGACAAGCATGAAAGCCAAACATAACTTAGGTTCTTCCATACTCTATCAGAACATCACTTCTCCGTAATTTAAATGTTTTGTTGTCTGTGTTTTGGAGGTGTACATGTGTTTCTTGTAATCTGGAGACTATTTCTCACAAATACTCCTTTATTTCCCCCTTTCTAATTGAGCTGTCATTGCTCATGTTACCAAAAATTCTTCATCCCATTTTAAATTGTTTTCTGCAAAATATTATTTTATTTTCATTTGATTTAAGCCAAGTTGAAATTGCAAGTAGAATTTACATTAGTCTCCAGAATGACAGACAACTAAACCAAATGTATTTTATTGATTTCTCACAGGAATTTATATTTTTCAAGTAGCTCATGCTTGAAAATACCCTTATGTATCAACTGAAGAACTTGAAAAAGCTAAATAATAATTTTCTTTGGGACGGCAAAAACCAAAGTGAAACGTTTGCAAGCTTAAATTGCTGAGTACATGCACTTGAGCTGATGATAATGTTTTGGTGTTTTGCCATTACAGCCTATTATTTGCCACTTCCTTTGCAATGGAAAATATTAAGTCAATATGAGCTGATAATTTATTTATATGAGAGTGCATATGTGTGTGTCTATACAGATGTTAAAAACCCCCATGTTTTCTTCTACCAAAAGTAGAAATGCCAACAATTAAAAAAACCCATATAAACATCTTTAAAGAGGTTACACCTTCCCAATGTTCTATCAGTTGAGGGGTAAGAAAAAAGAAGATAAAAAATTTTCCACTGCAAATATCACGTCTGAGGTCAAACAGGCAAACAACGAAATTCTAGAAGCATCAACACCTAGAAATTACTCTCTTACAACCATCACTGTGTTTCTGTACTTGTGGCTCTGATTTATACCCAAAGTCTCAGTAGTGTCAATAAAAGCAGAATGTGAGGCCAAAGGGCTGCAGAATGCCTTACTTCAATATTAGTCCACCACCAGCATCTTCTAATAAAGCAGCAGGGAGAATGCAAAGGAGTCCTTAGCATCAGCATAGTCTTCTTTAGTCCTTGGATGCATTTGCTTGTATGGCTACAATCCCATTTCTGTTAGTGATGCTGGGGACACTGAAAAGGACATCCATGTCCATCAGGTTCAAGCACCTTTACACATGATAAATATATAGTTACAGCCAGTGGTTGCTCTCTGGTATATTGCAGCTCATATAAATTTTTACCAGAGGAGTGCAGAAATAAAACCTCCAGACGCATTTTTTTTCCCTGCTCACCTTTTGCTGGTCTTGATCCTACAAATGATTTGCAATAATAACTTTATAGGTGTGCTTAGTAACTGCCACTGTGATGCTGCTTCTGTGAATGAAGATACTCTTTGAAGTCAAGTATTTGCAGAATCTCCAGCTTAGATAATAAAACCTTCAGAATCTTCCTCCATTTGATGTGATTAGCAAGAAAAGAACAATGAATCGAATTCTGTATTTACTTTTCTTACAATCTAATGTTCTTGTTCAGAAAACGGCTCTGTGCAGGCAGACCTCTTGTACCTGTACCTGAACCCTTTTGACTCCTACTGAATGTATATATAGGCTTTAAAAAGCTGTTTTAAAACACAGATAAAAATAGGGAGAAAAGCTGACTTCTTGCACCCCTGGCCATTCAATGATCACACCAATTGCCAATTAGGGGAGCATGGCAATTTTCCTGTTTTGAACAATAAAATGTCAAATCCTAATATTAGATAAAACTGTTTATGGATATCTTTTCAGTTTCTCTTTCCTCTACAAAGAAAAGAAAACGTTTAACAATTTAACTTAAGACAATTAAATCTTTCTCTTACTATTTTTCAAACAGCTCATTTAAGACAAGGAATTAATTTCCTTTGAGTGTAAGAACAGCAGGAACTGATTTTTCCATGAGAAGAATTTGTATAATAATTGATTTTCAGTTACAGTAGTGGTTTACTTTAGGTACTGGATCTAAATACTATGTAGCCTTCCTCTTCATCTTTCATCTGGTCTGACTCACAGATACATGAAAACAATCTTTTCTTCATATATGGCTATTTAAATAAAGTGGTATCTAAAAGTTCAACTGAAAGCCAAAGTGCTTAACATGGAAACACTTCTTTGCAGCTAAATTTTCCCAGGCTATGGTACAATGCATTTAATTTGAAATAAAACATATTGTTGAGAGCAAACTTAGAATAAACATATAAATAAATGTATGTAAAAAAGAGTCTCTTGAGAGACTTCTTTCCACAGACTTTGAGGAAAATAACACAGTTTCATGCTTTTTACCATGCTGTTTTTATTACTGAGAGATTTCTCAACTCAGAAGACAAAAAAAGAGTACTTTAGCTTCTAGCTTTGCGATTCTCTGGGGGGAAAAATTTGCCTATATATGTTTTGTAATGTATCTCTTCTCATACAGATGTGCAATTGTGGTGCAATGTGACAGTGCAGAGGAACAGGGCAATGTCATGTCAGGAAGTGTATTAGCAGCATTTGGAAGCAAGATCAGGAGTGGAGAGTACTGCTTCACTGATCTTCTAGATGAACATACCAGTTCATTCTCATATAAGAAAGGTGAAAGCTTTCATAGGGTGAAAGATGCAGCCTGCATTGATATGGTTGCATTGCATCTCATGTACTTATTAGACAATTCTGACACAGAAAAAATGCTTGTCTCACAACAAAAAAAGATAATCAATCATTGATTTCAGCATACAAAAGGACATAATTTCCATGGTCTTTATTGAAAATTAGTGTTTTGTCCAAATACCTTGATATGTCTTCCCTTTTAGACAAAGACACAACTTAAAATACATAAGTAAAAGTATGACGTGTATGAGGTGTACAGTATACAAGGCTAGAGTTCCTTTCACACTTTTCATAACAAAAAGATTGGGATATGACCTCTTTCAATTTTTAATGCCTCAAACCCATATTTTACCAACATTTTTTTTTTTTTTGGTGGGGGTGGGGAAGTGGAGGGCAGAAATTTGGCTCCAACAACTGTTTACATTTTACAAATCCTAGACAAATGTCCGGAGCTTTCTCCCTAAAATATTTGCATATGAGAAACTGAAGTCATGCTCAGATTTGTTTGTGTTCCATAAATCTACTGAAGCAAATGCACTGTAGATCAAACTGGCGTAATCATATAATAAGTTGCTCCAATTAACTCCAGCTGGTTTTTAGTCTGATTGAAGCCTTATAACATCTAGAGAAGATCTGCGGTAAGATCTGTCATCTCATTTAAGTGGAGAGGAAAACAACAAGAGTGAAAATATGATTGTTTCTCCTACCTAGGATTATCTGGTAATATAGGGAACTAGTCTGAACATTTTCCAAGTGTTCCTAGACCATAGGATGTCTCTGTATTTCTACAATCCATTCATCATCACCAACAAGAATTATTTCTAAGGACTTGCAAACATTCTGAGAGTCTGAAATTAGTTTTCTTGGTGACAATATATGATGTAAGAACGTGACAACTTGATTGCCGTAATAATGGAACTGCCAAACTTTGCCAAGGAGGAAGGCAGAAAAAGGGAGAAACATGAAAAAAATTGCAATTTAATTCTGATGTTGGTCCAAGATTGCTTTAATTTTACTCATGTACTCTGAAAACCAGAAAAGAAATATTTTTTAAGGCCTTCTGAAGCTAAATGGCTCTTGGGGGATGTGAAATTATTATCTCAGTTACAAATTTATTTTTACCCTGAATCCATGTTTTACTATGCGAGTTTTATTTGTTGTTGTCTCATTATTTTCATCTTGAGAAAATATTCTTATTTTAGTCTAATTGGTTTTCCTAGTACAAACAACAGAAAATAAAAATGTGACACATTCCTGTAATTCGACAAATATTTAGAGAATTTTGATGGGGAAACATAAAGCTAGGTAGATTACAGTTGTTTTTCTTGGGTAACTCTCGTATTCGTAGCTGTTGGCTGCAACAGTAAAGATGAAGGAGAGATTATATTTATATGTAACAGATTTCAGCAGAAAGGATTCCTCATGTGTCCTGTAGTATTCATATACATAATACATAAGAATACTGATTATACACATTTATTACATATAAAAACCAGAATGTTGTATAACAGTCAAATGTACTTGATAGTATAAGAGAGGTAAAGAGTAATTCCTGTGGAAGTCAAACTACAGGTAAAATCCTAAGTAAGCAGAACTCAATTTTAGTTCTGGAATTCCACAGGAACATCAAGGTCAATATCCCCTTGTGAAATGTAACCCTGTCTCATTACTAAACTCCCTGAAACCTTCACTTCATGAAGTGGTATTAAGGTTCAACAAACATGTGGCAGAGCTGATTTAGCTAAATTGTATTCATACCCCTCACCGAATTTCAGAGTGATTGACGGTAGCTGCTTTATCCAGTTATCTCCTCCTGCTGCTGCTGCTGCTGTTGAGGTCTGATCTTGCTTCCTTATCTAGATGAGATCCCAGGCAAGTGTTAATTGTACCAGAGTGCCTCATCTCCCAGACTGAATGCCAAGACACATATACTAACTTTCTCATTTAAGAAGTCAGCACATGACTGGATACTTGAATTTGGATATCATAACAAAATGTATTTTATTTTCTTTAAGGTATTTCCATGCGGATTCATAAGGATTGTGAATGCCCTATATTACTGCTTCTGTTGCTTCAGCAAGCAATGATATGTCTATACAGCCTTGCAGCCCACAAAAATGCCTGGGAATTTAATGCATCACTGTCTTTAAATAGCAAATAGTGAGTTAATTCCATCACCAGAAATTGAAAGCAATGTGGTCTCGCTCTCCCCAATGTAATGGAGGCTTTTTGAACAGTAAAAAAAAAAAAAGCTTGATTAATTTAGTGACTACTAATTAATATATGGTGGTCGAGCCTGTCGATATTCACTGACAAGGTTATCATCAAGATGTCAATGAGAGGCAGAGTGAATATCTTAAGCAGTTCAATGGATTCCAGCCAAGAAATAATAGAGGGGAGAGTGGCAGGGATAGATAGTATACAATTGTACCACCGAGGAGAGCCAGAGGAGAATGGGAGAAAATGTCTGAGCCTCATGTTTACTCTGAAGAAAGTTTGTTTTGTCTCAGCATGGAACTGATAATTAAATAGGAAGCAGCTTGTGCTCCCAGTGCTCCTTCTACTGAAGCCTAAAGAAAGTTATGTCATTAACTCCATAAGCAGTAGAGCTGGCTACATAGTAGCTAGTATGGCTCTCAAACAAATAAACAAAAATTTCATCATAGTTTATATATAGGTTATTTTTTTTAAGAGAGGACTGTAACAGGTGAATTTTTTAAGAGAGGACTGTAACAGCCTTTAAAGGCTGTTGCTCTGCTTAATAAAATCTTTTAACAATATATGTTCTCAAGTTCTTTGGAATCTCTCAATACATGTGATATGTAGAGAACTACTAATACTCATTTAGAAAAGTACAATGCATCATAGAGATGAAAGACAGATTTTTAAAGATATAAAAGAGTTTAAAGGTGAAAATGTGATATTTGTCAGAAGCAGGTGAAAGACATGTAACTCTTAAAGATATTTCAATCATTATGAAGCAATGGAAATTAAATATATAGATACTTAAAAAATGAGATTAGTTTTATCATTAGTCACAGGCATAAGTTTCAAAAACCTGTGGTTGCATGACTTTCTAGTGTCACAGAGAAATTTTGGAATATAAATAGCAGCTGAGACTCCTCTCTGAAAAGGCATTTTAAACCTTTCTTGGAGCTTATGGCAATATAACTAATTGAAGTCAAAGCCAGTGTAATACTATTGCATCACTAATTCATGTAAAGATATTTAGCTGAGAGCCTTATGGTCATAAAAAAACTTTGCCAGAAATATGTTCCACTTCTCCATGTGCTTTGACCAACTCTTTTGGGTTTGTGCTACATAAGGATTTGGCAGATTTAGCATTAAAAGATGTCTTATAAATGGACAGAAACTCTCATGGAATATTTTGTTCCAAATGTTTCAGAAGTAAAGAAATCCTGCATTTAGAGAAGTGTCATTTTTTCTTAATTTTTACTCTTAATCATTCATTCACATATTCTTGAGCTGCTCCTCACAAATCTCTTGCCGTCTGAACTCCTCTGCTTCATAATATTCTTTCATCCTATAATCTGTTTCTATCTCCTATACTCTTGCTACTTCCTCTTTCCTATTCCCTCTGCCATTTCATTCTCTGCATTGTTTCATGATTTGCTTTTGGCCTCACAGTGATTCTTCTTCCCTGTTCCTTATATTAATAATGTTTTCAGAGAGTTGTGAATGACAAGGATGTCTGAACAAATCCAGTATCCTCTTTTATTCTCCACAAAACACATGTGAACAAAAAAGTGACTGTCTGCCTTTCACAAGGACAGGGAATACAATGCCCTGTACTCAGAGGAATAAGTTATGGTTTATTCTGCTTTGAGTAAAGAACTTCATTGAGAGTGGCAGGAACTAAAGCACCTTAGAGATTACTGTTTGTTCCAGCTGAATTGTCATTGTCACTCTGCAATCCGTGACCTGTCTGCACTTCTTTACTGAAGCTGTCTTATAATTAACAAAGCTACTGTGTCCTGAACCTTGTGAATACTGTCATAAAGGGCATTACTTGGATTGTCCAGCTGGCAAATAGAGTTTGGACCTTACAAGAGCTTCGAGCATCCTGTTCTGTAGGTGACATTGATTAGATGTGCTGTAAGGAAGAGATGACATTTTAAAGGTTTGAATATGCAAATGATTTTTTTCCCGACAGAAGGGATAGCATTATGAAATGTTGCAGAAATGACTCTTACTGCTCATTAAAAAAAAACACTAAAAAAAGGAAAAGGTTCATACCTCCTCACATACTTTGAGAGAAAGAGCAAACAGGAGCCAAAACTGGAATGGCCTGAGATAAATCTATATGTTGAAAACTAACTTTAACACTTACAATTCTATTCTCTTAAATGTGTATACCCTGAATGGTTTTAATGTCCTTATTGTGTGACTGAAACAGGTCAGCAAGCTCTCCACCCTCCCTCTGTCTTGTGTCACAGACTCAGCAACTCCACTCCTTCTTCCAACATGGCCAGGAGATTTCTGATGATCTCTCTCACCCCCTCTTCCTTTCGCACCCTCCTGCCAGCAGCAGGGGTGATAAGCAAACCTTCCCTCTGCACTGCAGTTCATCTCACTATTCCTTTTCCTCCTAGCTGGGCATAGCTTCAGACCTATCAAGTCCTGTTTGGTAGCAGACTCACAAAAGTATTTCAGGAGGTTCCCTGCTGTCAGTTTTTCTTCAAGTTTTTAAATGGTGAAATCACAGACCTTTCTCCTGTAGGAGAAGCCCACAAGCTTCCTCTGCAGAGGCAACCTGCAGGATCTGTTACAAGTACTTACCCATGCTCGGTGTTTAACAAAGCGGAGCAGAGCAGCTGCTCTGTACTTCAACTAGGGGTGCATATTATAGTCAGATCCTGCAAATAAATGGTTTTCCTCCTACAGGGTACACTCCCTAGTGGCAGCATAGAGCAAGGACTCCCATGCTTGGACTTAAACCTGATAAATGGTTCTATGCTCCTGCATGGTCAGAATAAAGTTAATATGTGAGGAGCCAGTGGAAAAAAACAAACCAAATCCAAAGTTATAAGTTAAATATGTTTTCATCACTTCGTAACAACTTTAAAACCTGTTTAATCTTTTTTTTCTTTTTTTGTATAGGTGTAGATGTGGGCATTAGGTGATCCTCTCCCTTTTCAGATTAATCACTGTTTTCCACTGCAGAAATAGCACAAGTAATATAAGAATAGAGATGTGCCGGGAGAGAGAGGGAAAACTGAAACTTCATGAAACACAGCTTCAAGTAATAAAAATTCACATAACCCACATAACTATGAGCTGACAGGCACAACATATTCTTAAACATCAAGACTCTTTCCCAGTTGTCCAATTAATAGAATTTCCCTTTTAGTAGTAGCCATCCTGAAGATATTTTTTGCATTTTGCCAAGCATCGGCCGTGTAACTTTATTTCATTCTTTCTTAGCTAGCTGTTCAGTCATTTATCTTCAGCACTGTGATTCCAAGAAAGCATCAAAGCACTGCAGAAGTGATGAGCTACAAACAGTGCCCAGACTCGGCATTGCCAATCTTCTATTTTAAAATTGCATGAGGGATACTGACATCAAAAAACAAGTTTTGAACTATTATTAAATAAACAGCTTATCTCTTGTATAATTCTGAAAAGAGTTAAGAAAAACAAAACAGAAGTGGATCAAAAACTTTTCTGCCTATGAAGGTTAATGGAGCCCTGTCACTGAAAGTTTACAGGAACAATCCTCACCAGATGTTAGGATACTGTCTTATTAATGTTAGATCGTTATTATCATATTTCATTTAGTGATGTCAAACATAAAACGTGATAAGATGTCAAAATGTGAACCTTGAACAGTGAGAGATGATCTTTGAAGTAGGCATTGATTTGGCAATGCTAGATGGCCCATTTTGGTGTCTGAATCCAAATTTTTTACCATGCGTCTTACGTGGGTATTTGGATAAGCAAACTCTGAATATGAGACCACATGGACAGAATTTGGCTCAAAGACAATGTGGGTGCTAAGGGCCAAACAGTTTTTTCAAATCAGGATTGCAGCTTGGTTGCAAGAATTATTGAATGCCCCTGAAAATACAGGCTGAAATGATCAAAAGAACAAATGCAGCCAACACACAAAATTTCCCTGAGCCACTTTGAAGGTCTGTCTCATGTTGTAAATTGAGACATAAAGATTTGCCCTTTCTTGTGATATATGACCAATGACATCAGGGTGTTTACATCATCACACTTATTCTTTTTCATCTTCATCACACTACCCAGCTAAAACAAGTATTAAACGTGATTTGTGCATGCATCTATGTAGATAGGTTACATATATAGCTACATTTAACAGCAGTATATTTAAAAATATGGACTCAGTGTACATTAATTTTTGCAATAAAAAGGTGCCTCCAATGTGCAAAATTGAAATGAAAGATCTTAAATGAAACAGAAAGAGAAAATTTATGCACACTCATTCTCCAGAAGGAATATAGAATATAGTAATAAAAACTATAGAATATAGTAATCTTTGTACAGATTTTAAGTCTTTACTTTTAACTAAAGTTCATGGTATGGTAATGAGCTGTTGATTTTTGTCTTCAGAAAATGTTTGCATCCAGTAGAGAGGCTTTAGACATCTGGCAAATGTAAGCATGGTAAAGGGTTATTGCCTAAGGGATAATAAATGAGGGGAAAAGCATCCCTCCAAATGACTCAAAATGAAAGATGAGGTTGGTATCTTTGCAGTTGGAAATTGTCTGTCATATCTTAAGGTCATCTCAAGTCACCCCAATTATAAAGCATATTATAAATTATTTTTAAATGTCTTAAAACAAATAATATAATTAAGCAAATATTTTACTCATTTTTGTAAGAAAAATATACTGAGACTTAAATTCTCCATGTGTATCAATTCTATATACACTTCAGTTAAAATAAACAAGATTTAATCCAGCTTGAAAAAAATGCACTTGTGACCCTGGAAAACCAACAGAAACGTGTTTTAAATCTCACTAAATAATGACAAAATGCCTCAGACAGAATGCTACTTCACCATAAAATATATATAATCACTTTTTGGAACACTCCTGGGTAAGGAAATATGTCTTCCTGTTTTTAGGTCAGTGGATCAATGTATTTGTCTTTCCCAAACAGAAGTGATTTTGTATAACAGGATGTCATGCCCTGAGAGAAAGGGGAAAGTAAGAACGGAGGTCTCTAGAGTAAATCACTGTGAACCTAAGCACAGTCACATAGCAGCCAAAGCATTCTAAATCACAGCCCATCAGTGCAATCTCCAGGGTCCAGCACAGGTTTGACATTAGTGACTACTACATAGCTTGACATTAGTTAGCATCTACACTTTAAAATCCAGTGATATATTAACAAGCACATATTTTATGGGGAGAATAAATGTTCAAGCTTGACTGTTAAATTTTGCTTGTGTTGTGTTTTTGTTTTGATTTGATTTGATTTGTGGGTTTATGTGTAGGGATTTTACCTGGTAGAACAGAGAACAGCAGGGAGAGAAGACACAGGAGTTTGAAGAGAGTGCAAACTTCTCACTGGCTCATGACCAATCTCAAACCCATAATTTTTAATCAATTTCTTTCCTGAAGGATCATGCTGAAATATACTAAAAGAGCACAGAGGGTAAAAAACTCTACAACCTGGGAGAAGAATTTTTTACTGATTTAGTCATTATGAGAAAAAAAGTCATGATTAAGTGTTATGAGTTCTGTCATCTTTAGTTAGCTTTAACTCAGCTATCATCATGTCTCACTCCAGATCTAATTTATAAACTTAGAAAAGTAGGTAAAGCCAAAATCCATCAGGGCTGTTAGAGCAGTGCTTACAGAAATTCTTTCTAGAATTCATTTCCACTTGCTTTTTATAAAGGTCTCTCTTTATATATACTTTTAAAATTGATTCTACATTACAGATACATTTTCTTCAAAAGTACTGAAAAGGAGACCCTGTTACCTTTCAGTAAGTTCGATCTTCATGGCTAAATCTGAGTTCTGCAGTAACACTCTTTGGACAGCAGTTTTTCTGTGGTCTTACAACACACTAGTATTGCTACAGGAAGATAGAATGAATGAAAATATTAGAAGCTTGTCTTTGAAGTTGTTCTAAGCATCAGGACTTGAAAATAATTCAGGACAAAAAAAATGGGCTATTAATGATGAGCAATAGCAAATATTCAGTAGTAACACACACTGAAAAAATTAATTAAGACCCTATGAAAAACAATTGTACTGGCTGATGTGTAAAGAAAAATCAGACAGCAGGGGCAACATCAGCTGTTCTGGGGCACAGGAATACTATACTCATATTAATCATTAAGCTATCTAAGTCATTTCTAGCTTGAAGAAAGTAAGCTTCCTTCAATGTCTGCTTAGTTCTGAGACTTTGTTCTGACAGCACAAGAGAACATCTTGTGCCATACGGAATCTGTGCCATTCTGAAGCAGGTTTATGAAAAGAATACTTCTCTCGGTGTTAATAAGGTAAAGGTCAAATTGCCAAAGAAAAAAATGTATGTCTAAAAAACCTGGCAGTTCTCAAGAAATACCAACCCTGTTTGGTTTCCCTAACTCTCATGTGAGTTCCTGGTTTTGAAAACTGTTCTACAGGTGTTCAACATAATTTTGAACACTGGTTTTTCCCAGTTCCAAATAAAGAACTGAGAAAAAAACAGTGTTCTTCAAGAGATATTAAACTATTAAAGTAAAAATTCTGAGGTTTGAAACAACTAAAATTTTATGACAGATGTGCCAGCCAAACTAAAACAATAAGGGAACTCAATTATAATTTTGTTGTTCAACTCATAACTTTTCTGTTCTCCAGACAACTCAAATACATTTTTTCAGAGGGCAGTGATTCCTTAAGAGGTGACCCTTTTTGTCAAGCTCAGCTGTTTCCTGATAAATCTCAAGTGCTTGCGCTTTCTTCCCAACCATGCAAGAGCAAATGGTTTTTGTAGTAAACTAGTCAGAGATGTATAATGCATAAATCCATAGAAATTGCCAGCATATCAGAAAGGCAAGGGTTAACACCCAGTAATAAAACAGAAGTCCAAAGCTGATGGTTGTTTACTACCCAGACTGGCTATGGACTTTAAGGGGTTGATAATGATTAGAGCCAGTGACAAGAGTTAGTAGGACTGACCTGTGGAGACACATGCCCTTTTTTCTCCACCTCACTATGTAACAGCTGGGAGGAAAACTGCAGATTTCACAGCACAAGAGGCTCTTCCTGCCTTTGAGAGCTTTCAACACAAAGAATTAAGGAAAGAACTAGGTGAAAAATATATTGTGGTATGTATGAAGATGAAAGAATGAAAGCTAAAAACCTGTGAGTAGGGTCTAGGCAATAGGAAAAGGAAGTAAGGGGACAAGTGGGGCAAGATGTTGATACAGTGAGGAGGAAAGGTTTAAAACCAACCTCCACAAGAAAGAGATGCTTTAAAATTATGCTTTCATATCTGTTCTATTCAGGGTCTGTAGGGATTCCCAAGCTCATGTTCAACACTGAGATTTTCTCATGGATGTTCATGCATTGTGTGTGTGAAGGAATTTGTTACACCAAACACCTGGCTTGATGCCTGGCCCATAGAATTACATTAGCTATTTCTATAGATTTTTTTTCATATTTCCATTCACTGAGTGTTTTTACTGAGTCAACTTATCACAGAATGTATTTAATTAACAGTTTATTAAAGATGATCTGTAGTAGTAAGCAATAATAAAACAATACAATTTAGATTTCCATTGTATATAATGTTACAATAATTACTAACATCTCTATATAGGTGCTAGGGGACATAACATTTTCTGTGTTGGCTGAATACCACTATATTCAGCTTTCCAGCCCTCTTCACCAAAGCACCTTTGGTAAACAGTTAGGGGAGATTTTTCTATCACATTGAATCTTTAAACATTCTTTTCTCTTTGGGTAAGAATTTTTATTTTAATGCATTTTAAAAATATGTTTTTATTAAACAGTTCCCTTAAAATATATTAAAGGATAGTCTATTATTAATTGATAGCATCCTGTCCATTGGCAAAAGAAGAGCTTCTAGATATGTTCCAGATGAAATATTATATATAGAATTAGTGATCTCATGCAGCATCCATTTCTCTGAAGTGCAGGATGCATCTGCTCTGATATCTATACAAAAACAAATTTAAATATAGTTTTCTTTTGCATAAAGAATATAATGAAAACTATTTTATCCAGTGCTTCTGCAATGGTAATGGTAGGTAGCTTGAGGAAAACCCTGGCTGAAATATGGTATTAATGCTTTTTTTAACAGCCAATGCATTAGTTATACCAGCAAGCTGGAGATCTAGTGTAACCTGCTAGGGTTCTGCAGAAAATCCACAAAATACATGTGGAAAATATAAATTCTGACTCTCACACAATGGTGATTAATATTTCTGAAAACTCGTGACTACCCTATAAACAGTCATTCCACTGCCACTTTTTTTAATCAGAGACTAAGGACAAGGCCAGAGAAGCCTTGCTGAGGACAGATTTCAGTTAATGAACTACACATAACAGGATGTTGACCTGGTGCATAAAATCACAAAGCCATAAAACATGCTGAGATGTCGCAGGGCTTCTGGCTGTAGCTCTCACATTAGGTCCTGAATGATCCCCTATTATCACAATTTTCTTAGAAATTTCCACTGGCTGACCTTTTCCAGGGCAAAAGAAAGCAGAGAAGAAATTGCACTAAGCATATATATATTTTTTTTAATCCATGGCTTTAATTATCTTATTTCTCCTCTAATTGCTTAACAGTGAACAAAGATGCGTGCAGTCATATCTGTGGCCCTCAATTCTGCATCTATACCTTGAGGAGCATGGTAATAATTAGAAAGTAGTGCCCAACTACTAAAGGTGTGTTAGTAAAAGGCACTGATCAGTACCACATGTAAAGAAATGTCAAGGTTCTCTGGGAGAGCATTTGCATCTGGAAACTTTTAGATGCCAGCTAGGGAGGAAGAAGGATAAATGTAGACTAAATCTGTCTGTTCTTTGGCATTTGCAGCAGAAATAGCTGAGTCAGGGTTGCAATGCTAAAATTCAGAAGGGAGAAGCAGTTTCTTCTGCAGCAGATAAAGGTAGAGTGATCATAGGAATCAATGTGCTTCTGGGATTTCTCCTGAAGCTTTGGATTCAATTAAATTGAAAATGTAAAATCTAGGAATACTGGAAATTCAGTAACATTCGAATATCCAAACAGAGATGACATTTCAGAAACCAAACGGGGTTTCCTCTGAAAAACTGCAAGGAAAAATATTTTAGAGTAGACCTAAACCCCTGCTATTTGTAGTTATAACATTATAGGAAACAGGTAATTTTTCACTTCTTTCTCAACATGCCTTGATGGATGTGACTCAAAAACATATCACTGTTTGGACTGGATTCAGTCTGCATTTCATGTTTGCCTTTGAGTTTAGGTCTGTCACAACTGATAAATAGTGATAAATGTGACATTACTGCGTCTAAAGATCATTAAATGTCAGCTCATGCACTGGCAGCAAAATGGCTGGCAGAAAGTCAATGATGCAGGAACTGTATGGAGTGTGAAGAGCAGAGATGGATCTAGGGCAGCAGGGAGTCGTGCAAGCTGTGAGCAATCAATCAATCATTTTATGCTGAGGGAGAACAAAATGAGATGTAAGGGGAGTTCACTGTGTACAGGTAGAGAGAAAAAATTCTTATTTATAAGTGTTTTGATTCATGTCTGTGAGCATTTAGTAACCATGAAGAAAAATAATAGGCCAGTAAAAAGCATTCATTGTACTCCAGCCAATTGCTTCTGATAATTCATCTAAAAATTTATATTCTTCTGTGGGTTTCAAAAATTATTTATTTATCTATTTATCTTATTTATCTGTTGCTAGAGCCTGGATAGATTATTATTTCCTAATTTTTTAGTATTATCATAACCTGCAAAAAATTGTGTAAATAACATAATTGGCTTCTGATTTAGACAGATATCAGTAAAAACCTCCAGCAGTACAAAAAACAGCATACACATGAAATCCTTTTATGTAAGAGCATTTTCAAGTAAATATATGCCAACTGGCTTAATTTTTCTTTCATGAACATAAACAATATTAAAAAATATGGCTCAATTTTACTTTCCTTTTTTTGAGGAAAAATCAAGAGCAGATCCATTTGGATTTCTGGAGTATGCCAACAAGAAATTGCACAAATTTGATGTAATGACTTTTGTCCATAAAGATTACTAGTTTGGTTCCAAAAGTTACGCTTTGAGTACCACAATGCTAATACTCTTCTAAAAGAAAGCTATTTCTCTATTCAAGCCATTTTCTATAACCCAATCAAGACTGAGACTCTTTTGAAAATTCTAGGAAAATACCTTTTCACAAGAAAATTGTTTTTAAAAATAAAGCAAATAAAAAGCACTCCTTTCAAATCACTGTAAACTCTCTGTAGCATTTAGTGTCCCCTACAGAATTTCTTTGTTGGTCTTTAAACATACACTATTAACCAATATAGTTACAGTCACAAACACAGAAGTTGAATTCTATGTATTTGCCTTATGCAAAAATGAGAAAAAAAATCTTAGCTATGTTTTCAGCCCAAAAAAGAGGTGATCTGAGTTCAAGCTCAGTGTTTAAGCAATATTAGAGTAGTGCTAGATAAACAAGACTGTGTGTCTGTAGTAAATATGATTCTGATTAAGTACTTCTCTTCTTACATCATTCAGATCTTACACTTTAAAAAAAATCTTTTACTAACACTCAAAGAATATTTAGATCTGAGGAATGTTAAGAGTGTATATTATAGATTTCTTTTAACATTGTTAAGAGGAAGATGCCCAGGACATTGCCCCTTGCATGGATGGGGAGCTGCTCATAGAGAGTGCAGTCTAGCCAAAGCAGAGGCTCAAAGTCCTGCTTGTTCAGTGCCTGCTTTACACAGACTGTAACATTTGAAATGTTACATTTTTCAGAGTCATTACATCCTCTTATGCAGACATCTTTCCAGAGTTCACACCTCTTTGTCGCTGGAGTCATCCCTGAAGTAAAATCAGAAATATTGGAGTACACTGAAAAAGCAACAAGGGATATGGACATAGTAATTACTGAACACGGAGTTGGCCCTAGCTCTTCTCTCAAATAGTTAGGACAGGTATCAACTATACAGTTAAGCTCCCAGCTTTCTTACCTCAGTGAGTTAAAAGGAAACAATGCAAAGAACAAAGAGTAAGAATCTGAAGACTGATTCATCTTTTAATACATAATATTATGTGTTAATTCATCAATTATATTTCATAATTTCATTGAATAGTTTGAAAAATGAAGCAGAACCTCTTTCATGTGCAAAGGTAAATTAAACAATAACCAAATGTGAATAATCTGTATTTGTGATAATTTTTTCTGGAGTAGAGATGATTTTTTTCATGGTGGATGGTATGGGGCTGTGGTTTTGATTTGTGCTGAAAACAATGTTGTTAGCACAGGGAGGTTTTTGTTTCCACGGTGTGGTTCTTGCACAGAGTCAAGGCCTTTTCTGTGTCTCATCCCACCCCAACCGTGAGGAGTGGGGCGCACGGAGTTAGGAGGGGAGGCTACACAGCCAGGACAGCAGACCCCAAGTGACAAAGGGACATTCCATACCATTTGGTGTCATGCTCAGTATTTAGACACAGGGGAAGAAGAAGGGAGGGGGAAACATTCATAGTAATGGTGTTTGTCTTCCCAAGTCATCACGGTGCATGGTGATGGAGCCCCTCTCTGCTGAGGATGGCTGAACACCTGCCTGCCCATGAGAATTGGTGAACAGAGTCCTTGTGTTGCTTTCCTTGTGTGCACAGCCTTTACTTTATCTATTAAACTGTCTTCATCTCAACTGATGTGTTTTCTCAATTTTACTCTTCAGATTCTCTCCCTCTTCCACCAGGGGGAGAGTAGGCAAGTGGTTGTGTGTAGCTTAGCTCCTGGCTGGGCAACTAATATTGCTAACCTTAACAATATTAAGAGATAATTAGGTAAGCCAAGCATCTACCTGATACCAAGTACCAAAGTGTGACTTTCCTTTACATTTAATCTATAATTATATATTACAACATGAAGATACGGACTAACCAATAATAAACATGTGAGGTCTTTATTAACATGACATCCTTTAATGAAATGCACACAGCAGTGACCCAAGGCTACATTACAATAAAAAACAATAGAAGGATGATATAAATATGTGGAAACAAAATTGAGAAAAGCTAAGGCACAAACTAAAACATTATGACATATAACAGATACTGAGTCTTAAGCTGGTCCAGTATGCATAGCCAGGATCCCATACTTGAAAAAGATGCTGACTTTCTCCAGCTTATCCACAGGAAAGACAGGAGAGTTTGAAAAGCAAAGAGAAAGTGAAAGTTTTCAATGAAGTAAGAGGTAATGAATTGAGTTGATTTAATCTTGAAAAGTCAGAGGAGAAAATTTTTAAGAGTCTACAAATGCATGAAATATGCTTTAAAGAGGATAGAAATACTTTCAAAGAAGTTGTGAAGAGATTTGGGTCAGAAATCACAAAAATATCTTAGCAGATAGTTCAACATGGAAAAGGATTGGCTAGGAGAGTCCAGAAACTCCCGTCATGTGAGTTTTGTGAAACAGATTGACAGAAATGGAAAGAATGACTCAGATATAGACAATATTGTTCATGGCAAGGGAATGGACTTAATTACCACTTGGAAAAATACTTAAGCTGTCACTAAATGCAGTTAAAATCTGCATCACATATATACAGGAGATAGACTAAAGGGTGATTTTTTTTCCCCCTACTATGTAAAATGTATGGATGATATTATTTCCTTCCTTGCATGCTAAAGGAAAATCTTTGGTTATTGACCATGTGTTGTAATCTTCCATATTCACCTTTTGAACTCAATGAAAAAGCCAAAAGGTAATTTTCAGTTCTCAACTATAATGTCAATAGGCTTGTACACTACTAATAGAATATTAAAATGTTTAACAAAAGGAAGGAAAACCTTCAGGAACCTCAGAAGTTGGAGCTATAATATATTGGATGAATTACAAAAGCAGGACACCTATCTATTAGAAAACTATAATTAGGGTTAAATCGGAAATTTTTAAAAAATACCCATTTATCTTTCATGAAGAAATCAAGATTCAATCTTTACTTACAACTGAAGTCCTGTAGAAAAGTACAGAAGAGAGATGTAATATTGGTTCTCTCACTTTATGCTTTTGTTGACATGTATTAGGAGGATTGAAAGGGAGGGAAAAGCAAAAGGAAAATGTAACAACAGTGAACTGGTTTTGATTAGTTAAATATGTTTCTGATATTTTCACTCTTGTGGAGCAACAGAACTCTTGACCTCCACAACTGTGAAAAGGTAATTTTTAAAATTTTCATAAATTTCAGCAAGTGTTTGCTCCCTCTGTTGTCACAACATCCATATGTAAGGAAATGTATTTTACCTAGTAATTTTCTTTTAGGTTTTCCTTCTCAGAAATGAACACCTGTTCAAGGTAACTTACTGGGGAATAGGAATGCTGGTTTCTGTGTTCTCATTCCCTCAAGGATTTGCTAAATTCATTGAGATCATTCAATGTTTTGCTAAAAGCCCAGTTCTCCTCCTCTCCTCCATTTTTTTTTTCGCTGCAAAATTATTTATTTTTGTTGATGATAGGAGTTTATTTCTGTCTTATGCTATCAGGCCTTGTTATGCTCAGAAGGCATTAATCATGAGCCTTGTTGCTAAAACAATTCCCTAACCATGAACCTCAGTTCACCTGTGCAAGCTGACACTTTTGAGTGTGAAATCTGCCTCCCAAACCAATCAGTAGTCTCATTTGCAAAACTTGTACCATAAGATTTCTTCACTTTCATTGATTTTTCAGTTGTTCCATTGTCAGTGTGCAGTGCTGATCACAGAGCTGCAAAGAGGGAAGGCTGTTGGCTGACGGAAGGGAAAAGAATGGCATTTTTATACATGCTACCTAAGTTATATTTATGGAGTGAGGATTTTCCTCTCAGGTACTTGAAAGGAGTTGCACTGCTGTCTGTGTAAGACTTGTTCTCTGTGTTTTACAGCTACCCAGATGAATATTAACATGAGACATTGGGGGGAAAGTTAAGAAAGTTTCTTGTAAGCCTTGGATAGTAATTTTTTTCAATACATAAACAACAACAAAAAAGGATCACTGGTTTTCATTTTAAGGAGAACGTATCGCTTCTGCTCAGTGTGGCAAGGAGAAAGTTTCAAAGAAAACATGCACTTCTCGACAAGCACAAACTGTGAAATGTATTAGAAAATAAAGGTTTTAATGTCAATTATCATTAAAAACCTTATTTTCAAAAACACTTCACAGTTTAGTCATGCTGAGAAGTGCTTCTCATCTTTGAAATTTTCAGCCTGCTACACTGAGCAAAATGGGTGCAATTTTCTTTTAATTGTTTTGAACACCATGTGTGAGAGAACATGACAGAATGCAAATTGCTTCTACAAGATGTAAGCAGCAAATAAGTTGTTGAATTTTGTGGCATCTCTCTGTGAGCTGAAAGCATGAGATGCACTACTTTTTTAGCAAAAGGTCAGGGAGGAATATCTGTCTCCTTTGTTTGCTCTTTCCCTGGTTTTAATTTGCAATTCAAGACTTCTCATGTTCATAGTGCAGTAAGAGTTCTGTCCTCAGCAGCAATAGTGGAGACCCTGGGTCAGAGCTAAACCAGACTCACAGCATTTGGGGTCTTTCAAAGTCACCTGTGTGCCTCCCAGCTATACATACCATAAATGCAAACTGCAAAGCAATCTTTTTTCTTTAGTCTTTCTAGCTGGCCAGGCTGAACTAGGGCAACAAATTATTATGGACTAAGCTCCACCATGCATTAGTCATAATGTGGTGCCATACTCTTTCACACAACACACCAATCCTGATCCTTGATACTTGTCTGGTGAACAATATATACTGAGAACTAAAAAATAATGATGAAATACACTGACAGCCCAGGGTTTTTTTTCCCCAGAATTGCTGCAGAGCCAGGTATTTCTGTTTTAATCAGCAATTACACACATACAGCAATATCAAAACGGTAAGAGGGCAAAACTCAGACTGTCTATGAAATGAGGCAATTAGCAACAGTGAAACAAACACTTTGATTCTATCTCATATGACCAATTAGGCACTATTGATGAGTCTAGCAGAAGATGTTTCCCTCTGTAGTACTTCTCTAGCTTTGCCTAGCTAGTTTGCTTTCTGCAGCACTGTGTTATAAGGCACAGTGGTCAGATTTCTCTTTGAAAGCCTCTAATGATCTGACAAAAGTTTTCAGTTGAGTTGCAATAGAAATTCCCCCAGGATAATTTGACATTGCATTATTATTGCAATAGTTTCTACAGATATTCCAAAGTCAAATTAATATGATTCTTTTAGGGGTAAGTGCCTTCTGCAATGTGGTTTCTTTGTGCAACATGACAGAACTGTCACACTATTTTTATCAAACTTCTTGTGGTTTCTGAAAAAAAATTTCTCTTGCTCTATCTTCATCTAGGAAATAAGGTTACTCCTGGACATCATCTTGAACTTCAGCTGCTTAGGAGAACTTTAACTTCAGATTATCAATTAAATTTCTGATCCTTACGATGGAGGTTTCATGTGAATTTCCATACCTGGTCTCACTCTTAAAAAGCTGACAGAAATGAAATAAATAACAGGATAAACAGGATTTTTTTTTTTTTTGGTGAGAAAAAATTCACAGAGCCATAACATAGAGCATATTTACATATAGCTGGAAATCTATGTAAGGACTGCTGGAGGCATTCTGAGCCCACCACTAATTCACTGGGAAGGATTTCTTTGCACAGCACAAGGAGGCTGTTTTGAGATAAATTAAGGGATATGTCTGCAGAGGACTGATTAATAAACGTTTTGGTTTATTAAACCACAAGTACAAGAATGCTGGAGGTATTCTGGAGTGCTCCTTTCCCTTTCTTTCTCTCCTTCTTCTCAAATATAAAGAAATGAAATCTATTCTTTTTCTTGTTCTGTGTACGTGAAATGAGTTTTATCCTATTATAAATTTGGTCTTCTTATTTTACTTAAACATGACCATTATTCTTTTAATTTATTTATTCTCAAGGCACAGCTAGATTACAAACATTTGAAATCAGGATAGAAGTCTTGCTCATTAAACATGAATGGCAGCCCTCTTCAGATTAAGCATAAATGACAAAGCTGAAGATTTTCCCTGAATGCTCAAAAGGAAAACTATTGAAGAACTTTTTCTACTATGATTGTGTGTGAGCAGGTCATGTTTAAGAGAGCGCATAGATAAATCCACATGGCATAGACATTTTCTAAGATTCTGTATGGCAAGAGTGAGTGGAACATTGTTTCATTGCATGAACTATCATAAAAGTAACTGCTTAAAAAAAAAAAGAAAAAGTGACCAGGTGTCAAGCACACACATTGATGGCTAATTTCCTCCCTCAGCAGTGTAAAATGGAAGGATATGTTTTTGTATACCTTATGTTTTTTTCCATTTTAATTCTCAATATTTGTAGAATTCTGATTTTTCACCATATCAAACATAGCTTTAAAAAATTTTCAACACTTTTTTAATAAAGGTGAAATTGTCTTATTTGAGTCATATTAAAGGTGTTCCTCAGTTCAGACCACAAAACATTCCTTTCTTCCTTCAATCTCACATATTTTCATTACAGTCCAGATAACTGGACATTTCTGTCTGTGATCTGTCTTTTAACTCTTCTAAGGGGAAGTAGGGGATTATTTCATTTTAAATAAAGTCTTGTGTTCAAGCTAATCAGAAAGGGACAAAAGTCCTGGAGGCACATCAAGACAAAAAATACAGCAAAGTATACCATGAATGAGACATTGCTAATAAGAAGAAAAACATTTCAGAGCTTTTTAAGTTCTCTATAACCTTGTGAAGAGGGTTGTTATATGCCTTAGGTGTTCTTGACATGACCTTTTTATTGCCCTTTCATACCATAGCCTCACTGACTCTAAGTATAGAAAGAAAGCAGGACATTTACATTTTCTGTATATTTTGTATTGGACTCTTCACTTTGGCATTTGAAGCCTAATTGAGACTGTTGCTTTTAATAAGAAATGAGAAAATGTATAAGAAGACCTCAAAGAAGTAAGCAAAATTTATTCCAAATAAAGTCAGATATCAATATATCACATAATTTTAATTTTGTCATAGAAGCATTAACAGATTTTAGTACATTTGTGTCACAAATAATTAGTCATAAATAGTGTGTTATTGATCATAACTCCATATATTTGAAGATATTTTTATTATGGGTTGGTTTGCACGACAATAGTCCTGCTGGTGACAGACGGGGTGCAACTGTCTCAAGGAGGGAATATTAACATGGCTCACTGAAACTAATTTGAAGGGGCAAATGGATATAACCAGGCTCATCAGTGAGTGTAGATCTAGGAAAGAGTGTCTGGAGAGCTGCCTGGTAGAGATGAACCTGGGGATACAGCCCAACAGATGGCTAAACAGGATCCAGCTTGTGCCCAGGTGGCCAAGCAGGCCAATGGCATCCTGATTTGTATCAGGAATAGTGTGGCCAGCAAGACCAGGGCCATGATTGTCCCACAGTATTCGGCACTGGTGAGGGTTGAATTCGAGGTGAACATCTCGAATTCTGTGTCCAATTTTTGGGCCCTTGCCTGAAGACATTGAGGTGCTGGAGCAGGTCCAGAGAAGGGGCATGAAGCTGGTGAAGGGTCTGGAGCAAAAGTCTTACAAGGAGCAGATGAGGGATTTGGGCTTGTTTAGCCTGGTGAAAAGGAGGCTCAAGTGGGACCTTACCTCTCTCTATAACTGCTTGAGATGATGCTGCGGTGAGGTGAGGGTTGGCGCCTTCTCTCAGGGAGGAACAGGCAGCTCAGGGATGTGTTTGAGCCACCATTCCTGGAAGCATTTAAAATATGAGTAGATATGGTGCTTAGACACATGGTTTACTGGAGAACGTGACAGCTCTGGATTAGTTGGACCTAATGATCTTAGAGATGTTTTCCAACCTAAATGACTTTATAATTCTAAGATCTACATATAATTAATCTTAATCACTCGCACAAGGATCAGTTGTATCACTTATATAAACAGAAACCAGCTACAATTTTGGCCCATCCTGATGCACAAATATGGAAAAAGTCTTACAATACATTGTATAGGTGTAAATACCAGTAGCAAATAGATATGCTGTGTCTCCTAGGCAGGGCAACTAAATTCAAGACTTGGGTTTCTGGAAAACTTAGAAATGAGGACCTAGTGCAAGAGATGTACAAAGCCTAAGGCTGGACTAAAATGAATGTCTTCTATGATGCAAACCCTGTGTGACAGAATCTTGCATGTTTAACATTCTCTCCAAAACCAGAGCTCTCATCAATTACCAACACATATGTGGGTAAGAAGCCTTACCAAATGGCCCAAACTCCTTTTATATGGTGAACATACCATAGCTATTTCAGCTTTTGTAAAGTATGAATTTATATTAAAATTATATGTCTGATTCCTCTAAAGGAATTTGAGAATGTGTGCTATAAGAAGAGTGATGAGTCAGTGAAATTTCAAGATAAAAAAATGCCCTTGGTGGTAAGAAGCTGAGCAGTGCTCAATGTTTCAATTGCTTTGCACATCTTAGAGTGTCCTTCAGTTCAAACACCTCCTTAGATCAGCAAAGGTCTATGCTGTAAGTGACAGCACTGAGCTTCCTATACATGCATGAATTATTCATTTCCTAAATAGATACATTAAAAAGAGAGCTATTTAGAATTTAATGAATATTAATAAGACCATTCACCAACATATCACATATATCTGTGCTAAAGAAATCAATATGGAGGTGTATTTATTACTAGCGTGCCTGGAAACATGCAACACTTTTCCACTAATATCAGAAAAAAAATTCACTATCAAGACTAGAGTTACTTAATCTTCAGCATTCTGAAAGCACAGAGGGATTTTACTGAATTGAAAGCAGAATATTACAGAGAAAGGGACGATTAATAAAGACCCTATTTGCTTAAACCTTGTGCAAAAATTGGTCTCTAAAGGAAAAGTTAATTTCCTACTAAGTCGCATTCATGAAAAGATAAACATTCTAAACTACAGAGTGCAAATACAAATGTCTGCACCACGTAGTCAGATCTAGCATTTTGGTTTATTTTAACACAATCCTGCATCCCTTACTCTGAAATTGTCTGTCAATCAGACCACGAAAATAGCAAATTATTTAGCAGTAGAGTGATATGCTGAAACCCACAGAGATCGAATTTTAATAGAAATTCCAAACAAAACCTTCAATTTCCTAATCTCTTTTTAAAATGCTTAGTGGAGTTGAAATTCACTTTTGAATTTGTACAAGTATTTGTGACAACATGTCTTCTAGTCGTCATTCAACACCTTAGAATTCTTAAAAAATAAGGTGAAGAAATCCACATTATAGCACTTATCTTTTTCATCAGTCAGGCACCATATTTTGAAGCACTTCTGTATCCAAGCTAAATTATTACACTAATTCACACTGGCACAACTTCTTGCAATCACAGGTTTTTGACCATAAGATAACATCAACACAGTTGCATGAGCTTGCTGGAAATTCTGTAGTTGCTCCTTTACAGGTAATCAATTTGCCTATCAAGAAAATTTTGCGCTTAGGAAGTCTTCTTCCTTCAGGCCTCCCCCTGCACCATCTTTATTTTTTTCTTCCCACTCCGTTTAAGGTTGCTGACAATATTTTGTCTTTGGGATGGATGCACTCTACACTTCTACCTCAGATCCACTTTTGGGTTTTCAGGCATCATAAGAATCACTGGGTCAATGCCATGATGATAAGGAATCTTTCAGGTCATCTGGATTTCTTTATTACAGCCACCATAAATTAAAATGAACTTTTTCTTGATAGTGACCATTAGACAAGCCAAAATTAGTTGTGTAGCATTAAGGCTACCTCAGACACAATGTGCTAAATAGAGTAATTCACTTGATATACACACACTAGGAAATCAGTAAGGTTGTGATCTCTGTGATCTGAATGAAGCTGAGTCACCTAGTACAGAGTCAAAACAGATGGTTGCAACAAAGGTAACCAGGATTCATGCAAGTGGTTTTCGCAAAGTGACTCACCTGTCAATCAAGGCTCAGAACTCAGCAAGAAAAGATCACTGAATTAATCAAAAATTTTTGCCCCAGATTTCAAAACCTGTCACAAAGAGAAGAAAAGTTAACAAACAGAAAATTTAGTACAGCATCAAGGTCAGAGGTATAAGTCTTTCTCAACAAAATATTCTGTCAAAGACCCTGATGAAATTACACATGATAAATGTGAGAAGGCTTGTGACAGGATCAAGAGCACTCAAAACATTATTTAGAAGAGTGTATTTATGCCTTTATGGAAGAAAATGTGGGCCTTTTTTAAAACATCAATTTCTTAGTTTTAGTAATGTCAAGAGTAATGTAGAGTAGGCATCCTACAATTAGAACTCAGCTGTTTCTTAAATCTACCCACTTATAACCTTTTTTATCGTTGTGCAAATCTCTTTACGCTGCCTTATAATACTGCAATTGGCCCCCTGTCAAAAAAGTGCTGCTTAAGCATCTGCAGTTTAAAATCCCTCTTCCCTTTGCCTCATTTCTGATAAGAAGAAAAAAAACCCTCTAGTTACCTCTCCAGGGGGTTTTATTTCCTTGCTCTACCAGCTCAGTTGTAGCTGAATGCAAGGACTGAAGTGACCTACTATATGCAGATCTGGCAAGAGTGGTGACAGTCCCTTAAACACTGCTTCCTTCTATTCTCCCAGGTTTGGCGACATGAACTAAAGTGGATTCTTCCTTGGCCAGTTATGTTGTCTTTGGTTCCTCCAAATCATGCATTAGCTGTATGTAGAAGAGGTGTAACAGCACAGTTCTGGCCATCTGAAGTCCTCAAGGTGCTGTATGGCTATAAATATACAGTGTTAATTACATTTCTTTTATAGTAATAAAGCTTTCAGGTTTGGAGTTTAAAAAGTCCCCATGGAAAACATTGCTGTTTCATTTAATCCAGAGTGCCTAGAGGAGATTCCATTTGCTGCTCTCAGTTACATTAAACACTTATTCTAGGAATCCATGGGGAATTTCTGTTACACAGAATGTTAAAGTATGCAGAGTTTTTCCAAATATATCAGATGATATAAAGCATGAAAATATATGAATGATTTCTACTAATATATATGGGGACTGTTCATTTAATAGGCAGACATATGTTTTGCTGTCACTAAAGGATTTAAAAGCTCTCAGTTTAAGTACATCTAATGGAAAGCTAAAAAAAATTAAAGTATTAAAGTTAGTGCCTTTTCTTTGACAGAAGTTCTGTTTTCTCTCTCTGAAGTGGTTGAAGTGGCATGAATACATATCCTTGTTTTGCAATGTCAATTTCAGAAACAGCCTATATTAACTCTTATGCAGGAGTCATTAACAAGTTAATTTTCCTTGGCCTAAACATTTCCATCATTTTTATTTCCATCTATTCAAAAACTGATTATAGCTATAACCAAGAAATCTGATTCTTTGTTATCATATTCCCACCAACTATTACCTTTCATCCCAAGAAAATCATCAGTGGCTCTGTGACTACAGTCAGATTCTCACCACACTAGTCCAATAATTGGTGTGGTTTTGGAAAACATGGATAGCTAATACTCCTTCTTATAACTTCCTTGTTGTTTTGCATCTTACTATCAAGATGCTTTGTGTATTCTATTAGAAAAAAAAAAAATCTATGAATACTTTCCTAGATTTGATGGGGGTTGTGGTATTTCTACCTCAACCACATTTTCACATAGAGGGATCAAGGCAAGTAAATCAGAAAATCATATATTGCATTCTAGGTAGGATATTGCAAAGGCTTCCAATCAGGTGTATATATTATACAGAAGATTTTGTGCCAGGTTCCTTTGTGTGGAATCCAAATTCATCTGTTAGATGCTCATGTTCATGCATTACTGGATGCCTTTTTAGGGAATTAATAGAAAAGAATTTCCATCCATTACAAATCTATTTGGATACCTACAAATTTGGAAATTTATAGACTCTAAACAAGGGACAGGAGTACTGTTAGGGAAACAGGTATACCATGTCTCTGAATCTTAAAAGGCATGGAGGGGTCTTTAAGAAATCAGTTGAAAAGCATTGAAGTTGATGTGGGGGGGTCTTGCTCCAGTATGATCTCGGTATCATGTTATTTGTCACGTTGATCAAGATCCTTGCCAAGGCATGCTGTTTCTCTGAGGTGGCTCTCGTGGCAAAGCTTCCTTTCCAGGCATACTAGCACAGAGGAAGTAGTATCCAGTAGGTCAGACCTTTGAAGACAACTCGGATTTTGCAGGGGCCATAGTCATGAAATCTCAAAGTGTTTCTAGGCCTTATAATTTTGCTTTGCCTCTGTTTTCTTCTCTGCTGCTAAATAACTTAAAGAGGGCCTAAATCATTATGGACTTAATAAAATATTTTCTTTAAAGTTTCCAGAAATGCCTCTCCAAATAGCTTAGAGAATTCTATTGTGGCGTCAGAAATAACTAAAATCCTATGACATGTCTGTTTCTTATGGATCTGAAGAAATAGGGAAGGGAATATTATTTAAGGAACAGTTGCAATTCAATAGGAATGGTGTTTCCTGAAAAGTGAATAGGGCTGCTCAGAAATACTGAGAGCATTGCCTCCAGTCCTGTAAGTATATGTAGAGAAAAGGGGAACACAGTTAGGCTTGGAGAACTATTCAAACAAGTATATTTGCAACCTTTAAGTAAACTTTTGTGAAAGGAAAACTTTGTTGATAGAAATGGTATTTCTATGGAAGGACAGAAATGGAAGGACAGAAACAGATTGCCAGAGTCCATGTTCATGATAAATCAGGACATGAAGAAAAGAAAAATACAATATAGACTTTTCATTCAATAACCCTCAGTAGCAGTCTCAATACAGGAAAGCTCCTCTTCCAGCTGACACTGTCCCCAACAGACTGAAAAGCAAATGTACAAACCCAAGTTCTCCCACTTTGTTTGTTTGAAAAACTTTATCTTTGTTTGATGAAAATGATAATAAACAGCACAAAGGGAAAAACAGTGCTCTGTAATGAACTCTAAGCTCCTTTACACTGCAAGAAGCCTCCTTTTGTGAGACCATGTATATGGAGGTATCACCCATGCTCAGTCCTTTCAGTCAGGGCAAGCAATGTTGACTGAATACCTCAGATATATCACACTGTCATAAAAGGAGTAGTGGTCATTTTGAGCACACTTTGTGCTTGGATTGTATTCATTTGGTCTACAGATCCTTATGTGTCCTGCTTAAGTACAATGTGTGGAAATGTGGAAGTGCTTGCCATGCAGTAGCAAAGTTCAGCAAGCTCCTCATGCATTATAAGGATCTAGACTAGCACTTATGTGACTCACAAGGTGGATTTCATTCATGCTGCTTCTGTTTTGTACTCTTTGCTGGAGCAAATTTGGGATGTTTTAATATCTTTTACAGAAATAAGTTATCTATACCTGGCAGTTATTAAAATATACATTTTACAAAATAAACAGTAACTTCCTCATTAATGTGTTTTAAAGCTTTCAAATCTTACTGAAAAAGCCTCTTAAACAAATCAAATATTAATGCTTAATAAGAGGCAAGAAAATACTGAAAATTGCAAAGTTTAATTTTTAAAAAATATGAAGTGTTAAAACCTAATTGCTATAAAATATTCATGGTTAAATTATTAAAATCATTATTAAACCCCTAATGCCTAAGTCATGAATTCACAGCTCTGTGTAACAGAACTTCATGAACCATATTTTTTTTTTAGTGAAGGCCCAGTGATTGCATACCCCTGTTGACTCAGTTCATGCACCTGCTACCAGACACAGGTCAGGCTGGTCTCAAGACATCTATGCTTAATTCATATAAAGTTACATCCAGACTCACGTCCTGTCTGTTGAGAACAGCACAGATATGACCTTAAGGTGCCAGAGAATCCATATTTCTTTCCTGAGTAGTTTCACAAGAAGCAGTGTATGGAGCATAAATGAATCCCATTTATCTGGTCAGGCCTTCTGACAGCTGCTTCCACTTTCTAGTAATCTATATTACTTTTGAAATAGCTGCAATGAACCATTATCCCACAGATTGACAACACTTTGTTTTCTGAAAGTGATATAAAAAAGCAGCAGGAAGGTTACCTTCTGAATCCAGCTCTCTGACTGAATAATAGCAAAAGCTTATAAAGCAAATTCCAAAAATACATGCAGAACTCCCAGCATAGCTTTCTATTGATTTTCAAGTGTTGTCCAGTTCAATTTAATGCAAACACAAGGGACCTGAGGATGTCATTTTTATATTTTGGCAGCATGAATCTTTTCCAGTGACAATGCAATGCATTGCTGGCTACATCAAGCATCAGCTGTGTTAGTATCCAGCAGACAGATACATCTTTCAATGATGTAAGAATTTGAGGTTATTAACAGGATAAGGAGAGTTAAAAAAGGTATGAATATCTTCCCCTTGCTTATCATAATGAAAGCTTGTTCTGAAAAAGCAGTGGGGGACCAGATTGGGATTTCTTTATCTAGCCCCCAGATTTTTAGAGGGAAAAAAAAAGGAAAGAAATCTTATCTTTCAGCTTCATTATCTTTGAGACGTCTGTCACATGACAAATTTTACAATGACACATTAGCACAGAGCAGTATTTGCAGCCTTCCTGCATAGTGCTCATTAAACTTTAATGAAACACTATTTCCAAAATTCTCTGCCAAATGCACTTATCCTACAAATGTCATTATCAGCAATTTTACATGCACTTCTGGAGGAGGAAAAAAATTGTAGGTCCCCTACTTTTTCTTTTTAATACCTGAGAAAGGTCAGTTACAATATGGCATTTCCCTGAGTACTCCAGGTTACTTGGACTTGATTCCACCTTTTCTGCCCTTGTTTCTGTCAAAATACCTCTATCACTTAAGAGAGTGTTATCAAATTGAAAATAAGCTGGAGTAACTTGCATGGAATCCCTACCATTGGGTCCAGTAAACACGTCAGCATGCTTAGTTATGGAAGGGATGGATTGCATGTGGCTTTTTTTAGCAAAATAACAAACAACTCGATGCATAAAACCATGATAACTTTTTTTTGTTTTAATATTTTGAATATTTAATGTTTTTGATTCTGTAGCTTTTCATTCGTTGTCCATGCAGAAATTTGAGGAAGGAAATTTAGCAGACTATATTAGAACAAATATAAACAGAAAACCCCAGAGTATTTAATGGAAAAAGTGTAAGGAAATCATACTTTAATTAACGTTAGCCTCTCCTCTGTTAGCCTATTACCTCAAACATCTAAGATTCATAAATGCTCATTTGTAAAAAGAAACTACAAAAGTCAGAGGGTCTGCAAATAACCAGAAAATGTTATTAGTAAATTACAAACTGTATGGAAATTGGTATAGTAATTCCTGACCAACTATATAATCACATGGCAGTGGGTTTTGGATAAAGCGGTAGAGTGAAAGGGAAGAAAGATATTAAAAGCTAGAAATAAATTAAAGAACAACAGCAACAAAAAAGGAATAAAAAAGAAAGAGGAAAAGAGAAAAAGAGAGGAAAATGAGAAAGTGATCACCAGTCCTGATTCCAGTGTAAATGCAGCTGAGGGGATTAGGTCCTGGTTTCCCCTTCAATCCAGCTGTTAAGCATTGGTCCATCTGCGTCAGTCCAGCTGATGAGATGGCCAGAGTCCAAGGGGTACCACCCAGGCTTGGGAGGGTGTAACTTTATGTGGGCATGTTTCTATGTAAGTAAGTTCTCATTTGCAGTCTATTCTTTCAGACCTTTCTGGAAATGGATTGAAGGGCTTTTGGGGTCTAGGTGGTCTCAGTCTCCCTCTGTAGTCCATGCCCACTTCCTGCCACCCATTCCTGCACTTGTGCTGTTCTGTAACTCATTTCTGCGTTACCTTTATGTCTAGGTGGGATCTACAGAGAACTCTACCAGTTCAATAACACAATGATGCTAATTTTTGTATTTGTTCAGATTTACTTGCAAATATAATATGTGTGGATATCACACTGTTTTAGGAATGGTAGGCGGGTGGAACCAAAAATCAGTAGTGTTCAGTGGCATTTTTGACAATTGTATTTGGTACTGTTCCTTCAGTGTGTTGCACCTGAGCAGGGAAAATGGCTTCAAATTTTGCTTAGATCTGAAAGACCTAAGATAATAATATCTACCAGTGTAGATAATAGTTCCCATAAACACTCAACGAATGAAGGGTATGACCATTCAAATGGTCAACCCTACTTAGAAACAATAATATATGGATTTCTTTTTTCCTTTTACTTTGTCAATTTGAAGAATTGTGTGCTGTTAGTTCAAGTTATACACTAGTGAATGATTTATTTCTATTCCTTCCTGCTTCCAATGAGTTGCAAGAAGAATTTTCTCACTGGAACCTATCATCCTTCTTAATTTAATTCTTTTGTTTTGTTCAGTGTCATTTCTTTGACAGTTTTAGTTTTGGCCTCATTACCTTGTGAGTTTTGAATACTGAAGTGCACTTAAGGCACTAAATGTGCTGGCTTTCCTAATTTTCCTCCATTTTCTTCATTTAAATATGATCTGCATTAGAAAAGATGCTTATGATTCTTCAGCACTTTTCTACCTTCAGTGCTTTTCATTACCTTGATCAGCATAAATTAACAGCAGAAGCAGCATCATTTTGATGAAGTCCCTGATGCCACACATGCTGCAGTAACAATTGTTTTGCTGACTCCTTGGACAAATAAACAGAACAATCTCTTAATATATTCTGACATTCCTTTGTAGAGCAGAATGTCTCCTATTATTGCTACTAAATCTGCTATTCTAATCCACTTAAATCACTATGAATTTCATAATTTAAATTTCAACATTGTGTACATTTCCATGTACATTTCAAATACAGATTGATATAAGAACATTTCTAATGTATGAACCCTTTTTTTTTCAGAAGCAATATATGAGAAGACCTAACTGCTTTTTACCATCTCACAGTGTTCAAAAACGGTGCAATGAAACCATAGCAGATTACAGTCTCACTCAAAAATTAAATATGTAATTAAGTACTGTATTGTGTAGGACACAAAGACAATGAAATGAAAATATAAAATTTCAAATAAGATTCTAATGTTTATTAACCATAAATAAGTATATTTTAGGAAAATCTTACTGGTTTTCCTTTGTATCTTGCAAAATATCCCACTGCTACATCTCCTCTATCACAAAATAATTAAGCACCTCTATAACTTATGTCCTTCAAAATGAGCATTTATTTAAAAGAATAAATACCAAAATGATGTAGAAATTTATGCTGGCATTTTAGCTAGAAAGGCTACCAAGTAAATGTGAGCACAAGCATCATCATTTCCATTCATCCCTAGCTCCATGATTGTGTAAAACTTAGGTTTACCTCTACTTTAACACAATTCATACACTCCTTTAAACTTCCCAGACAAAACTGAGAGGTGTCCTTTAAGGAGACAAAGAGTACAAAACTGGAATGAGATTTAAGTAGATAGACATAACTAAATTATCTTGAAAATAAAGTCTCATCCTTAGGTACAAACACAGGCTTACTCTTTGATTGGTATAGTCCAAACAGCAATAAAAAATATTTCATTAAGGGAAACAACTCACTCCTGTCTTCACTGTAGTGTGTTATAGTCACAAAGAACTCTTACTGAGTTTGTTCTTATAATTAACATCACTGTACTTTGTATAAGTACGGTGCATTCTGAATTTCTATCAAAAGCAAAAAAACACAACCAGGAAAATTTAGCTACTTTTGCAGCCTCAAAAGTTGAATGGTGAAGCCAAACAAGTAACACCTGTTTTTTCCAGTGATGTGTTTATAGATCATTCACTAGACTCCTTCTGATGAATTTCCAGTATTATAGCACGTATCTTCAGAGATTCATGAGTTGGGTTCTGCTTATTTTACTTCTATACTGAATTGGCTAGTAGTTCTTCAGTCTGTCTTCTACCTGTCTAGTGTAATGTGAAATACTTTTATGTATCACTTAGGAATTTGGCAACACAGATATAAATTCTGGCCAGGATTTTGTTCTAACATTGCTAGAAGCATTTCCTAGGTGACAGACTACTCCACCTGATGTATTAATAAGGTGGGCTATAGTTCCCTTAGTACTGCTAAACTTCACAAGATCAGAAAATGCATCTCTGCGTTGGTATTCTTGCTTTTCTCAGGTAGAAGACAAACCTTAATCTTTTTTTCTTTTTTTGATGCATTCTGTTCATTTTGAAGTACTATTTTTTATATATTTAATAACTACAGAGAGAAAAAAAGCAGAATTATCTCATTAATTTTCAAATCAGAATTGATAAAGAGAAACAGTCAAGTTGTTTGCAGTCCTTATGTATTTTTCTGAAGCGATTTATACTGCCTAAATTTTGCTTGTTCTTTACTCTCAGAAATAAAAATTGTTATTCAACCTGGATCCCTAAGTCACAGGTTTCCATAAAAAAGTTAATATGCAACCATCAGCGTCCCTCTACAGCTACAGAAAGTTTTTAAGGCTTGTCATTTTAAAAGCTGCATTAATTATCTATTTATTTTGTCATATATCCTTAATAAAAAGACAATTCGGTTACTCCTTTTAATTTTTTCATGTTGCAGATAACTTTAAATAGTTTGCAAGGAAGAGGAAAAGACTAGCTACACAAAGGAAAAGTTATGGGGTATTTTTTCAGATCAAAATTCCAATTAAGTGTAGAATTCACTTTGTGTTAACAATTAATAAACTGGGCCTAACATTCAGTGGATATAAACTGACACAGCTGAATTAAAATCCATGGAATAAGAGTGATTTATACTAAGAAGCCTGTTTGTTTGATTGTTTGTTTGTTTGTTTGCTATTTTGGGGGTTTTGTTTCTTTGTCATTTGGGGTTTTTTTTGGGCAAATACAAGCAGATGGGAATATAAGGTGTTGAAACCCACTTCCCACCTTAATAGTGTAAGCAAAGCTATATCACAGTCCTTTCATTACTATTATCCTGGATTTGCTCATTTTGCTTTCATCTAAGGGAAAAACTGAAGTAAGGCTAACAAAATTGAGAGATTAACAAGAAACAAAGCAGATATAAAAATTCAGATATTCATTTGTTCTTCAAATGCATGACAGTAGCAATTATATTACAGTGATATGCTTTATGAAGTTTCATAAAAACTGTTGAAAATGCAGGTTCCGTTTTGGACAGGAAACATACAAATGTTGAATTAACCTTCCTCCTCTGCCAACAGGTAACTCTTACAATTTTGGGTGGCTCATGCTGTGTCCAAAATGTATTATGAGATAAAAGGCAAATTTACTTATGGATACAATTTTCCAGTAGCATTCTTTGGCATGCCTTTCATCTCAGAGGCTTTTAATCTTCCTGTTTCACCTTTGACAAAAAACACTGCAGTTAAAACTACCAACCATGACTACACAAAGGGGTAAATTTGGCAGCAGCTAGATTCATAAGCATGCAGATTAACCATTAATGGTCACACAGTAGACGTTCAGAAAATCATGTTTCTAGATTTATTCTGCAAGGAGAAGGAGGGAAAGAATTACAAAATGGCATTTTCTCATTAAGGCAGTCTCTTTTTTGATAGCTGAGTAAAAGGGATGTAGGTCATCAGAATTCAGAGCAAGTGAAGCAGAGCAAAATCCTGTGCAATCATTTCTTGTGATATGAAATATTATATCTAATGGGTGTTGCTGATACTGGTAGCAACATTTAGGATGTATGTCTTCCTAAACTGTGAAAGGAAACTAAAAGGAAGAGTAAGATACCTTGGGTTGAAACATTTGCTTTATCAGTGCTGCAGCAATCCAGTCTGGCAGGCTGACATGGGCAGAAGTGCTGCTTTAGGAGAAGAGGTGCAGATGAGGAGGAGAAATTATTTTTGCACAAAGGTACACTCCTCTGAGCACAGCCTTGAATCCAAGGAAGAAAAAAATGTAGAACCAGAGTACGTGTGAGACACAGTCCAGAAACTTGTTTCTCAGCAAAACTTTGATACCAGGACTTCTCATGCACTGAATTATCCAAAACATTCTGAGTTGAGCCTCCTAGAATGCTATTACGACTATGCAGTAATCTCTTCCTTCAAGTGGGATTTATAGACTATATTGGTTACAAACAAATCATAAATAGAAATTTACTTCCAATTACATTTTGTTATTTGTTACATTAGTGCATAAAACCAAACTGCAGACAGACCATGACTTCCCAAATGGAGTAAACCCAAATATTTTCTCTGAAAGTTTTAGGAATTTGAAATATAAGTTCAGTGCTACTGTGAGTTACTAAATAATGTCTCTCAAAGTCATTAATGCTAGGACTACCTTCTTTGTTTTGACAATGCAGAATAGCAAAGGAATTCGTGCAAATACTTCTTAATCTTTTCTGAAGCAATTTAGAATAAATTTATTTATTCCATGCCTTAGCTGTGATAAGACCTAAATTGAAAAATAATTCTAACTATCATTTAAAACTGCTTAAACCTTCAAATATCATTTCTATTTCCCTACCATAAAAAAAAGATAAAAGCTGTCTTTAGGACATATAAATTTAGCTGTCTGGTGATGGCTCATCGACATAGAGTAGGCAAATGAAAGGTGAGTTTTTAATGTGTTCTCAAACTTGTCAGCTTGTCTTTTCAGCATTGATCAACAGGATTTATATGGTCTAGGTATGTTAAAGTCAATTTTAACAAAGTTCCTCATTTCAAATTCTCCCAGCTTCTTCTCAACATTTCCAGTTCTAATTTGAGAGCTTCATATCTCTTAACTTTTTCATCACCTAAGAAATTCTATCCTCCAAACTACAATTCTGAATATCAGCAACAGCATGTAATAATATTATAAGGTCATGATTGGTAAATTCTTAAAAAGCTATTGCTTTGGAGCTGGTACAGCTCATTATTAGGAAAAAAATGTATGCAAGTAATCTAGTGTTTTATTCTTTTTCTCAAATTCACACCAATTTTCAGCTCAGAGGAAATTTCTTTGGCCAATTTATAAACTCAATTAGAGATGTGTAATAAAATTTATGAAAGAGATGTGCAACAAGCGATACCATCTATGGTGGATAACTTACTTTGTTGCTGTAGGCAATACCGGTTCTACTGAAGGTTCCTAATGCAGTCTTAGGCCTAATCTTATTCCTACCTTAAAATCTATCCTGTTTAATGTAAAATGACAAAGTCTTTGCAAATTATCAAAACATTGAAGCTTTCTGATATTTGATCTTCTCACCGGACAACTGTTCCAATTCCAACATTTGTGTGAGCTGGCACTACTAAGCAATATGACTTCAATTGCTTCATATAGCCTGAGGCGAAAGCTTTAAACTTTCAGATGTGAGAAAAAGGTTATACTGGCTTAAATGTCTGAAATGTGGAGGACTCAGGATCACATCTCAGTGAGCATCAAACAGAAGTGCTCTCCTGCAGAGCTGAGGAGGGCTGGGGAGGTGTTACAGAAACTGTTCTAACCCAGTGGTTGTTATGACCATGGGAAAAGGCAGGGGGGAGTGTGGTGAACAGACTGTAGGTTACTCTTGCTTAGTAGATCCCACAACATGGTTAGCACACTTACCAGCATTTCATTAGGCAGTAGGGTGAGGAGTTTTTAAATCAACCTATTATTTGAAAGGTTTGTATCTTGCCATAGACTCTTCCCCTGAGAGACCCACGGAACTGTGATCCCTCTTCCACACGTACTCCTCTTTATATTCCTGAGATCATAAACAAAGTGGTTAAATTATACAATATTGCCAATATTATATTTAACTTTCAGTGTTTTCATGACTGAAAAATGACAGAAAAACAGGGCAGACATAGTGGCGTCATTTGCAATCTTGTCTCCAACCACAGTGGCAAGTTCTCTTCATGTTGTTTCATTCTGATGCCTCCAGGAGTATATGACTGTCTGGCTCTGCTCACTTCTTTCTACCTTTAAATACCTCCTCCATGAAAAAATGTCCTGTATTCTGACCTAAACTCTGTTTGAACTGTTAATGCAATTCTAGTAATAGATACAATTTTTAGAAGCTTTACTGGAATATTTTAGTATTAGGGACAATACTTTAAAGCGGCTCAAGAAATAACCTACCCTGTGGTAAATCCCAGACGTAATGTTTTTGTGTCTTGCAAACTGACACAAGAACTAAGAATTATATTTCTTTTAATTATATCTATATATCTATCTATATCTATATCTATATCTATATATCTATATATCTATATCATCTCTATCTATATCTATCTATATCATCTATATCTATATCTATATCTTTGATTTTGAAGTGTCATAAGACTGTTAATTCAATTCAGTGTGGATTTTGCCGATCTATTCAATGAAGAGGGAATTCCTACCTAAGAACCTTTCATTTGGGAATGCAGATCTATACAAAGCAGATCTATAAGTCTGTATGTGGTTAAGAAAGAATCACATACAGTGGAGCAGAGAGCCTTAATCTCATTGGTGTATTTTGGTCCTCCTAAAAATATATGGTTTGGTTCTCAATGTCATTGTCTTCTGTTGTTTTCCATAATTGTTCATGATTTCAACACGTAAAATCCCAAATGGTTGTGAAGCTTCTATTTCTCCATCTTCTTGAATGTCAGGTTGGGCGGTCACAAATGAATATTCTTGTCTACCTTAAAATCACTGAATGTAAATTATGTTTAATTTGTTTTGCCTATCTCCCAGAAAATCTTCAGAATGTTACAGAGACTAAAGACCTCAACAACAATGATAATTATATACACGTGACAGATTTAGCTTTCCAGAAAACTGTTCTGTTTTTTCCTTAATAATCCCCTGATGTGCATCCATGCTCAGGTATTGTGATCTATAGGCATATTCTATTTTGGTAGAGAATTTTATCCTTGGTGGGAATTTTTGTCCTTGCTTTTAGTGTAGATTTACAAGATATTTAAGCAGGTATGTCTCTGCCACTGTTTAGGCTCTTAAATTGAAATTACACTTTCCTAGGCATATTTTCTGTCAAATTCCATTCCAGCATTGATTTGAAAGTGTTGACATCCATTGATCCAGTATAAGATTGACAACAGTAAATGGAGAATAAGCCCCGGGTTTTAATCTCAAAAATTATGCTTTTCATGAGTAATTTATATTTCTAAATACATATTTGAAGCACTATTACTATCAAATTTTCCCTATTGCATTTCACAGCATAGGATTTAGTAATATATTCTGCAGAATAAAGTCCACTGCTTGTCAGTCATTATAAAGAGACTAAAGTATTTCTAATCTGCAATTGCATAAATTAGTTGCTTGAAGAAAGAGCCCTAAGGCACTACAGAGCTAGACACTGTTATCATTTGTGAGGTGGCAAAACTGTCTAGTCTTTCTGTGCTACAGAAAAAAACAACCAGAATTTCTGCATTAAAAATTATATGGATTTTTTAATAATAAATTTTATATTTTAATAATAAAGATATGCTAAAACTGCAAAGATTAAAAATTGCTAGTTGTTTGGTTTTTTAAAATATATTTTATGTTGGAATATGCAATGATTTGTCATGCATTTTTTAAGGCTGCTTTTCAGAGCATCTTAGCACCTATTTATAATGGTGGAGCTGAGATTGTGTGCACGTTAGCATTTTAAAACAAAACCATCACAATTTTTAACATTCTGCTAATGTAATCACATTGCCAGAATCAGTATATGAGAGATCTCCAGAACATTTTTTTGAGAATAATATTAGGGGAAATAGCGATGTAATTTGCATCTGTAAGCATAAAAGTGGAAATAAATCCTTCTCTTACAAATTCCAGTTAACATTATCTCTCTTGTTTTTTCACAATGTCAAGAGCTAAAATATGACAACATGCATTTAATGGATGCATTGTTATGGAAAATCATAGAATCAGTGAATGCCAGTTTGGAATGAACGCCAAGGATCATCTGATCCAACTTTTCTTATCAAATGTACAGTCCAGACAAGCTGGCCCAGTACACTCTAGAAACAAGGTCCTTTAATAGTTCAGATGTTTAATGTACTCGTAAATATTTTTGCAAGCATTTCTTATTAAATTGAGAAAAAACATTGTTAAACTTCTGCAAATAGTAGTTCAACAAATAAAAATAATTCCAAGCTTAAAAAAAGTTCATTTCATTCAAAACCAATTTTATTTCTGTCTCATCTAGAAACGGATATATCTAAAAATGAAATGCAGAATAAAAGTAATTAATGAAATTTTACTATGATATGTTTGCTTTGTTGGTTGGAAGCTGGAGAAATGTACACCAGGAGCTCAAAATAACAGACTCTAAGTACTTCATATGTCTCTATTGTAGAAAGGTATATCTAACAGAGATGTTTCTACAGTGTACAATATCCTCTTATTCTTCTATGAACAAGTGGTTCCTATAGAACTGAGTTTTCCTTGCTTCCTTAAATTGTGTGCTATTCTATGCTTAATAGTACTTTTAAGTGCACCTCTTTGGATTCTTGGGTGTGCTGGTAGAAACCCCAAAGCAATACATTTACCCCGGAAAATACTACAGCAGAGGTGCAAGTCAATATGCAAAATACCCCGAACCATACCAAAACAAAATAGAAAAAAATATGTCAAACTCTGTGGTTGATACAGAATTTTGTTTCATTTGGGAAAATATCCCTTTATCCACTACAGCTCTACCCCTTAAGAACCCTTTTGTTGGTATAATCTCTGCCTTTATAAAAACGGTTTTCTGGAATGATGGCACTATGCTGACAAATCTCTTCAGGACAACTTTCTGACTAATCCTGCTGATATCAGCAGTAATACTCGCAGACTAAGTTGCTATCAAGCAGGTATGCAGGGAAAAATCACACTAGAAGAGCTAAGAATCAGGAGAAGATGTGATATAAACATTGCTTTTTGGAACAAAGCAGACTACTCACCCAGGAAATGTCATAGCCAAGTGACCAACTTAGAAGGAGGAGAAACTGTCAGTGAAACAGTCTGGAGAGTCTGCCAAAAAGCCAGATGCTGCTACTGAAAAACTCCCTCCCACAAATTGGCATTGGTGTCTCACAGAGCTGGCACTCAGTGGTGGTACCTGCTTTGCTAAGCCACAGTCTGTCTTGAACATATTATTTTACTAGCCTTCTCTGTTATTAATAAATGGGTAATATTATTCTGTTTTCACTTATTAAATTCTCCTTAGAAGGTATTGTGCTTTTGGCAGATGTAAGCAAAAAAATAGTAAATGTGAACACCATGTTTTTGAAGGGAAAAAAATGATGATTTCTTTTAAAAATGCTGCACAGGGCATATGATCTTCAAACCTTGCTGTTTTCTTACTGGTGTAATTTATTTCTTCAATATTTTGACATTATCTAGGGATGACTGTTGGCACTACAGTTGTCACTACTTGGAGAAATGAGCAATTTAATGAATTTCTGTTCACCGAGACACTGAAAATTAAGGTTATGGAGCCTGCTGGATGTGGAAAAGCAGCTTATGAATATTTCCGGTATCTATAAAAGGAATAAACTCTATCTTTCTGCTGTGTTTTCTGCAGAACACCTATACAGAAAATAAAGAAATAAAGAAATAAAAATTAAATTCCTTGATTTGAAAAAACTCTCATATTTTATTGAGAAGGGAAATTCTCAGGAATTAGCCCTTGCTCATGTGAGGCTAATTTCTAAAGTGATTGTGAAGTTCTGATGCATGAAACAGAGCTCTTACCTAGTGTGAGTTGGAGTGCTGGAATGATGACTACATAAAGCAACATCAAGGTACTGTTTATTTTGCAATGAATTGTACCCATAGAGGAATTTTATTGTCACGTGTTTCCAAGAGTAGCATCCCTTCTGCAAATCTAGGCATAAATACTTAAGAGTTTCACAGAATGATGGGAGAAATTATTTCTCATAAATTGCTGGAAATAGAATCTGTAAAACTAGACAGAGGGTTTTGTCTTTTTTTCTTTCAAGAGAAAATTCTTAGCGTTCTCTGAATTCCATCAGAATTTCTAAGAAAATAACTTGTAAGTCACTTCAAAAAAATGTGAATTGCAGAAGGAATTGAAGTGGCTCCTGCAAAAGCACAATATTATCAGTAGACGTTCATATAGATCAATTAATTGTGACAGCAAATTAGGCGCTGCTGCTTTGTAAGACATATTCTTAAATAATATGTAAAAGCTCTGTTATTTCAGATAACATATTACCCCTTATTTCCATTGAAAAAAAATACTATTGAGTTACAGAATGTATTGAGAAAAATGTCTTGTTCCTTATTATCATTGATGTCTTAATCCGTAGAAATGTTAACATACTTTTGGTAATAGTTCATTGTTGCATAATGGAAGGGGAATATCTATCTGATGCCTGCCTCATTATTTTCAATACAGCGCTGAGACTGCACTAGGATTAACTGATACGTAAGAAATACATTGTAATCAAAGGGCTTAGACTTCACCAGTGTGTTTTAAATTAACAGAAGGCGCTTCACAGATCAGGCATGCTCTGCAATTTTCTGTGTTTCAGCGGATGATCACAGATGGATCATCATACATGATCACATGCACGTGACCACTGTGGGACTAAATATTTGTGATAAAATCCTGCTGGGCTCCATGTGTCAGGGGGCAGGGAGGGCTAGTGGCCCCTTGAGGGAGGTGAACCAGTAGCTGTGGGTCATGGCATGTCTGGCAGGACAAGGACATCACAGAGATGAGACATGGTCCCACAGCTCCCAAGGAGGGAGAGTAGGGCAGGACCAGTGCTGAGAACCAGGGTCAGACACACCCCTGGGGAAGCCAAACAGGCACGGAGGTGTAAAGAGGCAGGTGGCTCCCAGACCTTGTCACATGTCACCTCCCTACTGCAGCAGAGCTGGCTCCCACCACCCATAGCCCAGCCTTGGGAAGGAAAACTACAAAACTTGTCATTTAGGCAAGGTATTCAATTCAGCATGACATGCTATATTTCATGTCCCTGCTTCATATTTTGAATTCCATGAATTGTACAATCCAACTCTCTCTAAATAAAGGATAACATACACTTTTAAGAAAATGGTAAGACTTACTGAAAGATTAAAAATTACATTGTTATATTTTATGGAGTTGTTTATACTGCAAGAACAAATATCCTTTATGAAACTTGGAATAAGAAATAGTTTTAAATTCTAAAACTATTAATTTAATAGTTTTAGATTCTCCAAATCTTCCATTTCCGAAGTGTCAAGAAATTGAGAGTGCTAAATAAACCTTTATGCCTAAAACACTGTAGAAAAAATATTTTCTTTATGAAATTGCATTCAGATAGACATCTATTTTGATGTGAATTCACTGAATTCAAATAAAGTTTTTGAAGGCATAAGCAGTGTTACAAATTTAATTTGAACGCAAATGTATTCAAATGTACAAAATGCACTGTAGCTGAAAAAGAGTATAATTTAAAATAATGAGCTCAAAACTAAGATAACTTCATTTTATATTTGATGACCTAAGAAATATAAAGAATAGAGAAATAGTTGCTTCGTGAAAGTAAATGGCATTTTTTAGTGTATTCCCCAAGGAAATAGTTGTTAAATATTTTTAATGTAGATTTCTTTTATTTTTATGCAGTGTGGAAAATCACTGAATTAAGGCTTAGAGGACAAAAAGAATTATGCCACAAAAAGTTCATTATGAACTCTGCAAAAAAATTTGAAATCACATGCAAAATGAATGATTACAGTCCTCAACTTCAACACATTTATTGGAAGAAATATTCTGTAAAGAGTAGATAAGTGTTTACACACTAGAGTGGTATGGATGAAAAATATAAAAAACCTGCTACATGCAGCGTTTAATTCCTTTCCACGTGTGATATTAGAGAAAGGTTTTTATCACAATTCCTCTGGAATTTTCTGTTGAATTCATTTTCTTGTCAAAACCATAATTTTCACATTACTATTATTTTCCAGAAGAGATTTTAAATGCTTTTATTCCTCTACATTTCCCAGTGAGAATAAGAGAGTAAAATATTCATCTTTTGATAACATCAGCCTGTAAATTTTTTTAAAATCCTAAATATTTATTTGATTGAATTTCACAAACATTAAGCTGCATTTCCTCATGGTTCATTGTATTATGAAAACTGTTTTTCTCATTGTCCTTCCTTTATGTAGGCAGATCTGTGTCCTCCAGAAAGACGTCCCCTGATTTTTCTAATTAAGGTTATTTTTGGGATCTTTTCCTACATTTTTACTGAATCTAGTGCTAAATCCTAGGGTATTGTGGCATCCTGCAAGCTCTGTCATTTTCCATTGGTTCCTAGATGCTATGCCCACATAATTCCTCGTTCATGTTCTACACTGATAAGCACTTTCTCACCATGTGATGGAGGTTAGCTGAGCGACCTACGGAAGTTAAAGAAGAGAATCATGTGCTTGAAGGACTGAAAGAAGGGGAATAAAACCTACCTTTTTATTTATCTGCTATGGACCTCACCTTCCCAGTGGCAAGTGAGTAATTGGTGAGGATGAATAGCACATAAAATAGGTATTTAATTTTGTGTTAATCCTCCTGCAGTCATAGACCATTTCCAAAACAGGTAGCTGTAAATTATCAGTCATGAAAGTTATGGGAACATTAATTAACAAAAAAAAATTCTAGGAGAAATTGTTTATTTGGACAGGAGATTCACACAAATTATAATATAGAGACAGTTACCAGAAAAATATTTGTGTTCTTGCTTCAGAAGAGGAGATTTTGAGCTAGAAAAGGATTATTTTGCAGTTTAAAAAGTAGCTACCTGCAATATGTTTGCAGATTGTGTTGATGACATTAATGGAGTGAAACCCAGCGCAAGAAAATTAATGTTTGGGAAGATTGTATGGCAGATGTGTCTCATTTTAACTGAAGTGAAAATACTTGTGTTTTTCCAGATTTCTTTTCAATATAAAATTACAATTCCAATCAATAGGTAATCTGTAAAATTTAGTGAGCACAAACACGCCTTCATTATTTGACAGATTAATACTTTAAATACTTCTGAAAATCTTTTATCCATGTAGACATATGCATGAATAATAAAACAGATGGTCAGTCCCTTCTTACATGCACACTGGACTGAATTTGTAAATGCAATGTCAACTCATAATCGAGTTGAAATTCCTCAACTTTATTTTTTAAAAAAATCAGTATTTTCCAATTATCATTGTCTGATTCAAAGAAACCAGAAAAGATGAAATGGATCCCTTAAATTAAAAAGAAGAAGATACACTGGTATTATTAGGATGGGAATTATCCAGTGATGGATAGAATGCAATTCGCAACACATTTTGACATACAGTTAACAAAGATATTGTCCCATGATACTTGGTTTGATTTCTTTTTCTCTAGGACATCTTGGCATATTTTGGGGAAGCCATACTTCTGGTTCTCATGGAGAGTCTGCTTTACTTTCTATGCAAACTGGAGAAGTGATGTCATCCGGACTGAGTTCTGTGGGCAAGACACTCAAGGAGACAACTCCTGCATTTTTCATTGCATGTGCATCTATAGAACCAAACCATTATTTTTTCTTTATTGTGTGATCCTCATTCCTGCGCTGTCCGTCAAGGGTAAGTGGTGCATTTCACAGGAGGGTATGGGTTAATTACTGGCATAAGCATGGCTTCTCCTGCACATGATGCAGTGTCACAGCATCTGCTGTGCACTTGCATAAAACTGCAGCAGGCAATGTGGGGGAAATGTAGTGTCATTGAGAAGTAATGGCCTGAAACCATAGGAGCACCTGCTTCCTCCCAGGTATCTCCTGGATGTATTACTGTATACATCAACTGCATCTTGCCATAGCTGGTAGCTGTCCACTTAATATCCACAAAGTCAGCATGGGTCTGGTGACCACTGGTTTGGCTCAAATTAGAGGCCACAGGCTTGACATCACTTTCAAAATTAAATCAGTTCCTTATATAGGACATCATTTATGTCCTATGGGTTACCATCTGTCAGACGTATATCATCAGGTGCAAATTTAGTTAGCAAATTGCTTAGTCCATAAAATAGGTACTCAAGCTTCAGTCATTATCAAAGCAATGTGTGCAGTTTAAATACTATATCTGGACAGTTTTTGGCTTGAATTTCCTCACTGTACCACTAAAGTCTTACATGTAAAGCAGTATCCTCCTGCTATAATTTTTACAGGTGTAATAATTATCTACTAACTTTCCTCTAGCTGCTAATAAAGTGCTTATCTTACACACACTGCAACTTTTCAGAGAAACTCCATTTTGATTTTAAAAGAAGCATTGTAATCAAAAATTTGTCTAACTTCTTGAATTGTTGCTCCTAATGGATTAACATCTCATCTCAACCCCTGATGAGGTCAATGAAAAATCCCAAAGAAGATGGTAAAGGGGACGTTCATCAGCAATGGGCTGTAAACAGTAAGCACTTTATAAACAGGATGAATCAAAAACAAGGTTGGTTCCTCCTGTCTACCCTCGACTCAGTGGGTACGTTATTTTTAAGGTATAGTTATTACAAAAATGTGCAATGTAGGTGTAAACAGGACAAGTCAGGAAATATGCTTTGAATCAACTTGTTTTCTCACCTTTTTATCTATCTGCCCATCTAATATCCTGTTATCTTCACAGAGTAGAAATGTTAATGATCCGACATCTTTTACATACTGTATGCTTTGCACATAATTCAAATGCACCAGTTCTAACTGTGTAGGAAGTATTGTTATCAGTAATAAAACCTTCTCATACTTGCTTTAAATAACCAAATAGAGTCAAAGCTAAGGAAAGCAATGGCTGAGAACAAAAAAAAAAAAAGAAAAATAAAAAGGATGAGAGAATAAAACAGATTTTTGACACTTAGGGTTTTTTTTTAACTCTGTCCAGAGATTAGAAATTTCAGGCTCTAGAAGTATTACAAAAATAGGATTATTTGTGTAAATGATAAATAAAATAGATAAATAAAATAAAGGAAGCAAACCCAAACAAAAAGAGCAGAAATGAAAGGATGCAGTCAATTCTAACCAAGTTAGACTGTGAAGACAAATGAAAAGAACCCTAATGCCCAGACACATCATAGTAAACCATCCATCAGTTATGCACTTTCAATCTCTTTCTCAGTTTCATAGGTGTAGAAATTATCCTGTCATGTATTCCTACCGTGTCAACATAAAAATTAAATCAAATTCAACAGTAATATCCCTGTTTGATTTATCAGGGCTATTCTATTACAATTTTGAGGGGCTTTATTTTTCTAGTAGGAGTTAAAACTTTATTTTTATTTAGGAGTTAAGATGAGGGAAGGGGAAATATTTTTGGTTTGTTTTTTTTCCATCTCTGAAAATAAGAGTTGAGATTTGATTGAATTTTAATATTTGCAACATCCTTTTGAAGCTTTGGGGTTTTTTTTCCAGTCCACTCTGTGATGCTGATGATAGTATTTGCAAGAATACTGAAGACAATTAATTACCTGCTTGTTAGGTGTTTTTCCAATTAAATGCTGCATGTTTTAAAGAAGTGCTCTGATCCCACAGACAAGAAAAGAAACTAAAGCTCTATGTGATGGAGCACCAGTGCCAGTTAGTGCATGCTGATCAGCTTGTGTCATCTTGTGATGGAGTTTGTATGTGCCTCATTTCCTTCCATGCCTTCTTTTTATGGCATGGAAGATACATCAAACCTATCATGATTACTATGGACAATTATTGCCACAACTATTAGTGCAGACAACATGAAGAGGGTAAACAAATTCTGTGGTCTTGAACAAGTCCTTTCTCTCTTTAAGTGTACTGTGTGCTAGGATGCTAAATAACTATCACTGCAAAAAAAAAAAAAAAAAAAA
>LTAT01000004.1:101583719-101615099 GCA_003286495.1 Chlorodrepanis virens | reverse complement strand
TTTTAGAAATGTTCAAGTGCTTAACAGAGAAAAAGAAATGCTCCAAACAAGGTGACAGTATTAAACCAAAATAGGGGTGCACAGAAGACATCTTTTATTTAAGACTGGGAGATGTATATTGACACTTTAGACAGACAGCTGTTTTCTCCACGAGCCAAACATGAGTACAGTTTACAGCTGTAGTGGTGTGCTCCCCCCCTTCCCCCTGTTAAGCCATAACCATCAGCACTGTGACAGCTTCATCCAGATTTTGTGGGATGGATGGCAATATGGTAGCCAAGGGCTCTCTGAAACAGTGACCCTGAGATGTTTCTGGTGTGCAAATTTGACTGTGAATCAATTATTTTACTCCATACATAGTGGGCAACGCAGGGCCCATTGAACTCTCCTGCCCAATGAAGGATTTCCTCTGTAATAGTAACAAAGTTACTACTTGATGATGGGAGATTCCTTGGCACAAGATGCTCTTGGTAAGTGATTAATAGCATGTTAACTTTGAAATCTTGGCTAAGTGATATAAAGGATTGGTTGAGCACATATGATCCTTTAGCCATAAAACATTAATCAAGTCTGGGAGCAGGACTGGTTGCAGCTGCACTTAAGAGTCCTCTCTGAAAAGGGGAACCTTTCTGAACCTGTGATTCAGTGGCAAGGTCTCCCTGATAAACTTTGTCTGACCTTGTCCCCTGGGTCTCCTGTGCAGTTAGTAATCAGGTCTACTTTGCCATTGAATCTTGTTAAATCACTGCTGGATTTAGCATTGAATTTTCTTTGTTCACTGATTTATATCAGTGAAGGGTATTGCTTCTCTTTTGAAGATGAAGTCCATCACTCCCTTTGTTACAACTCACTTCTGAATTTGGCCATTCAAGGGAAATAAATAACATGGAAGTGTCTAAACTCACATAAAATTTCACTGGTGACTCCTCATGCAGGGCTCAGTAATTGGCATAATACCAGAGTGACCCTCTCACATCACTTACTGAAATATGCAGCTGAGATCCTTGATCTTCCTGGGGACTATTTGCTCTTCAATTTTCCTTAGTCAGTTGTTATAAATGACAGGAAGATTATCTATGCAAGCAGTATGGTTTGGTAGATTAAAATGGCTTACAGCCTGGATTTAGAAGTCACAAATTCTTGAGTCCTAGCTGATTTTTATCGAGAAAAATCTCAGCAGAATTTGAAAGAGTGCACTTGCACGGGATTTCCTAAAATATATGGGTATGAGAATTTATAATCTTTTTATTGAACTTTGGAAAAAGTGTACAAAACTTACCACAGTGACATTGTTGTAAAGTTTAGAAGGTGATTATTTTGTGTTAAATTATGCAAGAACTTACCTAGTGGAATTAAACACCCATATTATCAGATTACTTGGTTACAAAATCCATTGAAGCCAAAAAGAGCATTGTGATAGCATTTCAAGATAGGCCTACTATGTCTCTCTGATAGGGAGATTTAGCATACTTGAATTCTGTTAGAATGCTTATAAACACACATAATGCATGTGCAATTTTTAAACATTAAATTTAGCATTTTTCTCAGTATGCTGAACTATTAATTATCTTTGTTCTAGCAGATGATCATCTTTCACAATTTTTCATGTACTCATATTTTAATTACTAATGCTGTCCTGTCATAGATAACAGCACTTGGATTCCTCCCTTTTTAGAATTTGTCTGATAGAGGGGGGTCATTTTGGTTGCCTAAACTAAACGCTCCAATCAACAAAGAAATATGTGGGGTGCTCTTAGTAAAAGTTGTTTCTTTCCAGCATTTCAGGAAGGATCGTAAATTCCTATAAATCCTGAAATTATTTCAAAAGTGTATTTCTTAAAGCTGGAATAAAAATTTTGCCAAGATACAGACAGTTGGGCACATAGATATTAGCCACATACAGTTTCCATGGGAAAGTCAACTATTGCCCTTTTCCTGGTAATGATGTTGTGTAACCAAGTTTAATCTCTAGAAGTTAAGTCTTCTAATGGCTGAAGGCCATTAGGATTCAACAATGATTTATATCCCTTCTGCAGTAATTACATTAGGTTTGAATGTCCTGAGCTTATGTTACAATTTGCTTTGTTTCTCATGGTTTTGCTGTCCTGAACATCAGCCAAAGGTACTTCACTCATACAGTGGTCAGAAACTGGAACAGACTCCCCAGGGAAGTGGTCATGGTGCCAAAAGTGTCAGAGATCAAGGAGTGTCTGGACAATGCTCTTAGTCATATTGTTTAGTTTTACATAGTCCTGAAAGAAGCAGAAAGTGTGACTTGATGATGCACAAGTCCTTTCCAACTTGAGACTATCTGATTCTGCAAAAGATATGAAATTTTCAACATTTTGTTTAATACAGGTCTTAAAAAAGTTCTTATTGCACATCCATACAGGCTGACCAGAAACAGAAAAAGAGGACAACACCCCCACCCCCTCCACCAAAAGCAGATTAAATGCTTTTTTTGCACACTTCCTCAATACAGTTTTGTAATTTATAAAATGTGCAATTTTCTTGCTATTGCCTCTAAGTTTCTGGCTCCAATCTCGCCGGCTTTCTTATCCTATGGTGACTAAGACTGATAGGAGAATTAAGCAGAGGAGACATTAGAACACATGTAGGGTAGCCTAAGGCTGGAAAAAGTAAACTTCTAATTCTCTAATTTGGATTGAAATGACACCTCAGCTAAGCCAGGAGCAAAACTCACTTGATAAATGGGAACTGAACAAGCAGTTAGGTTTTTGTATTTGTAATACATAGCGGATGTTTACAAAAAGTGCCAGGGATTTTTCTTCAGCATTTTTTTCATGCCATAGGTTCTACTAAAGGCTTTGCAAATCTTCCCCATGATTCATTTTACATACATTTTTTAAAAGGCCAGATTAAAGAGGTCATACTTTTTGCATCCTGAATGTGCTTTATTTTGTGTTTGAGTGTGAATGCATGCTATGGGCAATGATAGATATGTCTTACATTTTTACGAGGAACTAAATCCTTTTGTTTAAATCAATAGGGCATATTCATTCTTCCATCTAATGTGTTTGCACAGGGGATGAATTTCACTTTTGTGTTTTACACATAAAGCATAGCTGAAAATTAGGAATTGCTGCTTAGTATGCAGTATCTAAAAAGCAGAATATTTTAATGTGATTTTGATTTATGTATGTTTTTTTTTCAGCTTGTGTGATCCAGAGCTTTAAAAAAGGTAGTAATGATAAAAATGCAATGTAAGGTTGTATTATTCCATTATAACAGTATGGTAAATATTTGGTTCCATAAAAAATGGAGAAGGGATCAAAAAAAATGAAACCAGCTGAATGGCAGTTATTTAATTTACTTGCTCTATGGATATGAAGGGAATCCAATAGCTATTCTTCACTTCAAGAATATAAACACTAGGAAAAAGACAGCATGCTATGACTTCACAGGTATGTTTTTTGATGGAAAATTTGATATTCTGCTGAGTGAATGAACAACATATCTATGTCATTTACTTTTGTATAGCTTGTTATATTAATTGCATGTTTGGTTCATTTTGGGAACACAATTATGTTTCCCATTTTTTTCCACTGAATGTATTATCGATTCACATGTAGATTTTTCTACTTTATTCACACTGTTTAGTAGAACCTTGCCTTTGTTCTCTTTTTGGAAACAACCAGTCTGTTGTCAAAATAAATTCGTTCTCAGTAATGTTGGCAGGGCTAAGAAGACTGAGACATACTCTACACTCATGCATTGCCTTTCTTTTAACACTCAGTTTTATCTCAATTCAAGTATCTGAGTGTTGACTAAATAACATCTTGTAAGACATTAGATAAAGTATTTTAAAATTATAATTATAATTTAAATTTATAGTTTAAAGTTTAATTTAAATTTATAATTTCAATAAAAATGAGATCTCAGGGTTTCAAAAAGTTGTACTTTGCCATTGGAGGAATTGGCTGAAATAGCTGTTGTTCCACTGCAGTTGGTGTGCAAAAATTTCTCTCTTTGGCTGTAGTGTGAAAAAAATGTGTTCAAAATTTCTCTCTTAGGCTTTAGTGTGAATAAAATGTGTGCAGATTCTTTACAATGAAAAGAGGCAAAGCAAAGTTAGAGGAAGGAGTAGCTCAGTTTCATTATTTCTTTCAGGTTTTTGTGTTTCCAATCGATGTACGTAAGCCTGTAATTCTCTCATATACTCTTTAATCATACACAGCTACTCCTGTGAGATAGAGACATAGAACAACTCATTTACTCAAACCTACAAAGAGATTAGTGGCCTTCCTCTTTTTATGTATTTAAATCCTTTTCGTGCTACTGCACCTGAAAGACTTGCTTAAAGTCATAGAGGAAATCAAAGCTGGAAACTGATTCTGCATTTACCAAGTTAGTTCCACGACCTTTGAAAAGGACTTCCCTTTTCCTCTGATCTGTAGACTAATCTCCAGCTGAGAGAACCACCTATATTTGCATCACACGAGGCTAAAGATCAAAGCATTAAACACTTGCTTCTCATTCAGAGCTGTGTTAACAGAATTCAAGTGCCTAGTTAAAGCAATTCAAATGGGTTGCTAATATTGCTGGATATAATTCTATCTCTTAACTTGAACAAATAGCCACGGACACCTTGTTGAAGCAGTGACCAATAGTAAGTGGTCTTTTATATCATATATTAGTATGTGGATTGCCACTTGTTCTAAAAATCTGTCACTGCCTCCAGAGATTTTACATTTAAGTTTGGTCATAGCCAGTGAGGTGGCCCTACAGACTGCCCTAGTGCTGCCTATGCAAAAGCACAAAATTAGAACCGATGAAGAAGTGTCCTTGTTGTGGCCATAAATACTGTGCACGGGCACCCTGTGATGGCAGATACCATAAACATCCCCAGTCTTATTTAAATTATGCTTCTTTCACACCACACCTCAGAAGCAACTGTGAGAATCTATGACTGAAAATATGAAAGGATGACTTGCCATGTCACCTGCATAAAACAAAAAAAATCCTTACGTGTCTTGCAGTTCTTTTTCTGTATTCAATGAAATGTTAGATGATCACTGCGCCTCTGCTACACAAGAAGTACAACCCTTATGAAAGTTTGGAGTGCTACTTCTGGTATGGTCTTTAATGCAGATGGTGAGAATGTCATATATATTTCTTTTTTATTCATTAGATTTAAAACAAAAATGGTCACATAAGCCACAGATAATCAGAGAAGCATATTATATGCCATAATTTCTCATTAAGCAAGTCCATATGGCTCCAATTTTATTTTGCTTTTCTTCCAGAAAATAATTGTGACTAGGAATTTGTTCCTCCATTAGTGTCATTTGTTAATTCATATGGCTGTGCACAGTGAACTGGACAAGTGTCAGATTTCTGTTTTTCAAAAACTGTGTTCCAGATTTCTTTAATAAAACACCTCAGAAATCTCCATTTTCTCCTTGCTAATAGAAGGCTCTATGCTAATTGAAAACAGATTGCTCATCAACACTTAGGGGTGTATCACAATAGGTTTTAAGGTCTGCACAATTTATAAGGTAACAGTTAATAGTTTGGGGTTTTTTGTATTTTCAATATAATCTCACACAAAGTGACCCTCTGTATAACCTCTGATAAGGAGTGGTAAGCATCTGGGGTGAAATCCTGTCTCTTTTGAAGTCAAAGGCGAAACTCCCACTAAGTTAAGAAAAACCATGAACACAGTCTCAGTTTTCATCTCTGTTGTTTTTAAATGTATAGAAGTTTTTCTGCTTGCTAAATAAATTTTTCACAGAGTATAACAAATGGAGTGCTAAGTGAGATTTAGGAATGTGAAACAATGGCCACCCTTTTATGCTGAATATGTATGTAAACTGTAGCTTCAGCTTTTCTTAAAATGTTATGTGTGAGAAGATGGCTGCAGAGGCAGCTTGCACACGTTATCCAGTTTTACTGAGCTAGAAACTGTCCAAGAGCAGTTGTTATTTTGTTTTCCTCCTTCTGTATTATTTCCACTTCAAATGTTTATCAGCTGCAAATGGCCTACTCAGGGAAGCAACACGGAGGATGAAAGACAGCAGAGGAGAAGGTAAGTGGTAAGTGGTAAGTATTGCATACTTCCATTTTGGTAAATGCAAAGAACATCTTTGTACTGGGTGAAAGAATGCTTTTAATTTTGCCCTTGAAACATTGATCAATTATTTTTGTCAATATGCTGTTGTTGTCAAACATTGCAGAGATGCAGCGTTTGTATCAACTCAAAGAACTTTGGGATGGTAATGACACATTTTTTATTTCATGTAGTTTCCTGCATTTCTCAGGTGAGAGTTATAGATGTGTTTTATAAGACTGCATTTAATTTCTGTTTCTGCCCAAGTAAAGCTGATCATTCTACAACACTTCATAAAATATTGTACTGAATTGAACACCTAGTAATCTGCCTCAGATTAGTATTGCACAAAAGTTTATCTATATATTTTTAAACGTTATTCTTGTCTCAAACTCAGTTTGTTGACATGTAAATTTTACTGCTCTTTACCTTCTCTTTCTTCAGAAATAAATGAACTTGAATTTCTGCAACATTTTTAGAAAATGTGCTTTCAGTAAAATGTGGTAAAAATAAAAATGCTGTTTGTGATGCTTTGCAGTTATTTCTTTTTGTAAAAAACTTATTTTATCAAAATAAGTGAACTATTTTCTCTTTTACTGCAAATGCTGCTGCTATTGTTATTGTTATTGCTATAATTATTGAGGTGGGGATGAATAAAAGAGACGATGCTCCACGTATTTTTCCTGTGCGCAAGTTTTTGAGCCTGGATTTTTGTGACTGCTATCAAACAATCTGTATACCTTTTGTGGGATAACTCATCAGAGTTAAGTTAATCCTCAAGGCAGAGACTGGAGGAATGAAAAGTCACTGCCTTCATAGGAGAAGATCATGTTTAAAATGGCATGGGGTACCCAACCTGGGGTCCTGAGGAGGATGGCTGATGAAGTTTCTGGGTCATTTTCCCTCAAATTTGAGAAGACCTGGCAGTCAGGTGAAATCACCAGTGACTGGATAAAAGGGAATATCATACCCATCCTTAGTAAGAAGGACCCTGGGAACTACCAACCAGTCAATCCCACCTAAGTGCCTGGCAATATTGCATAACAGAATTTCCTGGAAGATGGAAGATTCCAAAAAGCATGAAAGGCAGGAAGGTGACTATACACATCCAACATGGCTTCACAAAGGGCAAACCATACCTGAGCACCCCAGCAGCCTTGTATGGAAGGATGGGGTGAATAGTCAGTAGTCAAGGGAAGAGCTATTGATGTCATCTACCTGGACTTCTGCAAGGCCTTTGGTACTGTTCCTTACAATGTCCTGGAGAGAGGACATTGTACTAAATTGGAGAGAGAGGTTTCATGGACAGACTGTTAGACGGATAAGGGATTGCCTAAATCCTTTGGCGATGGCCAAAGTGTCTGTTTGTCAATGCCCTCATGTCCAAGGGCAAACAAGTAGGAAAAGGACCTGGGGATCCTGGTGAGGAGCTGACAATGTCTGTCTGCAAGACAGAAAGCCAACCACATCCTGTGTTGCATAAAATGAAGCATTTCTAGAAGGTCAAGGGACATGACTCTGTCCCTCTGCTCTGCTCTCATGAGACTCCATCTTGAGTACTGCCTCCAGCACAGGAAAGGCTCAGGCCTGTTGGAGTAGGTCCAGAGGAACAGCACAAAAGTTTCTGGTTCCATTTAATACTACTTCTATTGCAACAGAATGCAATCTGAATTCAGAGACAAAAGTGATATGTGGTATTGAGAAAGGTCTGTGTCTTAATAAAGATTTTCTGGGAGGTCCATTTGCATAATTGTTCTGTAAAATTTGGTTTACTTAATAAATCTGTAAAAAAACAGGGCACTGGATTTACTTCTTAGCTGCAAAGATTTTTTTCAGTAATAAAAGAATTTCCTAAAATCAGAATAAAGTAAAGGAAAAAAAATTGTCAAAGCACATTATCTTTCCAGTCACTGCCAATATGAGATAGATTGTGTTTGAGAAATTCAAAAGTGAAATACAATGAAGATCCACTCTCTGCATTCTTGGCTATGAAGTGTGCCTTTGTGCACTGCAGTCACATCCCTCTGGCATATTGGAATGGAGCCCCCAATGGCGACAGAGCCAGAAGACATGTAAATCACAGGGAACAGACAACTTTGTAATTACCTTCTGAAAGTGATTATCTCAGATATTCAAAATCACTTGCTACTCCTGCTTCGTAATGAGAGGTGAATGGTGAGATTTGAATAAATGAAAAAAGCCTCTCTGGAAAAACTGAAAAACATGTGAGAGCTCTCAGCAAGCTCTCAGCAAACTTCTGTGGATGACAACAAAGAAGCCTACCTGGATTTTCAAAAGGCTTTTAACAAGGTCTCTCATCAAAGGAACTGATACTGTAGAATTTACCATGGCATAGTCTCCACATGAATTGAATAAAACTTCAGCTAATTAAATCATGTACCTTGCATCTTTCTTTTCTTACTATTCGTCTGAGGCAATTTATACCTGCATATTATTTGACATTGTAGGCACAGTATCCTGAATTATATTTAATTTTATCTGAAAGGTGAAAAAGAATACCTCAGGATATATTTTAGGAAACAGAGGTACATCTACTTCTCTTTCAGACTGAGTTTTCATTCACTTCAATAGTAAAAACTATAAATCAGAAAGTTTGCTAGGGTGAAGATTGCACTACAGGTTTGCAGATTTATATCTCTGTGAAATGCTAAAATATGTAGTCAAAAATAGCAAAGTGAGAAAAGCACAGAAGGTATGTTGTAGTGAAACTTTGCTCAGAGTGTGGGTGGTTCTGTAGAACTAGCAGATATAGCTGGGAGATCATTGCAAGAGTGTTCCATAGTAGTGGGACCGAGGTGAAACCAGAATAATGGCAGAAAAAAAACCCAACCAGATATACCCCAAAGACTGATGGAAATATTTCTATTGCATCTTGGGCAGATAAATAGATGGAAAGATCTATGAACAGGAATCCTCTATTGGAAGATTATTTGCATATTCTTCAGAAAAGAATTACCAGTAATGCCTAGAAGGTGACTTTAGCCTCTACTTGTTCACCAGCATAACTCTGCAGTGTTTATTTTCTTCCCTTTGTAGCAGACTTTTGTTCAAATAAGAAATGATGGATAAGATAGTTTGGCATTGTTATAAATATTGAGAACATCAATAAAAATAATGTTTTAATTTTTTTTCAAAAATTATTTCAAACCATTTTCATAAAACAAGCATATAAATTTTATTAAAATCATACCAGGAACTTTATTATCTCATAAATGAGTTATTATTTAAAAACCTCTGGTATTCACAAGAAGAAGAAACATTTTCAACAGACAGCAATCCAGCTAATATGAAAGGTACACTGTTTTATATCAGTTTATTGTTTAGTCAAAGCTTCAATCACAAAAATACACTATTTTATATCAGCTTATTGTTTAGTCAAAGCTTCAATCACAATCTTAAAAATCTCTGCAGTGATAAGAATTGGACCCATATGAGAATTTGAATTGAAGTAGAATAATAGCATCATAAAACTTTTTGCAAAAGAGTGAAAAGATCTTGCATAAAGATTTGTTGCATAAAATCTGCAAATCTTTGTTTCATCCAAACAAAATTAGTGGGACTTTTACAGTAGATATTTCAGCTGGAAAAAACCTAGAGAGATAGATGAAGATTTGTGAGTGAGAGCAGACAGTGAGTTTGCTTGGCATGCACAAGGGTTCAGATGTGCAGTGGCACTTTTGGCTTAGCTTTGACTCTGGCATCAGCATTATCTGCAGTCCTAAGACAGACACATATTGTATTTTGGGTTTTTTTAGTTATAAAGATATTAATTTTTTTTTGCATTTGACAGATAGAATATATCATTTTTTAGAACAAAGCTAAATATATATTGAGCTAAATATGTAGTAAGCATAACTTTTCAATACCTAACAAGCTTAGTTCTTAACTTCAAAGAATGAAACATCCAGAGACTCATTTTATTAAAAATACAATAAATAAAAAGAAAGACCCCCTGAGACAACTCAAATGTCCATTGAAATTAAATTGCAGCACCTGATGTCCCATGAGTGAGAAAACAAAAATCTCAAGTCTGAGTGATCCAAAGTCTTACTGGCAAACTCAGAATTAAGAAGTCTTTTAATGCCTGAAAGTCCCTGCTTTATTCCCTGCAGTAAGATGTTTGACTTGCTGATGGGTGAAATATTATTTATTAAAGTTCTAAAGAATTTTACTCCTCTCTGTATCACTACATCCTTATGAAGTAAGAGAACAAGATGTGACACTCAGACTTTGTCTTGTTGCTGTTGTTTGGGGTGGTTTGGCTGGGTTTTTTTTGCAATTTAATTCAAAATTTAAAAACTTGCAAGAATTTTGTGATCATTTTCAAATAATACAATGATGCAAACTTAGTGGAGCTGTATGTTTTGAAACCATAGTCTTGCTGATGAGTTCATGTGTTATGTAAAGAATGTACTTACCAATTTCTTTTTAATTAAAAAATGTATTTTTAAAATAAATTGATATTATAAATATAAAATCAGTACTGGTAACAGTATTTGTGAAACAGTCAAGAAAGAAATTACTATTTGAGAGAAAAAAAAATCCAATGGCAAAGGAGTAACAGTGTTTGAAATAAAAATTGTATACATGAAAGCACCTTGGAAGAAATATTTGTCGTTAAGTGTGTTGAAATATCAGTGAGAAAGAGCAGAACTTCTTTGCAACAGAGGTATGATAAGACCCTGCTCATCTCTGTGTCAGGTTACAATAGGCTGCAATATACAATGAAGAGGTAAAAATATTTTGATACATAAAACAGTGTCATCCTTCCTGATAATTTATGATTTAAGGACTCCTTAAATCCTCAGTCATTTGTGTTCCTCTAGAATAGATGCATGCTGTTCAGACATTTCTAGTCTTTTCCTGGCTTCCAGCTTCCCAGTCTTCTACGGGATGAACCCCATGTCTGGCCAGGTTGGTCTAGATGTCCCATGCAGACCTCCCTGGGATCCCGAGATCATGAAGCCTTGGTGACTTGAAAATCTTCATCCATCACTGCCACAAGAGCACAACAGCTCTTCCAATCACACACAGAAAACCAGCTGGCAGACTAGAAAGATTGTTTCCACAAATTAAGTAGACAAAATGAGATGTGACCAGGACATCAGTTTTCCCAAAGCACAGCTATGGAATGTGCACAGTTAATGACTGTGAGTGGTAGAATTCTCAGTTATGCTCATCTTGTGAGAATAATAAAGTCCACTTAACAGCATGCTTCCTCTAAATGCCATGCTCTGGAATTTTAATAGTACAAACAAAAAGAAAAATGTCACCTACTGAGTCACAAACACCAGCAGTGCCTGATGTTTTCCTAAAGCATTTTAATTTACCTGAAGCATAGAAGGGATTTAAACTCGTTCATCTTGAGAAATATGGAAAGATCTAATATCCATAATAGATGAGAAAATGGAAATAGTCCTTGTTATACTGATAAAATATACTGGTTGCATTATTTTACAGAATTCAAAATAAATAACAGTAACTCACACGGAAATGGCAGAATTTAATGGTTTTAGGATTTGCTTTATAGCTCATGTTACTTAAAAAATATATGTCTTTTGAAACCTGATATTAGCAGGTGGTAGAATTTGCACTGCTGTTGTAACACCACTTTTATTTAGACAAGTTGGAGGAGAAAAAATTTGTGCAGAGTATGCAAATTATTAATTTTATGCATGCTAGTTTCCTTCAGCAGGATTAAGCACTACTATTATTATTTTGCTGAACTTGACTAGGGGCAGCTTCTTACAGAGAGTATTATCTAGATATGTCAGAAATATTTGATAAATTTTATATGCCATGTTTCTGTAAACATTTTACCTAATATCTTTACTTCTGTTTACATTGCTCAAAGGTTTAATTAATACAAGAAAGTTAATCTGGATTTGCACATAAAGCATGAACATCAAGCAACAAGAAAATATTCATGTATTTGCTTTCTTGCTTGTTTGCTTTTTTTCTCCTTTTCTGTCTCTTGTTCATTTGCTCATGTTAAATTACTTGTGGGCCTGGATTTCTTGTTTGCTTTTTGGAGTTGTTTTGTTTGTTTGTTTTGGTTTGAGTTTTTTTCTTTTCTTCTTTTTTTCCTTTCTTTGCTTTTTTTCTTTTTTATTTTATTTTTCATATATATTATGACTACATGAACTTTTATTTTTCTGTTTGATAAGAATGGAATTAAAGGACTATGTACCCACAGTTTTTTACTTACCCATCATTATAAAGATCAATAAATATCTTTCATACTGTATGAAAAAGATTGATAAGCAACTTAAAGCCAAGAGATGGGGCAAAGTTAAGACTTATCAAGAGTTTCAGTAATTTGTAAAATCACTGTGGTCTGATGCCCCACTAAAGTCCAAGGGCTCCCGAGTCAGTTTTCTGCAAGAATGTTATAAAATACACCATAGGTCTATAGCATATCTATAAGCTGTCTGGTATTTTGTATTGAAAAAAGTTATGGCAAATATGTTGCAATCAAAGAAACCTCTCTGGAGATCTGCAAATCACCCACCTGAGTAACTCTTTATTTGAAATGACTCAGATATTTGTCATGATACCAACTGTGCTGTGACAAAATGTAATTCACAAGCACTTTTCTAACCTTCTGGAAAGAAAAAAAAAAAATATAAAACTGTACTAGCTTTGCAACTACATGTAAAAAACCACAAACTAAGATGACTTTGTAAAAATTATGAAGGCTTCTTTGACCTGGGAAATAAAGAATCAAGATTAAGAATGACTATGTTTTAACTCACAGACTGGTAAGTTTGTTAGCAAATAAACCCTTTTAAAGCCGCGTGTATAAATGAAGCCACAGGAGTGGCACAGGGAGTTCACCTTTTCTCCCATATTTGGATGCCACCTTTTATTTCATACCAGGTAGGGCATTCTTAGTGCAGTCTTGTGTCTAACTTCTGCCTTCTGGCCTCACTGCTAAAAAACATCCTTGACTAATGAACAGTGACCTACTGACCTGTAGAAACTGTGCTATTGATTACTCTAGAAAATGAATGGGTATTATTTGTGGGAATGTACTGATGAGAAAAATTACTCCAATATTAGCCTTCTAAGCTATTAGCGACTTTTTTTATCTGAAGGCTGTGATTTGCTGCTTTGGAATCAGAGAATAGATCTGCTATAGAGAAAAGGAAAACAGAGCTTTTAAGAATGTACTCTTAAGTCAGTGAATGCTGATAGTAAGGACACAAATTCTATTTGCATTCCTAGCAGTAGAGGGTTTTTTACTAGCTTAAAAAAACCACCAGATAATTTCTTTATTTCACACTTTTAACGTCACTCACCCTTGTCATGGTCTGGTTTTGAAGGTTTCTAGTTCTGTTTTTTGTTGTTTGCAGAGCCAGTACTTTGATTCAGAAAAGAGCTGGTACTAATGTCAGTGGTGGAAAAACAATAGGACTTTTCAGTAATGAAGAACAACACCCGAAACCTACATGCCTGGTAGATCCCTGTTTCTCTTCTCTGTACATCCTTGTCTACAAGCATCAAAACAACCCAGTCAAGTATCACAAGTTATTGCACATTTATGATATCCTGCCTCTTGAAGTTAGTTTTATTGCTTTTCTAAATACTTGTTTTCCATGAACGACAAAAAGATTTGCTTGTGACAATCCTGACATCCTCAGCACTTACTGTGATGGGTGATGCAGTGAATGAATCTGAATTGCAATGTTCTTCTTGACTGTTTTGCTCAGTTAAAGTAGAGAGTACTGAGCACATTTGCATTAAACATAGTCTCTTTCAGAAGAAGAAATGAACACTTGGAATTTGAAGACTGTCAAAAGCATATTTCGTTGAAAGGGAAGCCTTTAAATTTTGGCATGTTTCACTAATGGATTTTCCTGACAGATTTTCTTTCTGAGCATCCATTTTCTACTTTTTAATATCTTGTCTCTTGAACTTAAAATCTTGCATATTGTCCTTTTTCCCGAAGAGAGAGATTTCAGCTTCTGTTGGCTTTGCTGTTAAATTTTACACCTCAGTGATATTAAAATATCAAAGAAGCCATTTCATGGCCTTTTAGCAATGTAGATGGATGGATTCAGATCAGAGAAATGGTTTTGGCCATAGAACTCATCTAAGATATGCCCTTATTTAATTTATGATAGATCCATTAAATTCAAAATACAGGACTGGAAATTGGTGTTAAATTTGAATTCCATTTATGTGGCTTTTTTTTTTTTTTGTCTGTTTGTTTGTTTACTTGTTTGCTTGTTTGGGGCTTTTTTGCAGGTCACTGAAACATTTAAAAGGTGCTGAGGTTTAAACCACTGGTGCCCATAGTTAATAGGAAAGACTTGAAAAGCAGAGGTGTGACGAACCACCAGTGCAAAGCACAAATAACTTGCTAATCCCCTCGAGTTAGGATATTACTCTAAACATGCCCAGTTTTGATTTATTGCAATATGTATGGCTTTTTTCTTTTCTATCCTTTTTGTGTGTGTGTGTCTGAGATAAGTTTTATATTCAGTGTTGTGGGCTATAGAGGGAAATAAGAAAAGGTGTTGAAATAAATATATTTGTCACAACGAGTCTGTTGGCTTTGTGACATCCTTCCTTCAGTGCTTTGTGACCAGGTTTTATAAATCAATTCAACAGCATAACCCAAAAGAAGGCAATTACTGCTGTGATCATTTGAAATGACAGAATAAAGGTTTACACTGGTAACACTAGGTCTACGGTCCAAGCTCCTTAGTGCCGGTTTCCTGGAGAAATTTTTTTTCCAACTACAGAAACACAGTAAACATCACCACTTGAAATTATTAAAACTCACACTTTAGCATCCAAATGTATGCAGCAGAATGTTAAAGAGGCAATTAAGAAATCATTTATTTTATGTCTTACCACTGGAGTACTATGACATTAGCACAGATGAATGTTCTAGTTTTATGGAAACACTTTGACTTCAATAAATAATAGCATAAATAAAACAACTTAGAATTGCCTTATCTCTGACATCTTCATCAAGACATGCTTGCCAATCCGACTTGTATTTCCCTCCTAACACCTTCTAACAAAATATGATGTATTGATTTCTTTTGGAACAATGCCTAGTAATTTCACCTTTGACGAACTGACAACTTCCAAATGAAAACGTATTTCACTTCAGAAGTACACAGATCTTCACAGCAGGGAAAATGTAATTTAAGGCACACTATTTGTAAGGCAGCATTCTTCATATGAGTGAATGAAAACGCCACAGGCACAGTGCATAGTTCTTTTTGTGGTTCAGTTAGTGAAGGTAAGCTGACCTCTTCATTATGTGTTGAAGAACAATGTTTTGCGGATTTGTAAAATTCCTTGGTGAAGCAGAAGAGAATAGTTAAAAGTGTAACATTAATAAAGACCGGTAACTCTCTGGGCTTCACAAAAAACAATTGCTGACACTTTGGCTTTTTGCAATTTCTTACCAAATAAAGTTAGATTTTTTTAGGTGTTAAGCAGGTTCTCTCACATGATGATTGCTGTATCTGAAATCTCAGAGAACCAGAGTAGATGTGTGAACAAGTGCTAGATGTGTGAGAAAGAGGGAGGACAGACAAGAAAATGAATTTTCATGGAGTTTTTTTGTTGCCTTACAGTTTGGTGATTTGTAAATAGACTTATGTCTACAGTTTCTTCCTTTTTAAAATTAATTACTTTTGTGTCTCTGACCACAGTTAAAGTAATTAGGTAATCTACTATAATTTTGGACTCAAGGTAAAAAAGAAGCAAATTAACATATCTTTGATTAATATTTTATACTATATTGCTCCCACAAAGAAAATCAGAAGCTTTCTGTGCCACCATGATATTTTCTGAAAAATCCTCTTAGCCCAGGATTTTATCCTGGGAAGCAGAGGCCTCAGAAAAGAATGGAAACAATAATTATCTGATTGCTTGGGAATTTGGACTGGAGATTGTTTACCAACAGGTGCATCTTTGATTGGTTCCATGTAAATTGATTTTAATTAATGACCAATCCCCATCAGCTGTGTCAAACTGAGTCAGTCACTAGCTTTCATTATCATTCTTGTGAAGCCTTCTGATGTATCCTTTCCCTTTCTTTAGTATAGTTTTAGTATAGCATTCTATCATATCATATCATATCATATCATATCATATCATATCATATATCATATCATATCATATCATATCATATATCATATATCATATCATACATAATAAATCAGCCTTCTGAGAACATGGAGTCAAATTCTCACCCCTCACCTCGTCTTGGGGACTTCACCAAACCACATTTCTGCCCTATGTTTCAGCCAGAGCATATGACCTGGCTTACTTACCAGAGAGGACTCAGCAGGCAAGACACACAAATTGGTTCTTGAAATGTAATAGTATGTAAAATGGTAGGTCATTAATATGCAAAAACAATTTGCTGTTCACTAAAAGCTTTAGTAAGCTCTCTATTTTCAGAGGTGGTTTTGCCAAACTTTCAGTGAGTTGAAAAAGATCAGCGTCCGTAGTTTGAGAATTCATCTGTTCAAAAGAGAACAAAATGGACACAAAATATAGCATTTAGAATTATAGGTCGCTTCTCAGTTATTTGGCCTTTATTTCTAGGTTTATGGCTGGGAGTTTCTACGTCTGAATCCTGTGCCATTTTGACAATGGAACACCGTAGTTAATTTTAATATACTTTCTTTATGTCCAGTCGCATTTCAATGTAAATGTCTGTTACTCAAAAGTTTGCTGGGGGCATACCACATATATGGAGCCAATGACTCATCGCTCAGCTGAACTGTTTCCTGACAAAAGGAAAGACCCAGTATTAACACAATTAAAATGATTAGACAAAGATTTGCCAGCCTGTCCTTTCCTCTGGTCTATGTCCACATTCCGCATGTTTTGACTGGCATTTTGTCTCTCTTTCATGAATGAGAGGCAGTATTCTGCCAAGTCATAAGTATCCTCAGTATCTCCCTCTGAAATATATATATGAATATCAACATTATATATTCTTCCTCCCTCTCATGGGTCTGCTTTGGGCTAGTTTATAAGTGTGGGAGTCTTTCACTGAGTTTTTTGGCTTGTTTTGAGGTTTTTTTCCTCTTTTTCTCTCAGTGCAAGTTCTCCTCTCAGAGACTTTGAGCTAAAGCCAAAGACTTACACAGCTGCCTCCCACCCCCAGCTCCCTTCAAGGGCTTCATTTGTCAACTCCTGAGTCCCCAGCCTGGGCAGGCCTTCCCCACACAGGGGATCATGGGACCTAAACTAGGAGAAAAGAGACCACTGTCACTCTGGCAGATGTTAGCAGTTTCTATTGGGCTACATAAGGCCATAACTACAGATTAATTAGTTCTATCAAGACTTTGTTTTGCCCTTCTGTAGAACAAAGCTCACATGTGAAATATAAAACTCTCCACACCATGAAATTCCACTAGAGATTTCTTGTTTTTTGAATCATATTTTGGCAAACTGCAAAGCAAAGCAAATTGATATTCTGACAGATGAGCTCTTTTAATTAGCTCTTTTTTCATTTATTTTATACACACTTTTACACTTAAAATTGCAATTTAGTTCACAAGCATGTAAAACTGTCCAAGTAATAAGGAAATAACTCTCAATCAGTTTTTCTGCCTACCACTTCAAAGTGTTGTCTAGACCCATATTTCAAACTTCTGGATGGTTCATTCAATCATTTTATGCTTTAAGTATCTGTATTTCCTATTCTTGACCAGTTTTTTAAAAACAGGTAGAAAAAGAAACATCTTCTCAGCTAAAAAGGCAATCAAACACTCAGTTTGAGGATTTCAGAAATCAAAAGAATAAATACGGAAGTCAGTCAATAGTTTCAGAAACAGTAGTCAGGAAGAAATCTTTGCTCTGTAATTGGTACCAAATGAATTTTAAAAAGCATTGTAAGCACATTACTTTTTGTGTCAGTCCAAATCTGTGTCTGTGCCTAAGTTTCTCTTCTGCTGTTTTGCAGAAAGAAGAATCCCGTGGATCCCAATTACCAGCCTTTTCTGTAGGCTAACATAACAGAAGCTGAAAATTTGGAGTCACCTACTTTATCTCAGAGTCTTGTCTTTGAACTACAGTAATAAAGGCCAATTTCTGTCATTATTTCTTAACAAGTATCTGCAGAATGTAGATAATTTTTGAAGACAAGTCAGTTTCCTGTAGAGTTAAATAGAATTATTCAGCTGCAGAGACTATATTGTGAATAGAGAGATATACACTTTTTCACAGGTGGAGCATGTGAGGAATGACTCAAACCCGAAGCCTACAAAACTCATACTGGTTTAACAAGTACTGTGGATTTCCTACTGTTGTTTAAATTAATGAAAAGAAATTCAGGAAAAATGTGTTGAAGACAGCAAAATATTGAACCTTGGTGGATCTTCATCGTCCTAACCACATGGGTCCTTGCCAACATCTCAAAGTCTAATAATCTTTCTCACAAATGTACTTAAGCCACAGTAATTTAGTACTGCTATGCATCTGTAACTTTTAATTATCTGTTTAATCAGGCTGTGAATAAACTAAAGTAGGTTAATTTGAAAAATTCTATTTGGACTAAGTGTTTTGACTGGCTTTGAAACATAGCCAGCACCCAGTGAGATTATAGTAATGAGAAAAGATGAATTTTTTTTTCTGGAATTTGTGCTATTAATTTGGGTATCCCACAACATCACTTCACATATTTCAGCAGACTGACATTTATTATTTGCAATCAATTGTCACATGGTAGGAAAAAAGCACTGACTGGTGAAAGTCTATATGTGATGGAGAAATATTTATGGTTATGGGTTACATCTTTCCAGTCATGTCTTTTGGAACTTTGCCCTTCAAGATAGCCTGCTAGGTAAAACTGTGCTGCCTATCTATGTGATGTGAACAAGGGCTGTACTTGCCTTATCCAGTTTATAGCCTGAAGAAATCTGTTGTTACACAGCATCTTTTGACTACTTGAAGACTGTTCCATTTGAATGTTATTAAGGTGTAATAATAGACTCATGTCTGTAATGTGTATTGTTAGTCTTGATGTTCATTATATCCACTGCATGCCTCCAGGGACTGCTATTTACACTGCTATGGAAATGCTAATTAATTTCTGCATTCAAAGTGTCAGCAACTAGCTTCTCATTTCCAAAAAAGTATTGTACTACTTATATTGTCTTAGAAGAAAACTGGGAGAAGGGAGAAAGACTTTTTTGAACTGCAGGGTGGAGAGAAAATTGAAGTTTAAATCATTCTGATATCTGCACTATACTAAGCATTCACTACATCACAAAATGCAGTGAAGTTCTGCTTTCAGACTGAAGACCATTGTGTTTTCTAGTCACTATTCAAGCTGCAGGAATTGAATGTGTTTCGCTGAATATATCTGTGTGTGACTGTAAATTTATGGATAGAAGAAAAAGGCTGAGAATGTATATCATCTAAATGCCTTCTTCCGGTTTCAGACACTGTTCCTGTATTTCCTCAGCTAACACTGGATATATCAAATAATGGTAAAAATCCACCTCATGTTTGAGATAAATAATTCACTGAAATTATTGGTGTGTGCAAGTATTTGGGGAATAGAGTTTTGCTGTCTTCTGGTATATGTATGAGCAGTTTTGTTGAACCATTATTTAAAAAAAGTTCTTAACCTTGAAAAGGATGGGAATTCGTCATTTCATACATCCCTACAGTTATATCTCATACCTATTTCAGTAGAAAGGTGAGAGTAAGAAACCCAGGTAGCATACAGATATTTAGACTGAAAGGAGAAAAAGTCTCAGAAAGGAAGGCTCAACATCAATCTTCTTTGATGTTATACTATCACGTTTTCGGAGAGGATGATCAGAAGCCTTAAAAACCTTCACATATGTAACAAGGTAATAATTTAATTGCCAAGTTGCTGGGTTTTTTTACTTGTACTATACATGTGGAAGTATACACTATATAGAAGATAAATAAAAATATTTTTAAAATGGCAATACAGTAGCCTTCTATATTTAACAGATTATTTTTCTAATCAGCAAATAATTTAACCACCTTATATCTTTAACTCTACTTAATGAAGTATACAAATTTCTGTGTTTTGTGAATGAAACATGTACGTAATAGTGAATGCTTCTGATAAAGCTTTAATCCAAGCAAAAACTCACCAGCTCTGTTTCAAGCTAGTATAAAACAAGAGAAATATAATTGTTTTGATCTGTCTTATCAGAACTGACTTAGGTTTCTTGCTGGCCAGCTGGCCACTTTGTTTCTTCTGAGGAATAAATGCATTTGGGAGATGCAATCTCAGACAAGGTAAATAGAATTATAATTTACTGTCTTCTAAAATGTTCTAGTCTCGTTTATGTGTAAGTACTTGTGGGGAAAAAAAAAAAAAACAAAGAAAAACCTGATAATTAATTTTTCCTAGCTCACAAAAGCGCTCAGTAATAGAAAGGGCTTGATGGAAGGTAAATGCCAGACATTTCTGAAGTTGCAATTCTGTATCATGAAACAGACAGGGGAGGTTATTTAGAGCATAAAACAAGTAACAAATTTTGAGAACAAACTCTAATGTTACTTTACAAGCCTTTGAAAATGTGACTGAAGAATATTAGCATTAACAGGACCATAATCACATACATATGATTTTCAAAAGCACAGAATGCTAAAGAATGTTGTACTGTGCACAGTACAACAAAATACAAAAAATTATGCAATTCAGCACTAAGAGACAGCTTCTCTTCAGATACTGTTAGTCTTGAGATACTATCATAGTAGAGAACAACATGCTTTGCTATTGCCTTATCCATGCAGGGGAAAAAATGTCTGTGTGATGTTGTGAAAAATCATAAAAAGCTACAGCATGTTATACAACTGATAGACCAGATTTGAGTTCTTTAAACACAGAAGGTGCCTAATAAAGTTTAAAAGCTCACAAAATACAAACCACCAAAATCCAACAGAGAATCAACCTGTAATTATGTTTCTTAAATTTTATTAGCATATATGTTAAATGCAGCTTGGCTACTAAGTTCCTAAGGTTCCTCTCTGAGTATTTGGAATACTGTAACTATTTTCCTGAGATCTCCTGAATTGCACATTTGAACTTAGTCCCTTTTTCTTTTGTATTAGTCCACAATAGAAGGATTTTACAATTGCATCGATGAACCCAACAGAGAGACTGTTGTGAAGAGGTTTTGTGGAACAAAAGTGTGACTAAACACAATCTGTAGCTTGATCTACTGTTTTCCTGAAGTGGTGCAATAACAGTGATTTCTGAAGAGAAAGATTTTCCACAGATAAGGTTAGAGGTAGATTGTGATCATTAGTTGTGCTAAATTGGTTTGTTGTGCTTTTGAGTTCTTTCCTTATCTTTGCATGGTGGTGGTGTTATGACAAACCAATAGGACAAGAGCATCAGGAAAATTAAATTTCAAATAGTCATGTAATCCTCCAGGGCTCATGAGCCTTCAGAAGCTAAGGTTGGCTGAAAATCATCTTGAGTTGTGGCTTTCAAGAGGATGTGTATACATGGAGTTTAAAGATACAGTTTTTGTAAGATTAACTGCCTGGATAATTTGACTTAAAGCTTCTGCTTTACATAAATTCTTTTCTCTGACAATTTTCAGTAACTTCTCTGACATTAAACTGCCATAGTATTTAAGTATTTCTTATTGAATTATGCAGTTGCATTTGCTTTAAAATTTCACACCTTTTCTTTGAAAAGAATTGAGTGTTCTGGGCAAAACTTAAAGATAGATCTTATCACCTCAAGGGGACCCGTGGCAGTTGTTTTCATCTTGTCTTTAAACTTCCCAGGTTAGAATGTAAGACGAAGATTTGAGAGGTCACCTCACTAGAGTTGCATTCAGATCACATTCAGCTGTTGTGGTCACACAGGCAGAGCTCAAGATTTGATAAAAATGTTTATGATGAGATACACACGGGAATGACTCTCTTGGCAGGGCCCTGGAGGCGCTCAGGAGCTGCTCTGAGGATGGCTGAGTCATAGCTTCCCAAGCCAGAGGACAAAATGAAGAAGATGTTTGGAATTCAGAGGGGAGCTTGATGTGACACCTGAAACAAATAAAGGTTAGAAAGACAGTCCTGCCTACAAATACAATATCTAAGAATATAAGGCATAAACACTGCTCTGCCTAGTCTGAATTCTGCCTTGGACACTTGCAATAGAAAATGCTATTTAGGGAGGACATGCAAGCCTAGGCTTTTTTAGGCACTTGTCCAATTATTTCTCTAGTCCTTTCTTGAATCTGAAGATATTGTGTGTCTCTGCAGTCTCCTGTGGCATAATGCTCCAGAAATGCCTTACTTACTCTGTAGAGAAATACTTTCACTTATTAATCATAAACTAATCTCCAAATAGCCTTTAAAGTGATTCTTAGCTCTTGTATTTTAGGATATGAAGAACAGTCCTCCTTTTGGATTTATTGGGGCTTAACCCAGCCATCAGCCAAGCCTCACACAGCCCCTTCCTCTCTCCCCCACTAGCAGGAGTGGGGAGAAAACTGGAAGGGTAAAAGTTAGAAATCTCATGAATTGAGATACAGACAATTTAAAGAAGAAAGCAAAAACCAAGCACACAAGCAAAGCAAAACAAGGAATTAATTCCCTGCTTCCCATGGGCAGGCAGCTGTTCAGCCATCCCCAGGAAAGCAGGGCCCCATCACAGGTAACTGTGACTTGGGAAGGCAAACACTGTCACTCTAAACATGTCTCCCTTCATGCTTCTTCCTCCCACTGATGCCATATGGTCTGGAATATCCCTTCAGTCAGTTTGGGTCTCCCATCCTGGCTGTGCCTCCCAGGCAACCCTAGGGCCCTCACCAGTGGGGCACTACAAAAACCAGAAATGGCCTTGTCTCTCTGTAAGCCCTTCTCAGCAAAACCAAAAATATCTCTATATTATCAACCCTGTGTTCAGGACAAATCCAAAACACAGCCCCATACCAGCTACTATGAAGAAAATTAACTCTACCCTAACTATAACAAGCACCAGATAATATACTATATCCTTGACTTTGCAAATCTGAGTAAATCCTGCTCCCTCTGTCTCCCCATTCTCCACTCTGCAGAGTCCTGGTTTTGTAAGTCTCTCTTCACAGGACTGCTGCTCCATTATTAGGTCTGCTCTAGTTGCCTTTCTCTGTTCCTCCCTTGCCTTCACATCAGGATGAGTTCACTCTAAAAGAGGTCATCCTTCCTGAGATGTGCTCTTGAAAGAACTCTAACTCTGTTTGCGTGCACTGCTTTTAGTTGATTAGCTTTCCTAAGTCAGATATTTATGAAATATATCCCTAGGGCTCTTATCATAGATGATGTTATTTTAATCTTTAATACCTGAGGTAAGGCAGTACTGATATCCCCATTTAGGAGATAGGACACTTAGACACAGAGAAATTGGTAGCATCTGGCATCATTATTAATTTAATATAAGTCTCTTAAGCCTATGCCATCAACAGAGAACAAGCTGCTCTAGCCAGGAAAATATGATTTTGCTCTTACTAGCAGAAGGCTATGGGTCTATCTTGCACTAATCTGGCCTTGCAAGGCCTCAAGGATTTTCTGTACTTATTTTGCCCTCAGCTGGATCTCATTTTTTTACTCTTGTTAAGTTATCAAGTGGCGATTTTCTAACCTGGTTTTACTGAACCTCACTAAATAACTTTCTTCAATAGATGTTTGGTTTATGATAAAGTAGAACTGGAGGAAAAGTGGAATTATAAATCTCTGGTAACCCATGACAAAGATGCAGAATTCTAAGAAAAAATTTAAAAATAGCCCTAAGCAGATGCAATGGTGAGAAAGAAGACAGTACTATCAAGAACATCATGCTACTACCCAAAAAGGCACGTGTTTGAATACTTCCTTCCTTCTCTTCTGAGAAAGATTGAACATGTTGGCTGTGCACTGGGAATAAGGGAATGATGGCCAGTACACCAGACTAAAGGCAGAAGCCCTAGAAACTTTTTGTATAGCAATTCTAATAATTCTAATTCTAATTTTATTAGAATTTTCTATATTAATTGGGTAAGTTAGGCACATGAATAAGACATTGAAATGTAAGTAGAAAAAAATTTTAAACTCTGTGCATATGCTTCATCCATAAGAAGTTTTGGTATGTAAGAGTGCCTTCTCCATGTGGATTCCAGCATCCAAGAAATTTAGTTTTAATTGTCCTTAAGTCTTAAGTCCATCTAGACCCATATATCTGAAAGGTATGTCTATTTTGACAAAAAATTCCAAATGAGTGTGATTGTAGTTAACATGTGAAATTTAGTGGCATTTGACTCTTGTGGCCATCTCTAGTTATTGTGATATAACTTTCACAAGCATTATTTGTTGCAATTTTAGACTAATTTTACAGACACAATATTTGGAAATGGAGTGTTTCCTAAAAAACAGTTGAATAAGGTATAAATTATGTTAATATAATTAACCTGTTAGATGGAGGAATGAAATTTGTGACTAATTAAAGTCATATGGCTTAAATTTTCACATTTTGAACAGCTCTTCCCAGGATGAAATTTTATAAAGCTATCAATTTTTCAGCTACATTGCAATGCCAGCTCTGTGATGAGTTAAATTAACAAATTGACAGTTATATTAATAAATTGTCTCCTGAAACAGCAAAGCTGATACATCTCAAGCTTTCTAATTACAGATGCTTCCTGTGCTTATCTGTTAGTCTGACAAGAGCAATATATGTCTGTAGGTCAGTGGTCAAAAATCAAGAATAGAGAAGAGAAAAAAAATAAAATATTTAACTTCTCATCATTCTTATTTCTGGTGGGACAAACTTGATACGACAGTATTCATTTTCTGAATTAAGATTACTGGTAGAAGAGTCATACTGAACCGTAGAAAAAAATACATTTTGAAATCTCTTATTTCATCAAATACCTTTTCATAATATCTTTATGACTTGTTTTAAAGCTTGTTTAAAACTTGTTTTAAGTGTCAATTGCACACACTGTCTTCATGGACATTGAATGCTGACCCTTTTTGAGATGATAGATGTTTTCCGTTAACTGTAAATAAATCCTAGAATTATGTAGATCTATTTTCTAGTAATCCTGTAGAAACAATAAAAGTTTTCAGCAGAAGGATAGGTTACCTGAGTGGTCAGGGAGTAACTGAGTATTCTGTTAATTAGCAGACCTGTGTATCTTGAGTTGGGTAGCTACAAACAAAAGTGCATCACAAAAAACACTCAGTAAAATTACCTTGTTGATAAACTGGGAGCAGGACCTGCAGTATCACTCCTATCTTGTAACCTTGTTATAACCTTGTTGTAACCTTGTTGTCACTCTTCTGAGATCCTCTGCACTTAAACACAGTTTCTGATTAGATTTTGGCAGGGTATTTTGACCTAAAGAGGTATGAAGTTTTGACTTACTTTGACCAAGTTGTAAGAAGCCATACAGAACCAATTCAGCATTCAGTTTACAATGAAAGATCATGAGATTTATGAACAAAATATTTATGCATTCATTTATTATCTATTCTTTTATAGCATTCATATGCTATAATTATTACTGAACTCTGAACAATATCATGGATTCTCCATCTTAAACTAACAGAAATTCGGTCCTAGTTCATACAAAGTCCATTAGCCATGTACAATATAGCAGAACCATGCTTTCACATTACATAGATCTATATCTGATTTACTACCCTATAGAATATGTCATTCTTTCAACATGTGGTGTGTACCTAACAGATGGATTTACCTAGATTGATTTCAGGGCAGTCAGGGTTATATCTTTAACAAGCTTTTGGTTTGGTTGTTTTAACTAACAATTCACAAAATACAGTACCCTAGTACTGGCTAAAAAAAAGCCAGTTTATGTCTGAAACGCTATTTGGATTAATACAACATTTTTCTCTGTTAAGATTTAGAAGCTGATTTGTGTGTGTTTACTTCAGTATTGGTACATTGATCAAGTTGTTAAACTCACTGCTTCTGCAAGCTTAGAATTTTTGTTTGCAACAAACATGATTTGTGATGGCGCATAAAACTTCCTGGTTTGGAGTGGTAAGATTTATATGTAAGTACACAGGCTAAATCTTGCACAGCCTACATTGTTTCATCTCTCCATTCCTAAATTGGATATAGGAGTATATAGAGAGGTTAATTTTACCTGAGTTAACCTTTCATGAAGCTCAAGCATTGAACAGATCTTCTTCTTTGAATTAAATAAAGACATATATCCTAGGTTATATATAACAACTGTTACAGAAACCAACATGGAAACAGTATCCATTTCTTGAAATCTCATTTTCAGTATTAAAGGTTTTTACATTTACTAGTGTTCAATAGGGAGATTATACAAATATAAATTGAAAAACAAAGAGTGTATTATTATTCACAACAATTTTATATGAAAATGAAACTTTAATTAATGTTCCCCAAAAAAATCTATGGTGAGTGCACTGAAATAATAAAATACAAGACAGTTTCAGGTTTCACAATTTATTTGTGTTGCACAGACATTCACAGAGTGACTATGAAAAAGCATATGTGCTCATGTGAGCAATTAAATTTCTCAAACACGATAAACATTCATCATGTACATGATAATGGGGGTCCCCATTTCAAGTGTCTTTGACACGACCTCTTTGCCTAGATCAGATGTGACTTGAACTGATTTTCTGGTGATTTTCTATAACTGAACTGTCTCCTTGTCCTATGTGGCAACTACAGCATATGCATGAGCATTTGTAACATAATATTCCAAAGTATGTTCAAAGCATCTTCTGCATAGAAAAGACTGAACTGTAAGAAGGTTCCCAGGTTGTCTTGTTTGCCTGCCCTAGATGTTTAGCAACAGTGCATTCATTTAGTTGAGTCTTGCAGAGTAGGAACGTGCTGGGGGAAATCTCTATGTACCAGTCACATAGGTACATCCCAGACAGACAGATGTACCGCAATTTTAAAAACAGATTAGTCTAGAGTTTCTCCATTATACAGTAAAAATGTCTTAAATTTCCTAGATCTTGCAACCCCAGGAAATTACGAGTGACAAATTTTCAGAATAAAAGAAATCTATTACATTCAATCTTTACCTTAAAGATCAGGAGTTTGTTTTCTTTTTTTTTTTTTCCTGAAAGCAAACCAAGACTATGAAGTACTATTTTATTATTATTAAAATATGAAAGGGTCCTGGAAGGTGAAGACATCTAACTGATACAACTTTACAGATTGATCTTGTTGCATCTGTCTTTAATAAGAGATCCACTCCCCTTGCATCTCTCCTGACACTGAATGTTAGATAGCCTGAGTTTTTCCCCCGAACAGAACCTCTTTCTCTCAGTCCTGACCAAATTAAGAATATTAGGATACTAATAAATAATAATAATTTTTATAATAATTCCAATAATACTTGGAAATTCAACAAACTTACCTTAGACAACAACAACATTTCTGTTCTCTTTATTTCTTGCTTGAGGAAACTGTTCCTGGGCATTCCACTACATACATAATTCCACTACATACACAATTGCAGTTTGTTTCTTACCTGTAAAACAATAATGATAATTATCATAATCATAATTGTGGGAAGTTGACTGGTGGTAAAAATATAATGGTATGGAAATTATAGGGGAAAATATGATTACTGCTACCTGAATGGAAGGCAATCAGCATGTCTAATCTCCCAGAGAGAATAAAATCCAAGGACAAAAAGGAGGGTGGAGCAGCCTGGAGGTAACTCAGCCAGGCTCTGTTGAAACCCTTGCAGAGAAGGAAACTCAGTGGTACTTTATAGCTGATAAAATAGGCAGCAATCCTTAACCTTATCCTGTCACAATTGTACTTATAAAGAGTTTATTTTTTAGTTTACTCTGCAAACTGTTAATGTGATTTCTTCAAGGGCACTGGCCATTGCTGGCAGCAGATAAAGGTGTGAAGACCCAGGAGGGGGTCTCTCTGTTTGGCACGTGAACCTGAACAGTCAAACCACCCTCCATTCTAGTGAACTGTTCAGTGAAGGGTCCCCATAACAGGACACTGACAGACTAGTAAGGTGCAAGGGTCTTGGCTTTCCTGGGGTGCTGATATCTTCTGTTTTCAAATGGCACTAGGAGACTGGATATTAGGTTTAAGGAATGCAATCTCTATTGAAAATGATCACTATTTCATAGTTAAAGAGAGGTTCCTTGCATGTGAAACCACGAGTCTAGAAGGAATATAGATATGAGAATGTGGTGTCTAATTGTGTGAGTTCTCCAACAACAAACATGAAATGATATTAAAAGAAATATTTCCAATATAATCAAACCAGCTACGTCACAGCGGACACAGAAAGAGATGGGTGCAGTATAATAGTTACATATTAAGCAGGCTTGGATTTTTCTTATGCAAGCCATGAGTTTATTTATTTCATATAAATGTTCACATTAGAATTTTATAAATAGCACTGCATTATTAAAACACATGCATAGTCTCCATAGGAACTGTTTCTGTTTTGGGTGTATTATAAATGTCAGTGCATTCTCTCATGTTCCCAACTGATTTCTATGTACAGTGACCTTTTGTGTTTTTATAGACCCCTACATGCAGCAATCATTGCTAGTGGGAGTTTATGTGTTTACCTGAAGTCAACATTGCCAGAAAAAAAAGAGATTTAAAAACTACTCCTTCTAAAAATCTTAACTTGTAAATGGCTAAGACAGTCAGTAAATATATCACAAAGATGTATTCATCTCTTTCTCCTATTCCTTTCACTAGAAAACTTGAAAATTAAATGCTAACTTTGGTGAACTGATTGCAGATGTTAGCATCTCAGAATAAATGTAAGAGAGGAGTAATTAATCTATTTTCTTTATATAGTTTATCTTCCAGTCTTATTTCTAGTGTTTTGGTTTTTTTTTTAATAAGTGAGAAACATCTACACTGCTACAGCTATAATATATATTTTTGTTTGTTTGTTTGTTTGTTTTTTGTTTTTGTTTTTTATGCTGCAAAGGAATGCATAATGGGGCATCCTAGAACATGGACAGGAAATCATGCTGGACATTATAATTGAAAAGTCTTGTTAATATGTGCAGCATTTTGTATCTAGCATTCTAATGCATAGCAGTTGCGTCTCTGTTTGCAGGGCTCATTTGAGAATTGGAGGTGTAACTGCAGCAATACTCCCAGAGCACAGTGGGATCAGATTTTCAGCACTGGCTCCTTATTTCCCCAGCAGTCCCTGGGGTACAAAGAGGAGAGAAGGAGGGAAGGGGGGATTAGTTCTCTGCCATGTCGTTCCACCTGGTTTTGCATACATATTTTTAAAGGGGGCAAACCTAACCTCCTAACTACGCTAAGTGGAGATTAGAGGTTTCAGGAAAAAAATTTCCCTTTCTCATCTACACCAACACCCACAAGTTTGAGGCTCCTGTCATTGCCCTTTGTGAAAGCAAGAGTCAAATGTGGGGTCAGTCAAAGGTGATGAAAACATGACAATCAAACTGTGACTGCCCAATTGGAAGAAATTCAGAATCAGTTAATTCAATATTTTTGCTAGTAGGAAACATTTCACTACAGATTGCTGATACCAGCTACAGTGCTGTTTAAGACTGTCATAACAGAGACCTTGGCAGGACTCCAGTCTCATAGAACAATAAATGTAATGCCTGTGTCAGAAAATTACAAAAATTATAAGAATATTAAACCAACATTATTATTTCCCTTCCTAAATCTGTCAGTAATCATTATAGTAACAAATTAGTCATGTTTCTCTTCTGGACAGCTATGAACATGTGAATCTTCTTTTTAAAAATCTCACTCTGAGCCATTTTATAATTGCACTAAGACCCTCCAAGGCATATGTCACCATGCCTCTGAGATGAGCATTATCTCACAGCAACACACACCTTGTCATGTATTATTTATCACAGTAAAGTGTCTTGTAATTTTCATTTTAGCAGTTATATCGAGCTTTAAGAAATAGGGACATACTTCATTTTAACTGTTTCAGTGATAAAATACTTTTCAAACCTCGTATGCATATATGAAACTCTGGATACTGACAACCAAGAGTGCCATTTGCAGTAACGTTCTGCAAAAGACATTATAAAGGAAAAAATAATAACAAGTCTTTTTTTCACCTGGGAATGACAACAAACATCCCCCTTCTCTAGGTGATTCCCAGTAACCTTTCCACTGGCTTCACACACTGTGCTGTCCCTTGGGTCTCATTTTCCTTGCGATATGACAGATGTAGCACATGATAGGTGCCTAGGTGTTGCCTAGGTGTAGGCCAGGATTCACTTGGAGAAAACCAGATGGGTGAGGGTACCTAAGGGGCCAAATCTATCCCATATTTGATACCAGCCCTTTGTGATTAAGTAATTGCAAAAGACACTCTGAGGCTCCTGCGTCTATAAATTAGGCAATGCTGGGAAACATACCTCACCATTTAGGATGCCATTTCTACCTGTCATTTATACTTCTAGATGGTTGAAAAGCTTCCTAGCATGATGTTGGCTGGGTTTTCTCTCCCAAAGAGGAGCAGGGCATTATTTGAGAGTGTGAAGGATCTGGGGAGTGTTTGCAAAGAGTCGTTTTCCCACCCCACTGGGAACCAGCAAAAGCACAGTGGCATAGTAAAGACAGTAACATGCCTGTGGGTGTGAATGAATGGTCTCAATCTGTGCTTTCTGATTTTCTCTCATTTACTCAGTCATAAGCAAACAGTAGGAATCATATATAGGGAAACATTAATCAATGACTAGGATTTATGAAACATTGATTACATTTCAAAAAGCTACGTAAAAATATTTTGACCAATGTTAATAGTAACGTTCATTGGATCTCCTCTGATGCTAGAGAGTGCTTCCAAAGTTTCTGAGTTTAGACCAAATGAATAAATAAATAAAAAGCAACAATGCCACCCACCTCTCACCCCCTTCTCCGCACACAGTTTTTAGCTTCTTTGCCTGCTGTATAGTCTTACTTTTTTTGGCTTCCTTACCTGCTATATATTCTTATTTTGGGAAATGGAAACTGTACTGCATTAATTTTAATCTGCACATCATCAAGTAAAAAAATCTGAGATTATAATTTTGTTTGAAGTTTTTCCTGTTTTCTGTGGCTACAGTGTGTAAAAAGTACTAAAACAAAGCCACAAGAGAGTTTTATTTCTGTTACTTCTGTTTCATATAAACTTTATTCCCATGGCTAATAGGTGATAGTAACAAATAACAAATTTTGGGATAGCTCTGTTGTAACAGCTTTGCACATTCTTCATTTTAACTAATAATTCAGTGTAACAGACATACTGACTAGGCATTTCCTATAGACCCTGAAAGACAAAAAAAAAAAAAAA
>LTAT01000004.1:101555424-101583709 GCA_003286495.1 Chlorodrepanis virens | reverse complement strand
AGTTACCACCCTTTAGATAATCAATTTCAATTCTTCGAGAAGAGAGGAGTCCCTCTTGCACCACAGACTTCCCCAGGAAACAGTCGAAACCTCTCGTGTTTCCATGTCACGTGTGGCACCGCCCGGAGAACATTTGCCATCGTGACCTCTTCTTTCCATGTCCAGGGCTCTCACCACTGCACATGGACCAGAGCTGCTTCTAGGGTTTTTCCCTTTAAGGATGCTCTGTCCAGTTCCAAACAGAGCACAGTCTCTCTCCTTTGGGACACCTGTTCCCCCCAGATTTCACCCCCTGGGGCTGAGGGGTCTCTTGAACAGAGATCATCTTCCTCTTCTTCTTCTCTGAAGACGGAGGGCACCACCACCACCCTCCTCACCCGTCGTCTCTGTTCACATGCCTTCACACCACCGCACTCTCCTGGCTCTGAGCCATTGCCTCCCCCTAGAATGCAGTCTCTGTGTCACAGGAACACAAGTGGTTCGGCCATGGCTATACAAGAAAAGTCCAGCCAAAGGCCACTCCATCATCTCCTTCCCGCCTAGGATTCTTCTGAGCCTCTCTCAATGCCTTTCACTAACTCCAGGAAGATCAGCATTTGGCAGGTTTCCATCATCCACAAGAAGGGTTAAAAGTCCCAGGCTCTGCCTGTCCAGAACTCCCACGGCTGGCTGCCCTGCTGGGCACCCCCCCCTTCTCCTTCACGCCGGCCGCGCTATCACAGGCACAGGCTCTCCCTCTCTCTCCCTCCGGGGGTGGGGGGCGGAATGGTGGGATAGCTCTTCGGGATGGCTGCCCGAAGCCTCGCAGTGCTCCTCCACCCTTTGAATCTCACTTCTGTCCCAGGCCTGGCTTACCTCCGGCTGCATGGCCTCCCCTCCCCCCCGCACCCAGCTTGGAGCTGGGCAGGGGGGAGAGCTGTTGTCTTCCAGGAAAGGAACCCAAAGAGAGTTTCCCCTGGGTGTTCACAGCTTTTAACCCCCTGTGTTCTCAGAGGCGTATCCATGCCCTCAGTGGACAAACCAGGTGCCAATATTAAAATCTGAACACCCATTGGTCTGACCACACCATCCCAAAAAAACTCATTCCTCTCAAACCATGACACAGTTTTAATGTTTTTAGGTAGCCTTAATTTCACTGCCATAAAATACTCTGTATATTCAAAGATAATGGTTACATCATCTAAGTAAGAAATGACCCTTTTTAAGCTTAGTTCTTGGTGCTTATAAAACATTGTAAAATAAATGAAAAAATAAAAAGGGGGGAACTGTACTCACTGAGGTATCAGTTTCCACATGACAAAGTAACTTAATTACTTTAGCTGCTTAATTATGTCACCACTGCATGGAAAAGCCTCCTATACAGATAAATTACAGAGCATTACTTTAGTTTCCAGTGCAGAACAGCTTCCATCTTGCATGCTATTAAACAGATTTGTTCTCAGCCATGCAACCAAAGCATGAAACCATATTCTTCTTTCAAGCAACAGATGTTATTTGAAAGAGTTACATTAAGAAAAGCATTCTTGGAATAACTACTGGTCTGTGATGTCTTACTACTAGCCATTTAACTGCTACACAAATAGGCTTCAAAGTATGTTCTCAGAGATACAGTCAAGATTAATTTCATAGCAAGAAATATCTCAATTATATAAACATTATAAAAGAGCTAGAAAAGATACTGATTTAAGTAATTCATGTTTGAAAACTTCCTCATTGATACTCTCATCATGGTGACAGAATAGTCATTATATTTTGCAGAAGAATATAGAACTTTAGGGTAATTTTTGATCCAGGAAATTTTACCTATGCATATCATGGAAAGTATAATTTCCATCTTCAGAAGTGTTAAAAAAATTGAGTAGATGTGGCACTTTGCAATATAGTTTAGTGGACATGATGGTGTTTGGTCAAGGTTAGGTTTGATGATCTTGGAGGTCATTTGCAACCTTGATAATTCTATTCTATGATTCAAATAAAATTAAATAAATGTAGTGTTTCATTTTTAATTTTTTATTTTATGAATAATGTAATGATATCCTTGGTATCTGTAAAACATCCGTCATATTTTACCAGCTCTCAGAAAGCTGCATTAAAAGATCAAACATTAGTGACACCATTCACACTCTTAAATGTCATGTCTCTTGAAGATTTAAATTCACACAATCCACATAATTTTGATTTGAAATGGCTCAGCTATGTGCTATTAAATATATAGATTGTGTTGGGCGTTTTTCCTTCCCCAGTTAAACATACTTGAATTCAATATTTCAGAAGGTTGCATGTAAGCAACAGGAGGCTGATATTTTCTCATTAAAACATGGTGATGAAGGTACCAACATGCAAGCCCCTGCAGTTCACTCAGCTTGGTGTTGTCGTTCAAACCTCTTTTGACAAAAATTACTCTAAGGGTCAAGATTTTTCTGAAGAATGGTTTTCCTGAAGGCATTGGGAAAACTTGGTTTCAAGTAGGACAGATTTGTGTGTGTGGAGCTGTAGAGGAAACTTGCTGTTTATGAAGTTTTGCATGTTTATGGTGATATTTTAGAAAGCCAGGCTTCATTTCCAGCACTCTATCATGGTCTCCCTTTTGGATTAGCTGCAGCTCATTATGAAAAATGTGTGACATATAAGGAGTCAGGTGAAAGGAGAGAATGCTCATTAAGCTTCTGAACTAAAAGTCCTTAAGGAGAGACAAAACCAATTTATGGTTTGGTAGGGTTCATATAACACATTTTATTTCAGTTCATTAATGAAGAATATTTCAGTATGCTATGAATCAATACAAAAATTAGAATGTCATTTTTATTTATTTAGTCTTTCAATGTTAGAGAATGAGTTTTTCATTAGAAAAAATTAACAGTTTGGGTGAAAAAAAAAGAGAGAAAATGTCCAAACCACCCATCAAGAGATAGAATGAAATTAGTTCCAATGATTTGGTGCAGGAAGTTCCCTGAAATATATCTAGGACCCCAATGTATGGCTTTGCTTTTTAGTGTTACTTTTCCATTTAAGGATCAAATTTATCCTATGAAGAATTTGAAATATGTTTTTGTGTGTGAGACAAATTTCTACTTTGATAGAAGTTTTCTAGTATTTTTTCCCCTAGCATTTTCTAGAATGTTACTTTCCACAGACAACATCTTGAGTGAGACATGTAAACCAACCAGACAAAAAACCTCACACCCCAAATCAATCCTCTGCTTCAATCAGCCTTCTTGATTTTATAAAAAGATCCTGTGTGCAGCAAGCATTTAATTTTTTTTTTTTAATGTCTGTATCCTGTATCTGATGGAAGAGAGAAAATGTGCTTTACTTAGACAGATATATGAAGATTTTGAGGACTTTGAGAAGGGCCTCAGGAAAAGTACAAATTCTTAGCCTTAATATAAAACAAGCAGTTCATATTATTATTGCTAAATGTACCCTGTAAAAATGCTAATGTTGACGGTGTATTATACAAATAAGGCTGCTATGTAATTAAGGAGGTTGTGCAAGGCTCATTTTAATGTTGCTTAAAGGAAAAATGTAATAAAAATGTTATAAAATGTGTTGAAAGCAAAAAAAAAAAAAAGACCAAATATTGACCCCTGATTTACTGAGTTATAATTCCTATGAAAACAGGATTTCTTGATCTTAATGAAAGCTTTACAACTTAGAGAAGAATTCAAAGATGATTAAAAATAATAATGAGTGCACTTGAACTGATGTTTTCTGTGTATGCTGCAGATTTTTGTGGAGGTCATGATGCTGGTTATTAATGGAGAAACAATAGTGCTTTGTATAAATGAACCAAGAAATGCTGTTTTATAATCTTCTTTTACAGTCATTCAAAAGCCTGTATGCTATGTACAAGGTTAAATAAATTATCTCCCTTTCCATTACATGTGTTTAAGACCTGAAATGTATGATAAAATATAATATCAGAGGAAAGGGTGTCTTGCTGTAACATTTTCTAGAGGGTTTTCAAACATCATTCACTCTATCTAGTAGAGAGATTATTGCATTTCCCTACAGATGGAAAACAAAATTCCAATTTGAGAGAAAGTATGCAGACTGAAACTACTCATTATTGACAAATGTGAAGAGCTGGGTCTCCTCCTAGGATTACACATGCCATTTGTGACCTTTTTACATTTTGATATAATGAAAGTTTGAGTTCATAACAGCGTGACTGGGGCCACTTGACAGTTGTAATGCACTTTGTGAGTGAAAGGTAGTTAAGAAATATATCTGGAGAGAAAGAATTTAGTTGGCCTTTTGTTCAATCTGAGATCACCAAAGTTTCTGCCAAGCTTTTATCTATAAAGAGGAGGACATTCAGTCATATACTTCTCAAAAGTAAAGCTTTTCCTCAGGGATGGTTTTTCTGATAATGTAGTTTGAGGTCTCGATAGCAGAATCTTTTGAAGAGCCCCGTGGCATATTTTGAGGACATAATGAGGAAAAATGTTTTCCTTTTTAGGGTTGAGAGCTAAGGCAGAAAAACAGCCATTTTTCTTTCAGGTCCGTTACCTGTTATTGATTTATAGATAACATAATTGTCAAAGAATGATCTTTAATGTTGTCCTTTTCACATCTGTCTTCCTCATGTTTTCAGCCAAACAATCAGAACATAATCCTTTAAGAAAATGTGCCCCCTGGTCATGGTATTTCAGATATCAGCTTATTAAAAATTTCTTTTGAACATAACCCTAGAGATCAACAGGTAAGGATGTTCTTCAGACCTGACACACTTACTAATTTGATTTTGTAAAATCATGTATCTTGCCTGCCAGCAGTACACAACCTTTTATTATCACAGTTAAGCTCACATGATACAGGCTTAAAAATGTGTTTTGAAGCAAGCACTTAAAAAAAATCCTTCACAGCACAATGAAATAAAATTTGTATTTAAAATAGTTGCTCCAAAATAATAAGGGTCTGAATTTAGAAAAGAAAGGATCTTGCTGCTATAGGAAATTATTTAGATGACTATAAATTTTAGACAAGTCTTCATTCTAAAGAGGAATTTAATAGAGCAGTGAATAAGCTAGTACATGTGACAGGATTAATATCAGGGAAATAGCATGCTCCTGCATAACAGGTAAATTACTGGGGAAACTATAAGAACATACTGCACAATTATGTAGAAAGGGCTTGAAGGGGATATGGAGAAATACCTCCCAATTATCTTGGGAGGCTAAAGAAAGCCTGCCTTAAACAAAAATGCCTTCAGGGAAAAGAGATATTATTTCTTGTGGCAGTTTGCCTTGGTCAGTAGCCAGATATCCATGCAGTCACTCTCACTCCTTCTTCCTCAACAGGATTGGCAGGGGAAAATTAGATGTAAAACCACCCCTTACAGGTCAAGACAAAACCAGTTTAGCAAGAAAAACATATCTTGCATTACAAGGAAGGGAGAAAGAGAAATTAATTCACTATTTCCCATTATTGGTCAGATGTCCTGCCACTTTCTGGAATTTGGGAAGCTATGTGTGTAGCCTGGTGGGCAACTAAGCCCCACAAAGCTCACATCACACCATGGAATGGGGAAAAGTATTGAAAGTACAAAAGTGAGTAAACTTGTGGGTTGAGATAAACACAACTTAATCGGCAAAGAAAACCTGCACCTGCAATCAGATCAAAATAAGGGATCCATTCATTACCTGCATTTGGCAGACGTTTGGCAGATGTTTTGCCATTTCCAGGAAAGCAGGGCTCCATCATAGGTAACAGCTACTTGGGTGGACACACAACATTACTCTAATATTCTACAGGTAACATGAGACTGTGAAATTGAGAGAGAAAAGGGCACTGAATTTGTTTCTAAGCATTTGTTACTTTGTTGGAAAGCAGAGAAAAAACATCTGCATCCCTTGCAAATGGGAGTGAACCAGTGAATTCCAGCGTCACAGAAGAAATATTTTGTTTGTATCTACAGCTTGAATCCCATTCTTTATTTTTTTGCCACTTTCATGACGCAAAGGATCCATTTCCTCAGAAACAAAGTATCACAGAATCACTGAGATCAAAAAGAACATCTGGAGGTCATCTTGTCCAAACCTACTCTGAGCAGGGACAGCTAGAGCCAGTTGTGCAGGATGATGTTTAAGCTGCTTTTGAAAATCACCTCTCTGGCAACCTATGGCAGGGCTTGGTCACACTCATAATAAAAAATTGTTTCCTGATATTCAGAGGAAAACTCCTGTGTTTCAGCGTGTTCCCATTGACTCTGGTCCTGTCACTAGTCACCATTCCAAAGAACATGGATTTGCCCTCTTGGCACTCTTCCTTCAGGTATTTCATATATGCATATATGCATTGATAAATGCATCTTCCTGAGCCTTCTCTTCTCCAGACTGAACAGTTCCAGCTCTTTCAGCTTTTCGTCTTGCCAGAGATGCTCCTGTCTCCTCATCATCTTCCTGGCCCTTCACAGGAGTCTCTGCAGTAGGTCTGTGTCTCTCTTGTACTAAAGAGCCCAGAACAGGACCCAGCACTGTGGGTTTGGCTTCACCAGAAGGGAGTAGAAGGGAGGGATCACATCCTTCTGCCAATATTTTGCCCAAAGCAGACCAGGATACCAATCACCTTTGAAGGAAGGGCACAGTGCTGCCTCATGTTCAGTTTGGTGTTCAAAAATACACCCAGGTCCTTTTCTGCAATAGGGCTTTTGAGATGGGGGATCTGCAGCATATGCTGGTGTGTGGAATTGTTGCTTCCTAGGTGCAGCACTTAGCACTTTCCCTTGTTGAACTTCACAAGGTTCCTGTCAGCCCATTTGTCCAGCCTGTGGAGGTCCCTCTGGATGGCAGAGGTACACTGTGTTGTGTCAACCACTCCAAATTTGGTGTCACCTGTAGACTTGCTGAGGGTGCATACTCTGTCCCATTAACCAGGCCACAATTGAAGACCTTGAACAGGGTTAGTGCCACAATTGAAGACCTTGAACAGGGTTAGTCACTGTATTTACCTCTGGAGTACATCACTGGTTATTGGCCTCCAGCTAGACTTGTGCCGCTGAACAAGACCCTCTGGGACCAACCACTCAGACAATTTTCAACGCACTTTGCTACTTGCTTATCCAGTCTGTACTTTATCAACTTGTCTATCAAGATCTTATGGGGGGAAAATGTCAAAGGCCTTATGAAAGGCAAGGCAGACAATGTCCAGTGCTCTCTCCTCCCCTATCAAGCCAGTCATTTCATCATGGAATGGTATCAGCAGGCTGGTCAAGAATGACTTCCCCTTGGTGGATCTATGTTTAGCTCTCGTGACCATATTCTGGTATTCCTTTTAACTGAAATTCTTTTCCTGGATTTGTTGTTCCATCACCATTCCAGGCATTGAGGTAAATCTGGTAGGCTCCTTCTCACCCTTCTTGAAGACGGAGTAACTTTTCTTTCCTCCCATCTTCAGGCACTTCTAGTAACCATAATCATTCAAGGATGGCCAAAAATTTCCTCACAATTACATTTTCCAGCTCCTACAGGACTCACGGGTGCATCCTGTAAAAGTCCACTGGCTTATAAACATTCAATTTGCTTAAGTAGACCTTCATCTGATTTTCTTCTACCAAGGGTGCTCCAGGGTCTTATCCCATAGGAATTTACTGAACAGATCAATGAAGAGACCAAAATCTGACCCTCTGAAGCCCAGTGCTGTGATCTTGCCTTTTGCCCTGCTCCTTCCTCTCAGGATCCTGAACTCCATGATCTCATGGCCACTGTAGTCAAGTCTACCTTCAACCTTCACCTTTCCAGCAAGCCCTGCCTTGTTTGTGAGCATGAGAACCTCCAGAGCACTTCTCTTTTTTGGCCCATCTATCATTTGGATCAGGAAGTTGCCTCTGATGTGTTCCAAAAACCCACTGGATGGCTTCAATCACGCTGTGCTGTCTCTCCAGCAGATGTGGTGGTTGAAGTTCCCCATAGGCATAAGGACCTGAAAACACAAATCTGCTTTTAGCTGCCTCCAGAAGGCCTCAACCACTTGCTCTTCCTGAGCACATGGCCCACGGTGCTGCAGTGTCACTCATACCCATCCTCTCTGTAATCCTTACCCACAAGCTCTTAGTTTATTACCCACCCCAAGGCAGAGCACAATGCATTGCAACTGAGAAAACGGAAATTTTACCTCCTTGGGGGTTGTGTTTTGGGGTTTTTTTTGTTTGCCTGTTTGTGGGGGTTTTTTTGGCAAATAAATTTCATTTGATTGATTAACCTACTATAAAGACATTCTTACAGTAGGAAGGACCTTGAGGCTATGCACAGACACAAATTATGAACACTAAAAATGAAAGTCAAGGATACTAATTTTAGATGTGCCTGCCATTTGCTTTAAAAAGAACTGTGGGTAGTTGGAAGTGTAGATTTCCATGATCTATTTTCATACTGTATTCTCAAAGGTCTTTTTTTTCCTGTGCAACTAATCTCCATGTTATTTTTTTCCTGACAAATGGTAAATACCAAACTATATATTTCTCCTTTGTAGGAAAAATGGTACATATTTTTCATGTAGACATAATTCTCCACATTTACGACAGTAACAAACTCACAATGCATTTTAATAGAGAAAATAAAGGATTTTGAAAAATTGGGCACAATTTCACTGCACAAGAATCACAGTTTCACTTCCATATGAAATAAGAACCAGTTAAAAAAGTTTCCTCATGCTTTTTTGAAAAAAGAAAAAAAAATTATGTTATTTACTTTCAATGAAATTAATGAATTAATAGTTGCAATGCTGAGAAAGACCTGAATTATTTCTCCAATCTCAAAGGTTTCTAATTTAAATACTGGCCAAACCATCTATGAAGTTATTTTGAATATTTTAACTACAATCATGAAATGTACATAACTCATCTCAAAATTATGACATGCAAGTGTCACAGCTGTGTAATTATTCAACTTTAACTGTGTAATTATTCACCTTTTTTCCCACTTATTTGCAGTCTATAAATGCCTTTGTTATGTCAGAAAATGTGTATTGATAGAACAAAAACAATGCTGCAACACCCAACAAACCCTCAGAAAATGATATTAAGAGAAGCTCAATAGTCCTTAAGACAATCAGGTTAAAATGATATTGCTAAATTTGTCTACGAAGGGATTTGTTTTGGAAATTATTGCAGCAACATCATTTTGCATGATAACAATGTGATTAATTTTAATATTGACCATGGATTTTCCAAATGCAGGAACTGAAAGTTTCACAGATAACAAGTGTATTACAGAAAACTAGAATCTTAAAATATTGGAGTTAATTGATATATGATTGCATAATCTGAATTTTTTAAAGTGGGATATGGCATCTGAGGTTTGGTTTGGTTGGGTTTTTGTGTTGGTTTGTTTAGTTTTTTTGTATTTGTGCAAGACAGGAAAATTAATTTCGTGAGTTTATCAGCTCATCTTATTTTACATAGCATAGATAAGAGTTTGCATAGAAATAAACATTGAAAAACCCATAAAGATACAATGGTTGTTAATAGACCAAAGCTTTCCAAATATGACTGTATTTACCACTTTAGCTATAAGGATAGAACATAAAGGAGCCCTTTTCATCTTGTCTGCCTCAGAAACACCAGTTCTAACAACAGAGTTATGCAATAAAACAGAGAATGCAATTAAAACTCATGCCATTCCAGGAGTGCCAATGGAAAGTACAATTCAAAGGCAACACAAGCAACAATCTTTGAATGACGACACTTAAGATCTGAGGGCTCAGCTCTTCTTTAGTAAGTTTATACAACTAAATTATTTATCATATTTTCACTTACTTCGAGTATTAGAATCTGGAAGATTAAGGTAAAAATTCTTTGGTTTGTACAAAGTTGTAAATTTGACCCTACTTTTAGTCTAAGAAATAAAATTAAACTAAATATTTTCAGGCATTCATCGCTGCCATACACGTGTGGCTGCATTCAATTATTGCTGACTGATAGTGTTCACAACTTAGGCTTTATTATAATTATAACACCAGCACGCATTAAATAGTTTTAAACCTGGATCACTATACAGATTTAATCATCTCCAGTTTTCTGACTGTATCTTCACAATAAACATTGTAATGTGAAAATTTATATCTAAAAACTTCATCTTTTTTTCTTCAGATGATTTTTTTGTGTTGCATTAAGTAAAAATTAAAATATCATGCTTTATATTTTTGCTTTAGGATTTTCTATTAGTTACTTAATATGGACTTTTGAGGTTTTTGAGAGACCAACTATTATTTATATATAGAATACATTAAATATTTCCATGATAATATATTTTTTGTTTTGTTCTGGTGTTTATGTGACCATATATAATGAGTAAGAGTAATTGTGTGATAAGCTGATTTAACAATGCTGATCTTCTAAAATGAATAATTTCTTGCATTTCATTTGTTTTGTACTTTTTGAAATAAAATTAGTTTGAGTAAAACAAAATCTGTAGTAACTAAATATGAGAGGATCTCTGTTTCTTAAGATATCAATAATTATGAAGAATTTAAATGAAATTCTGAACTCTAACATGTTTAAAAGTTCTTCACAATAAAAAACAAAAACAAAATAAGACAATACAGAATAGCACATATCATTTTATCAACATTTTATCCATATTTTGCAAGTAAATTAAAATTATTGGTAGACCAACATGATTGTAAATGATTTTGATATGCTAAACTGGTGATTTTGTAATAGCACAGGCATCAGATATAATTTGATTTCTATTATTATCTTTAGAATTACAGTCATAGGTACAAGAAACAGCTCTTTTGCATATTTGTGCCCCATGCAATTGCCATAAAATAATTACTTTTTAAAGTTTTTCAGCAAATTCAGTGAAAAAGATGATTTTTGTGTTTGTAGCCCTGTGGTCAAGTTCATTGCTCCTCTTCTTACTTTTTTTTTTTTTTCAGAAGCACTACTGATGATTTCAGAATTGATAAAATCTTACAGGAGAAGTATCGGAAATAGAACCTGAAGTCCAGAATCATCTTCTGGGACTGTGTAAAAGAGCAATCCTCTGCCACATGTAAGCTATTAAGGGAAAAAATCTTTGTCCTATTTTCTCCTTGTTGACACAGCCCAGAAATGATTTATCTCAGAAAGAATATTTCTTTATATATATTTTTTGCAAGTGTTTACGATGACATTCATAACCAGTGATCAGTCATTGTAGCAAGTCTGTAATATGGCCCTAAATTGAAAGTAGGAGTAAGAGAATAGGAAAATATCTGTTAAAATGACCCTTGAAGAGGGCAAGCACTATTTTTGCCAGGTGTGTTTGGTAAATCCCATGCCAGAACATTTAATTTCTCTTCATCACTAGAGTCTTCAAACTGCTTTGTCACTTTCCTTTTCACACTTTTTAATTGCTTTTGTTCTGAAATTTGTCCTTTCCACCTTCTCCAGTCCCTTCATGTGTGCTTTTGGTCTGTGTCAAACTTGGCTTAAAACCTGAGACTTATAAAAGTGGAAATCGTAAAAGACAAGCTTTGGCAACCATCTCTGGAAAAGACTCTGTTTAAATAGGCTGTAGGGACTTTTTTAGATGTCATAAGCTTGAAAAGGAAGCACACTACTCCAAAAATTATGGCTAGTAGGTAGAACAAATTAATTTTTCTTAATATATAAAGGCAGCTCCGAGTAAAAGCAAAGACAAAGAGCCAGGCTGTTGAGCTAAATGATCTGCATGAGCAGGCAAAGGAACACTGCAATATTATCAAACAGATACTAGAAATTATAGAAGCCAGCATTAGTTTAAAAGGCTGAAAACACCAATGTTCCCAATCTTTTTATCACCATGTCCTTCATTTAAGAAATTACTCTTTAAATTATTTTAAATAATTTTCTCTTTCATTTGTTTATACTGTTTCCAACTTTCTCTATTGTTTCCACTATAGTACAGACATAAAAGGCACAGCTACTAATGTCTAATTGTGTCTGACATGTAACCCATATCTTACAATAATTCTTCATTGCTTTTCTTACCCATCATCACCTTATAAATTCCATACTTCAGAATTTTTCAGAGACCAAGCATGCTTTATACCCAAAAGTCCCATTGCTGCAGTTGATAGGAACTGCAGTTTGTCTCAAATACATTTTATCTCAAACTTCTGCATGGTACCTCAAATAGCCCTCCCATGAGTAGAATCAGTTCATATGGATGAGTAGAGTTAAAGGGACTCATGTTTTTGTCCCAATGTTTTCCATCCAAACAATTTCTCTTGAAGAAATTACTCAGTCTGCTAGAGGGAGGAATTATCAGAGATCATGCACTGATGTTCTCCACAGAATTTCTGTAATGTATGAACCAAAAAATAAGGCATGGAAGAAAATGAGATTTATAGTTTACAGCTTGGAGTCACCAAGCATATGGGTTCAAATCTTCACAATAAAATTTTTATATGAAGCAGTACTGATATTACAGGCTAAATAAAAAAGCTAAAGCAGAATCAACTGCTCTAGAACTGTTTTCCTAAGCATCCTATGAGGATGTTATCTATGTAACAAAATGGAAAGTTAGCTAGCAGTTTTGCTTTTGTGTTCCCAACTATTTACACAAAGGACGTTTGGTTTGCTTTTTAAAACAACATTCCCTGCAGAGTATCAATGAAAAACATACATTCAATAAAAGATGTTTTTACAAGAAATCTGTACTTTTTAACTTAGAAGTTGTTATTAAGGAAATAATAATAATAAAAAAATCCCGTCAAAGTTATTCCATGAGCAAATATAAACATGCCATGCCTTCTTTTGAGGAAAGCCTGCAATGATCATTATCATCCTTATAAATAAACAAGTTTATTTAGATTTACTGTAACCAGTCAAGAAGAATATCAAAGTGTAATATTACCTTCCTTAGCCAGATTTACCAAACTGGCAGTGGTGAGTTTACGGACAGCCTTGGATCATCACTGTTTCATAATCAACTCTACATGAATTGGTGTGTTTAAGCCTCATAGACATTCCTCTGAGATGCATTTCACTTGCTGGATTCTCAAGGCATGTGGGCAAGCAGAGGCTGGCATTTCTCTTTCTGTCCGTGTGAATGGATGCATAGATCTGGTTGTCATTACATTAGGAAATTAATGAAACAGGTGACAATAAATCTGATTCAGTACCAACATGGGATATGAATCAAGATTAAATTTGAAATTTTGATCCTGGAAAACCATTCTTTATCACCAAGCCCTCTAGTATAGGACTCTGTATCTCCACTTCCAATGTTATTTTAATGGCAACTAATCCCACCTGAACTTTCTACAACCTAGTGATTTTTATATTTGTGGCATATTTTCAGAGGCAATTCCAATTAAATACAACTAACCTTAAAAATATTTCCCCTCTTTCCATGACTTTTAATTTAGAAGTTTCACAGTCAATTTATATTGCAATGACTTATTGTTCAGCTGCTGAAATTCAGTAATTTAATTAATTTACATAATTTAATCTTGGGTTATACCAAAGATCATCATACCTGTCATCATTCTTTATTTTTTCAATGTATAAAATGCATAACAAAGGCTTTACGTTGCATATTACTGCATAGTAGGACATTATTCAAATGAGATAATGTACAAGATAAAGGATAAAAAAGTAAAGAAACTCTGTGAATTAGCAAAAATATTTTCACAAAATATTTTTTCAAATTTTGTTTCTTTCTGTCTTGCAGTATCACTGAGGAATATTAAAGGTAATAAAGATGGAAAAGCATTTTTTTCCTGATAATTATATATAGGTAGCCAGAGACTGGTATTTTGCAAAGAACTTTTCAAGTTCTTTCAAGTCAAGTGTCTTTGGGCTCAGTGACTGAAAGCAGAATGTACACATCTTATATGCTTTGGGTACCCTTCTGTAACTTTTCTGCTCTTTCAGAAAAGACACAGACAAGTACAGAAGGCTGAGATCCCCAAATCCAGTTGACAGGCTTTATTTTCAACAGCAGCAGGGCTTGCCTTTATTTTCAGCTCTGATCTGCACAAGGCACTATTTTTATCATTCACTTCCTTGGGAAATTAAGTTAATGATTATTCTTCTGGCCTGTTTTATTTCTCACAAAGCTGGTTAATGGAGACCAACTGATTTTGCAGCTTCTGCATTTCTAGAGGGAGTGGAGGAAAAGGAGGTTTTGTGGATCGCATTTTCAGTATTAATACTTGCATTTACATATCTGATTGAAAGGGCAGAACCCTCTGTTATGATACTGTTGCAGCTGACAGTGATCTAGAATTCTCCTCTTTTTCTGTAATTGTCTCTTTCGTTTTAAGCTGACACAATAACTAGTCTATTTACAATACGTCCTGCTATGATTTTTGAGTTTGAAAAATAATTGAACACTAAAAGCAGCAGGGTACAAACTCATAATTAAGCAATATACAGAAACTTTTTCTTGGACCTCCTGGAATTAACATGACTGACTGTGAGCTACCTACGTGATGTCTTTTGCCAATCTCTGTTTACTCTTTAGTATCTCTAATGCAGTTAGACTTTTAGGTAGTTGCACAATATCAAACTATCATTGAGATTAAAACCATCATCCTATGAATAATTGTAAACTTATGCCTAAATTGTCTGTTAAAAAAAAAAAAAAAATCAGGGAAATGGGAACTGCTTTTAACTTTGAAGACAGTTTTAAAAACAAAGGTTTTCATATGTTTTGTAATGAGCGTTTTGCCCTAGATGGGCAACTTTTTTTGAATGAAGTGGTAAAATCCTTTTGCACTTTCCTCACCAATGTACCACCTCTGAAGGGACATAACAACAGTGTTTCAGTTTTCTGAAAGCAAAACAAAAGGGGCAGGGGGGGAAAGAAGTCTCTCAGCACAAGGCTTTTAAAGAAGTAGTCTTCTTTGCATCACATTTCTAGTTCTTTCTTTTGCAGGTAATAAATCCTCAAAAAGCACTCTTAAAAGAAATTGCATCCAGCTAAAAAAACTATAACTCCTACAAGTCAGAGAATGTTAGAGAAAGATATTTCCGAAGAATAAAAATTGTGGTTTTAAAGATGAATTCAATTTTTAGTTGCAAAAATTCAGAATTCCAGAATTCTACTCCAATAGGAGCAAGTTTAAATCTTCCTAACTGGCATGCATGCATCTGCATTCACAAAACTATTTACCACCATTTATTGATGATGTTGGTTGGTGGCGGGGAGGGGAAAGGGAGAGACAATATGATCTTCAAAACATGTGGTCCAGAAAACTCATTTTAGACTTGCATAGAGCACTTTGGGTTGGAAGGGAACTTAAAGAGCATCTAGTTCCAACCTCCCAGCCATAGGCAGGGACACCTTCCACTACACCAGGTTGCTCAATGTCCTACAAAATCTGTCCCTGTGGTCTACAAGGACCCTTCTCTTCTCTGGGTCTGAACAACTCTAGTTGTCTCAGCTTGTCTTCAAAGGAAAAGTGCTCCAGCCCTCTAATAATCTTTGTGGCCTCTCTCTGGGCTCCCTCCAACAAGACCACATCTTTCTTGTGTTGGGGACCCCAGACTTGGATGCAGTTCTCTAGCTGGAGTCTCACGAGAGCAGAGTGAGGGGCAGAATCACCTCCCTTGACCTTCTGCCCAAGCTGTTTCTGATCAGGCCCAGGATGCAGATCTGGGCTTTCTGGGCTGCAAGCACAAATGGCTGGCTCATATTCAGCTTTCCACCCATGAGAAATCAAAGTCTCAAATCCTTCTCTTCAGGACACCTTTCAATGAGTTTTTGTCCCTGTTTTTACTCATTTCTGGCATCTTACAATAAGTTCCTTGCACTTGCTGAACTTCATGATGTCCACTTCTTAAGCTTGTCCAGATATCCCTGGATGGTCTCCCATTCTTCTATTGTGCAAACTGCACTGCTCAGCTTGGTACCATCTGCTGAGGGTGCACTTGATCCCATTGTCTGTTTGACTGATGAAGACATTGAAGAGCGCCAGTCCCAAGATAGACCCCTGAGTGACACCACTCATCACCAGCCTTCACCTGGACATGAAACCATTGACCAAAACTCTCTGGCTGTGTCCATCCAGACAATTCCTTATCCACTGAATAGTCCACCCCTGAAATTCATGTGTCTCCAATTTGCAGGTAAGGGTGTCAAGTGGGATCATCTCAAAGGGCTTATAAAATCTAGGTAGATGACACCAAATGATCTTTTCTTGTTGACCATTGCTGGCACCTTTTCATAGAAAGCCACCAGATTGGTCAGGAATGATTTTCCATTTATGAAGTCATGCTGGCTGTCTTGGGTCACCTCCTTTTCTTGGATAGGCCTTAACATTGTTTCCATGAGGATCTGCTCCATTATCTTCCCAGGCACAGAACTGAGGCTTATCAGTGTGTAGTTCCCTGGGTCTTTCTTTTTTCTCCTTTTTAAAAATGGGACTGAAGTTTCCCTTTTTTCAGGGAACAAGACTTTGTAAGAAAGCCATGAACTTTCAAATTTGTTGGAGACTGGCTTGGCACAGGACCCTGAGATGCATCTCATCAGATCTTGTAGACCTGTGGCTAGTCTGGGACTAAGACTCACAAATGAAACAAATTCATATCTGCAATCTAAAAATAAAAAAATTATACCAGGTCAAGAAACAGTGGAGAAGCCTAGCCCAAAGGCCATTTTTCAGGGCAGGAAGACAAGGTTCATCATAAGATTAAATATTTACCACATTTCTGGGAATGATAGTTCAACTGAATACAGATTGGAGAATTAAACATATTTTGCATGCAAAATCTGTAAAATCTAGCTGTTATTGCAAAGATAATTAATAACTTGGAAGGAGAGATGGAAATGTCTCAGCTTTATCATAGACAGGATATTTGGAAAATCAATGTCCTACAATCAAAAAGAATTCTCATGCACTTTTGAGAGTAGACACTGATAGACAGGAACTTGAAAGTTACTTAATTCTGGCCATAAATTAAAAATTCTCTGTTTTAAACCTTTGTACATGAGCAGTCATTAGTGGATTATCTGGAATGTATTTGCTTTTCTCCTAGCAGTGACAGGTTTATTAGAGGACAGTTACTGAACTTGAACCAGTTATTCTGGTTCATTCACAGTGAATACAGGAAATGCATTTCTTTCTGTTGTATCAATGTCTTCTAAAGGTGCTGACAAGGACATTATTTTACTGAGTACAGAAATCACAAAGGATGTAAGCTAATAAAAATGACAAAAAGTTAAAAGAATAGCCAGTCACAGCTGCTATTCTACTCAAAGTAACATGAAAAAGCCCTTCAGTACTTCAGAATTGCATGATTTAAAAAGAATGCATGAATATATAAATATCATCCTTAGTCTTCTTTTGTTAATCATGTTTCTCTTAAATTCCAAAGGTATATTAAATGAGTTCTGTCTACATAGAATGAGCCTTGTTCTCATTTCCTCTACTGTGTTCTTACTTCTCACACAATGAAAATGAGTACCTTTGAGAAGATGCAGATTACCCCATGCTTTCCCTCATGATTCATGGATTAGGTTACAGGCTTGCCTTTCATTTAGTTTGCATGTTGCGTGCTCATTTACAGCAGTGTGCAATGAGAGTCAAGTAAATTTGTCTGTTAACAAAGTACACTCAAATCAGAGAAACAGAATTTCAACAGAATACTAAGAGTCTGAGAAATATAATGAACATTTAATTTGCCTGGAAATAATCAGAAATGGAAACAAAATATTAGCTGATGATAGATAGACATTAAATCAATAGAGAAAGTTAATTCCTAAGACAAGAAAAATACAATTACTTATAGTTTACATTCTATGTATTTATATGATTTATGGAAGACTTTATCAGATACTTCTCCCTGACAAACTCGACAGTAATTTTCTCACTGGCTCTGAATATTCATCAGAAAAAGAACCAGTTTCCAAGCTGTCAGACTCTCACAGGTTCTTGTATGCTCTTTTCAAATTTATTCACACTGGCCAGTAGTTCATTCCATGGCTTGTAAAAATGTTCTTTGTGAGGGCTACTCAAGAGAGGTCAACAAAGTCTAGATCCCTGATTCTCTTGTGTTCTAATGAAAACTGTTTCATTGCATCACTATGTAAGCAGTGCAATGAAGAGAAGTGAAATTATATCGTACAATGTATCTTTTGGGGGTATGTTTTGACTACTTCTGTTTTAAGTTTTCTGGCAATTTGCCAGAGTGGCTCATAAATTAACAAGATAAAAGACAAAATTAAGGATAGATACTGTCCAATTTTGTATGATGCATAATCTTGGCTCAGTCTCTAGAAATTTACTTCTTTCCTCTGCATACTAGGGACTGCCTCTGGGCAACATATATCTCTATAAAACTGGGTGGGTGTGAAAGGACTTCTGAGGACTGTAGTAACCATTATTCAGCATAACTTCTGCAATATTTTTTAATGTGTTAAATTTGATAGTCTGCATTTGGGTCTTGTGGAAGAATTTTCCCTCCACACACATATTCTCTCCATTTAAATTGTCTTCAAATCACTGTATCTCTTTGAAGCCAGTTTGCTTTAGGCATTATTTATCTCAGAGCAGGAGATGGAGGTGGATCAATAGAGCTTTCTCATTGGTCTCCAACTTTTCAGAAAAGCACACTGGATTGCTGTTCAAAAATGAGAAAAGGAAGGGTGAATATAGTATTCCCTTAGAAGTTCACCTTATTTTCTCAGTGTTAATTATGTAAATGATTGGAAGACATGATACAAAAGTTAATTTTCAATTTTGAAATTTACAAGACATTTAGCTGTGTGCAAAGCCAGAAAGAATAGTCTCCCTTACTTTTGTTCTTACGAGGATGCCTGTATTTTTTTATTCAATTAATTATTAGTTTACTTGGAAAATTCTAATTCCCTTCTTTCTTTAAAAAAATCTAAAGATTTAATTGGGATGACTATATAGAAGTAGTAAAGCAAAACTCTGAGTCTTTTTTTCCTTTCTTCTTGAAACAAACTTAACACATTATTTCCTGATCTGAATGATAGAACTGAGGCATTCATGAAAAAGCATGAATATAAACAGAGGTACCAGAGATAAATTTGAAGATTATCCATTGATAATAATGGATTAATTCCCAAAATTGGCACAGTACAATAACCATCTTACATCTTCAAGTTACTCATAACAAGAGCATTTCTTCTTCATCAGCAACAATATAAAGCATGAACTATCTCTGTATGAATGAGACTCAAGAGGTATTTTAAAAACCTCAAGAGGTATTTCAAGTTTTACTTCTGTGATGAGGGGGAAAAATCTTTGTTACCAATCTTTGTTAACTTTCTTTTTGACTTGAATAAATCTTAGAAAATACTTTTTATTTACAATGGAAGAATTGTATACGTGTTTTAGAGGGTCTGATCTTCTACACAGTTTACATTTCTTCTTGTAACAGCACAAACAATAATATATTACAAATGTTTATGCATGGTTACAACTAAATATATGGTTATGTATTTAAGTTAGGAGATTAGACGTGGTCCTGATGGGAGTGTTTAGAAGACTGATAAATCAGGCTGCCTTTAAACATTAAGAACAAACCTTTAATAGATGCATTCATTCATTACCAACACACTGCTTGCTAATGGTTTTCTCCTACATATTAATAACTATTACCACTAAGAACTCACATAAGTTAACAGCTATGTCTGAAGTTAGTGGTGAGCACACTGTGTCCTGGAGGTGATGTCGTGCAGTTCACAATGAGTGCCATGCTCTTTGGTGATACTGAGCTACCATGGTCCTGGTGACCAGCCTGCACAGCCCTTTGGTGAGACAAATCAGAGAGGAGACTCCTGTCTTCTCCATTCTTCCTTTTCACTGTTGGTGTTTTAGCTTTCTTCCTGCCCCTTTTCTCATCAAACAGGGCTTATATTGCTTTGGATTTTCTCTTTCATCCTTCTGGGGTATTTGGCAGGAGGTCCTGCCTATTGGCAGTCTCTTCTGACTGTCTGGTTCTTTATCTTGCAGATTCTTGGTGTACTCTCTCTTGAGCTTCACTAAGGCTTCTTAGCCCCATTGGTGGTCATAACAATCCCCTGTTTACATAAAATGCATATGCATGGTGTCTGGCTGTGCTGTCACAGCCCTACAAAACACATGCTGCTGGTAACACTATTTTAGTACACTTGTATTTGTTAGGTTGTGATTGCATCCTGATTAAAACACATAGGTTTTATAGGTGGTACAGTCAGGTCTCTACTTCTACTACTACCAAGGAATTTCAGATTACTAAGTGCTTTATGTCCTTGAAGCACCCTTAACTTACATTGTGCATAAAATTGCTATTACCTATGAAAATGCAAAGATTTTGTGAAATACGTTAGTGTGAAAATGTGTAGCTCTGTTTGTAAACATCCAGCTTGCCAATAATTGCTAATAATAGAACACAGTGGAAATCAGAGTTAATTTATTGCCCAGAGTACTTCCTAGAGAGGTACCAACCACCCAAACAGCATGTTCATTGGCATTTTGATGAAATTATGCTGCAATTACTCTATAAGCACAGAAAGGATAACCAGATTTAAAATATAATCTTGAATAGTTAATATGATTCAAAAATGGCCTACAGACATTTAAAACAAAAAAGGAAAGGATGATGCTGTATATTGCTGCAAGTGTTAAAAAGGATTGAGATGTGATTTATTTTTGCACTGACATAATTAAATGTGAAATGTAGAGATTAAATAAAACAACCCAAGTATTTTAGCATCTGCTTTTATTATTAATTTTTCACATCTACATTTATTTTATCATTTAGGCTTCATCTTAATTTTTGATTTTCAGAAATATTATGTCTGTGATAAAAGATCTTTAAACATGTGGTAGTCTTTAATTAACTTACAACCACAGTGAAAAAGAGAAAAGAACTATGCATATTTAACAAGAGATGGTAGTGATACCAGTTATCGGTTTTTGTCTGAAGAAGGTTTTTTGTAAAGATATGAAAAATGTAGTTGATTTTCTACAGTACTCTTCATTCGGAACTGACTTTCATATTTGATTACTTGTGCATATTTTAATTAATTGCTAGTAAATATTGTTCTCTGTTAATTTTTCACATTTATCTTCATCTTCCTTCAGTATTCTTTCTTCAGTTCATCTTTCTTCAGTATTTCCTAGAAGAAGGAGTGAAAATATACACACCCTTAAAAAAAGAAAATTAGATGGATTATTACACCTCTTTACTTCATCCAGTTAATTAAGAAGACTGCCATTGTCATGACAAAGTTTGCTCTACTAGAATTTCTGACAAAATTTCAAGATTAAAAAAATTAATATTTCTTATAAAACATGCATATGTAGAGTTCTTAATCTAGACAGGAGAAACAGCAAGTACTATATATTTCATATGATGATAAGAAAGAGATTTAAAAAATGTGGCTTTGTCTGATTTCTCAATTCGTTTATTTTACAATAGCTAGAATTCAGAGAAAAAATATTTCCGTATTTCTATATTATTACTACAGACTTTCCTGGTTATGCTTTAAAGTACTGCTATAGTAGTGTCTATCATAATTGAAGAATCATACTGTTTAAAAATATTTCAATTAAAAAGCCAAAAGTAATCATTGGTATTTCTTTAAATGGCACGCACTTTGGACTAACAGTGACTCATTAATAATTTGAGATGCTTCTGTGGTCTAAAATTAACACAATCCCCTGTATATATATATTTAAATCCCTGATGAAGCATGAAGAGTTTAAAGGTATAGAAAACATGGGAGCTGAAAGTATCTCTCTACACAGTAAAGAATCTGTTCTGTGGGAAAGGAAGAGTTTCAGGTTCACATCAGCAACTTTCATGAAACATCAAATTCAGATCAAATGTATATTTCAGAGAAGAAGAAAAAATACATTCACAGAAAAAAAACTACAATGAAATTTTGTTAAACGTAATCAAGGATGGTTTGCATAGGAATGCAAAAGAAATGGTACGTGGGTTCAAATGTTGTTAGAATTTATATTAGGTATATACTTCTAACTAAAATATTTCTTAAGTGCTGAAAGTAAGCCAGGAAAGCCGTTTATACAAGAAAGTTGAGGCTTGTGGTAGGTATCTTGGATGTTATCCTGAAACGGTACTTCTAATAAGGAGCATTGCAGCACTAAGATGCACAAATTGCAACCTGCTGTGACATCGTTACAGCAAGTACAGGGGCAGTAATTATGGGAATTATGGAAAATAAATATGAAGTCCCGCTGTTTCCAAACACCTGCTGATAGGTAGAATGCCTGCTCATATTTTCCTTTAAACATGATTTTTGCTTTTGTCTGAATCTTTAGAAGTAAGCAAACATTGTTGGGTATTGCTGAAGTCCTGCTGAAGTGGCAGACCAGATCAGGAAGTGTGTGGCCACACATGTTCTGATCCTTTCCACGTGTTTGAATTAACCACAGCTTTGAAGACAAGCATGCAGCAAAGTGCTATCCAGGCAGTGTTACTTTCCAGTGAAATACCAGTGAAACTTACCAAGATGTGAATTAATGAAGTTTCATACAAATAGTTAAATTTGAGCTGATAGAGCGAGATTTCTAGTTTGTGATGTAATTTAAGTGATACCTATGGTAATCTTTCAGGGCACTGGTCCAAAACAAGACAGCTGGAAATTAGCAACATCCACCGCTCATTTTTTATATATTTTTCCAGTTATGTATACTTAAGATGAACTTATGGATTCAGATTTTTATTCAATTCACACAACTCTGGTGAAAGGCGCATGGTGTTTCACAAGGTTTGAAGTTTTTTCCTATTACATTAGAACGAGAATTTATAGACACGGGAATCTGGTAAGTAGTGTAGCACAACAAAATGGCAGGTATTTTTGGGGAGAGACAAAAATACATTGGGTTGCTGCATTCTTTTAAAAATCAAAATATATCACATCTAGTAATTTCTTGTATTTCTAAATGAAAGTGACATTGTGCATTAAGCAATGCACTTTAATTACTCAACGGCAGTAAGAAAATTAGGAAGTTGTGGAAAAATTGGTTTAATTACAAAATACAAATTAAGTGTGTTATAATTAGAAATATTGGGTTTACGTGACAAGGTTTTGGTAGTGGAGGGATTATAGGGATTTTTCTGTGAGAAGCTTACATAAGCTTCCCTCATATCTGACAGAGCCCATGCCAGTGAGCTCCAAGTTTGACTACTGCTGGCCAAGGCAGTGGTGATAATATATATAATAACCGGGGAAAAACAGAAAACTGCAAAATTCTAGCTGGAGAGACCGGTGAGAGCAACAACCCAGCAGACACCAAGGTCACTGGAGAAGGAGGAAGAGGAGGTGCTCCAGGCATTTGGAGCTGAGATTCCCCTGAAGCCTGTGGTACAAACCATGGTGAAGAACTTGCATCCCTGCAGCTCATGGAGGTCCAGGGTGGAGCAGAAATCCACCCAGAGCCCAAGGAGAACCCCACACCAGAGCAGGTGGATGCCTGAAGGAGGCAGTGGCTCCATGGGAAGCCCATGCTGGTACAGTCTGTTTCGGAAAGACTGCACCCTGAGGGAGGGACCAACAGCCTCTGGGGATGACACACACAGAAGTTTTAGAGGACTGTCTCCTGTGGAATGGACCCCACACTGGAGCAGTGGAAGAGAGTGAGGAGTTGTGCCATTGAGGAAGAAGCCGTGATGGAGATGTGTTATGGACTCAGACAGACCCCACTTCCCATTCACCTATGCCCCTAGGGAGAAAGTGGTAGAAAATTTGGCATGAAATTGTCTCAAAAGGAGAGAGGAGTAAGAAGCTTTTGTAAGATTTGTTTTTATTTTCTCATTTTCCTGCTCCAACTTGTTTAGTAATAAATTACACTAATCTTCCCCACATCAAGTCTGTCTTGTCCATAACAGTAACTGGTGAGTGACTTCTCTCTGTCTTTAACTTGTCTCATGAGCCCTTCATTGTATTTTTCCCCTATCCAGCTTTTGAAGAGAGTGATAGAGTGGCTTTGGTTACACTGGGTGTCCAGCCAGGGTCAGCCCACCACATCAGACTAGCAACATTTCTCCCTTAATGACTACTTCTTATATAAGAGATAGTTGTCTTTGTAGCTCAGTAGAAAGATTTTATTTTTGGATATAAATTATTAGCATTTTAATGTCATTAAAATATCATTGCAAATGCACATAAAATAAAATTAATCATTATTACTTGTGGAACTGTTATTAAAAAGCAGAAGCAGTAAGAAAAAAGGAATAAGAAATCAATTAAAATATTAATTTTAGAATTTGTGAAATTAGTCAGGAAAAGAAAAGGAAATAATCTCTTGCATATTTTTTAAATAACAGCTTTTGCTTTTTATAATTATCTATTCAGCTTTTGTGTGTCAATACTTTTTTTTTTCTGCTACTATATATTCTTTCTCATCTGTTGACATTTTGACTATACCCCCTCTGACACAGGAAAACAGATACTATTCTCTATTTCTGGAAATGCTGAGTTCTGTCACATCCCTGTCTCCTTCTTCATGGGCATACTTATTATGAATTAATTATTGCATCAATTTCACCTCAAGACCATTTTTCTGGTCTTGAAGGCTTAATTGGTGTTTACAGTCACTCTTTAAGGTGTAGCATAGATATTAGATGTAAAATATGTCTTAGAGGAGAGTCTTTCTAAAGGCCATTCCTTACTCTGAGTTACAAAGCTCTTGTCCTCACACACACCTTTAAGATTTACTCTTTTTGGTAATCATTTCACTCAAGAAATTATGTAGCTTACAAATATTAAAAAATACTGGCAGCTAATGCTCAAGGTGGAACAATGTCAAGACTGGAAGACAACTTCAACCATCTTCATATTTTTCTCTGTGTTTGAAGTTTTGAGTCGTGAAAACAGAAGGAAAAAATGAAGGTCTAGTCAAACTTATTGCAAAATTTTATGTTCTGAAAATGGTATGATTTTTTTTCCCTCTTTCAGTTCAACTGAATAAGCAACTATCTTGATGAAGCTAACGTTCATTACAATAGGCCTGTGTCCCACCAGTATAGAGTTTCATAAAATGACATAATTACATAAACATCTGACTATGTAAACTGTCTTGTTTATCATTTAAATGCCAGCCTATTGTTAGAAATACTTTTTTGTGGGAACTTCCAAGAGGAAAAATTCCATAAAGATAAGATAAAGCTGTATTTGGAAGTATGCAGTGTCTTAAGTTGCTGCTTACTTTAGATATGATGGACAAGTATTTCTTGGAATGTATTTCCTGAATCTATGGGTCTATTGTATTAAGAAATTCTAAAATATGTAGAAATAAAATCTCATTAGGAGAGAACTTAAACAAGTACACAAAGGCAATCAGCAAAACAGAAAGGAAGTCAAGTATTTTTCAATACCTGAAAAATTTCTGGCTTTAAAGACAGAGAAATAAGTGTGTTATCTTTTGCTCTCAGATGGATAATCTTTCATCTTGGTTTCTTCTCATCCTTCCTACTTAGTTGACAGGTCTGTAATTGCCCAATATGCCCTTTTAGAAATAAACTTTCAACTTCCTATAGACCATTAAGCTTTTGATTTGTCCCTGATGGCATGTCCTTATTTATCTTCTCCCCAGGTTTTTGTGCAGTGTCTCAACTCTCCTGTAATGACTATGGTAGTATCAACTCATTATATGCTTGCTTTGCCCATTCTTTGCTCATTATATTGTTTCTGTTTCCCCGTAAATGTCCTTGGAATATTAGTTCTGTGTTTTCCCAGCAGAACATTTTTATGTGTGCAGCTGGTGAGCCTCCTTCAGAAAACCTCAAGCTTCCTCTCTGCTGCTGCACTACTCCAACAGTTTATTCCCTATTTTGACATGAAACAAGTACACACATAAAGGTACTCTGCTGAGGCTGCCTGCTGCCTCTCAACTGGAGATGTAAAAAACCCAGCAGGAAAGGAACACCAACTTCAGATTTCTTTTTGTTGCCCCCAACTGTGCAGGATGTTGCCATGCTGTTAAATCCAGCTGGCTTTCTGGAAGATGTAAATTTACCAAGATCTGAGGGGGCTGTGATCATCCAAGTTCCTGATGCTATGTTCCATAGGAAGTCATACCTATTCTTACCACTTGCCAGTTGTCAGTCTCCTCTGGCTTCTTTCCAGCCCTTCTCATTTTTTCTTGCTGACTATGACCAACAACACTCGGTGCATTTTCTTTCTTTCACTTTCAAAAATCTGTTTGATTCCAATTTGTTGACATATTTTTCAGAAGGGTGTGATATAATCCACAAAAGCACTTCTCTTTTACCAGACCAACCTTCTTGGGTAAATTTTTCATTTATAGAAAATTGTCCTATTTATTTATCATAGCTTATACTAAGCATTTTCCCCAGGACACATCTGTACATTGAAATTGTTTCTTTAATTTCAGTTTTGTGTGCTACTTGAAGCTATTGAAAGCCAGTATGCACTTTAATTTTTGTGAGGTTTTCTTTCTCATTAGGTCATTATTCATCCTATTATTTCTCCTCTAGTTCTTTCTTTCTATTACTGACACTTCATTCTGAAAAAAACTCTTGATGTAGTTTTGTACAACATTTCAAGCTGCCACATGTATAGCTTTTATTATTATTTAATAATTTCAAAACTTATTCTAAATAGAACTTGAAAGGGATGGGGTAGAATGCCAATCCATACATCAACCACCTCTCAATGGAGCAGAGACTAAATGGAGTAAAAAACAACAATGAGATTTATCAAATATATTCTGATACTAGACACATTTTGAAAAATCTCTAATTTTTTCTCAAGGAGAAAGAGTAAATTTGCTTACTCTTCCGCCACTAATGTTCCTATTTGTTCTATTGTGTAAGTGTGCCTCTAATAGATATTTCTTATTTTAATCTATCTTCTTCCATCCTTAATGTGGTTGGACTTTCTCTCTTTGATAAGGTATTCCAAAAGTTGTTCTTTGGATAGCATAAATAAATTGAAAGGCCTGGGGAAAGTCATTGTTGATTTGTAGGTATTATAAGCCTAAGTGTAAGAACAGTGGGTAGTTTGCTCTTTGCAATGGGATTTTTCTATCTTACTTATTTCTATCTTACTCTAAAGGACGTAAAATTCATGTTGGGAATCATGTCCATTTCCCTAGCATCCTATTCAGATGGAAAATAAACAAAAGTTTTCTTAGTCCAAATACAACTTTTTCCTCTCTAAGAATCAGAGTGCTAACAAGTGTTGTCATAGCCTTAAGCAGTGTCATTTTGTCTGCTGTTTTTATTTAAAAAAAACCCCTTCCATTATAATTTTGTTTTGTCTAAATTATATGCCTATGTTTTCAACAAAGCACTTGCAGGTGTCATATCTCTGAATCAAAGGTGGAATTAAGCAAGTTCAGTTCCTGCTTTGCCCACAGTAATAATGAAAACCTAGCAGACAGTACTCAAAAGAGTGACATTTAAAAGACAGCAGGTGGAGCAAAGGACCTGACAGCTGCACTGAATGTCCCCAGATCCTCCTTGGGATTTTGTTCTGTTTCCATGGACAGAATGGTCTTAGGGCAACTAGGGATGCATTGTGAATCTATTTTGTTTCTTAATTTCATTCAGAATATACTGAGGTCATGTGCTCTGAAACAGACCCAGACAGGGAATGAAAGCAGAGAAAGTGGGGATGATTGAGAAATTTTAGACAAAAGCCCAGAAGATTTTATACCTTGACTGATCTGAAAACCCCCCCAAAATAACCACAAAACCTAAGAAAATGAAATCAAGTGTATAATCTTGAACTGTTTCCTATAAAACCTCTCCTCAATTTGAATAAAATGTGTTTGTAAAGTACCCTTAACCACCATTGATGTGCTCCAATTTGACTGTTAATAGGACCCCTCCATCAGCATATTGGGGTTGTGTCCTGCACTGAAGTGCTGAATTTGTGCTTCTGATGGGGCAGTGTGACAGCTGAATGCCCAGCTTGAGCCAAACATTTCATAGCTCAGAGTTTACCTGTGTACTTGCCACAAAATAGTTCTTCCCTGTTTTCCTCACCTGGACAGATAGGAATTTTTTTAGTTGTATTTATTATGGTACATGTATTTCAAAGCTATACAACAACCCCTCCCCGCTCCCCCTAAAAATGACAGCTTGCTTATCTGCAGAATCTTTGTGCCTGTTAATGATGGCACATTACTTTTTATACACTATATATTCATACACTGAGTACATTGTTTCTCTGGTCTTTGCAGATATTCAGAACTGTTTACAACCAAATAATGAAATATTTTTATTTAGGATAAATATTATTGAGTCTGCATGGATTTCACGGGTCTACAGATTTAAAGTAAGAATATTTCAGTGTGAGAATGAATTGAACCAGATCAGTTGAACCAGATATTTTTTATCTTTTAGGCTGTGTAACAGATT
>LTAT01000004.1:101515561-101555409 GCA_003286495.1 Chlorodrepanis virens | reverse complement strand
ATCTTTTAGGCTGTGTAACAGATTAAAAAGGGAAATTACATCCTAAAGCATTGTTCTTTAATTAGAAAGAAAGATTTGGGTTGGGTTTTTATGAGTTTATGTTTGTGTGGTCTTTTAATTTCCTCCTATTTGGTGAGCAGTTATGTCTCAGATTCATATTCTATTCTGCATTCAGTTTAAGTCCTATATTAAAATACATTTAATGTACACATTCAGCATATTTTATAATGATATCTCATCCAATAAAGAACAAAATGTGGGACTGAAGTACTACTGTTGTGACAAAATGCTAAATTTATAATAAATGCCCTTTGCAATGTATCATTTCACTATTTCACACTCCAACAGCTTTAACCCAGTTGCCCAAATTGTATGTCAGATGCATCAGGATCTTTGTATTCCACTACACTACTACAGGCAAGTGAAAATCCTTTTTGACTTTGGCGACAATGGAAATTATCTTCTTGCAAGCAGGTTTTGCAGCCTATTGAAAAATTCTGTAGAATTTTACAATTTCCTGTTAGCTAGACTAGGTACTGGGCATCAGATTTTTAATTTTTTAATTAAGTTATTTCTGTCTTTTTTATTATTTGTGGTATAATTTTGTTCATGTCAAATTTTAGATGCTCAGTCTGTTTATCTGAAAGCAGCATGTAAAACTCACCTCAGAGACATCACATAAGGGTTAATTAATGCTTCTATTGTGCTTTGAAGTCTATAATGAAAGTCACTGCAGAGGCTGGAATACTGTTATTGTCATTACCACTGTTACTATTTACAGTAGTTCACAATATTTTTTCTCTTTGTCTCTTGGAGTCCTTGATGCCTCTAACAAAACAAGCCTAAAAATCACATACCAGTGATGTGAGCAAGATATATATTTAGTAGCTTTACACCCTACTCATGTGGCTCTTCATCAGTTTGCCACAGGGAAACATCTGTTGCTACATGTCACCTCTCTTGGATCTTACCCTATACAAAGTTTTCTTGTTTTCTGTCTCCTTTATCCTCCAGTGATGCTCTTTATTTTCTCTTGTTCTTTATGATTTAATTTCTAATGCCTTGCATGCACTTCCTATAGTCACTTGCTCATTTTTATTAGGTTTTTCATTTTCCTGTCATTTTGTCACTCTTTCACCAGCCATCTGGCCTGCTAATTTTCCTCTGACTTTTAGTACTTTCCTCATCGTTGCCTCATGTACATTGGAAAGAAGTGATTACATCCTGCTGTCAGGCTTGGGGTTTTAATTTTTTTTTCACCAAGATTACATCTTTCTTTTTCTCTTGTTTAGCTTTTATTCATGTAGTTCTAGCCATCAGGAAGGTTACCAAGTTTTCATAGAACACCATGAATCCTATAATTAAAAGAGGGGAAATTTAAAGCAGAAATTATCATAAAGGTTGCTTTTCACCTTAACTAAAGTTGAAAGTCTACTTTGTAGAAATCATCACCCCAGGAATTCTCTGGGAAGTAACTTTAATATTCAATAGAAGTAAACAGTGATTTTAGAGTATGATTTAGAAGATCTATTTCAGACATCAATACAGGCCTGAGCTAACTTTTCTCCACTGACTGTGGAAAGTGTGTAGACTATAAGTTTAGCTGAAAAAACCTGCATTTGGCCTGATGAATCACATACTCAGACTCTGTGTTCAGCTGTGGACACAAAATCTTATCCATGGCTGATAAAGTGTTCAGTAAAAAGTTAGGGTCAAAGTGCATAATATTTTTAAAATCAAGACGTATGTTTTAGTAATCAAACTACATTACCATAGGCTTACCATTGCTTAATACATGACCAAAATGTTCAGCCTTTCATAGTTTTTCAAGTTACTTATTTGTTTCAGAGATGGCAGCTACTTGGAATGCCTTGGCTTTGGCTCACTCAGGCTTTGGCTTGCTCAAGCACATTAGTTATGATCTTAAGAAAGCTGAAAAAAGGCAGCCTCTGCTGATGTTCTGTACTCCTGGAAATTAACCTGCAGCTACTTCAAAGTGATCTCCCAAATCTGAAGCAAGCAACAAGTCAGTCTGCCCTTATTCTTGTATGCCATTTGCTTTCATTGACAATGAAAACCCTGACTGATTTCCTGAGGCCATTTTGACATATTCACACCAAAATAATATGGTTCTGCCTAATGTGTTTCTAGTTATTGAATGATAATTACCCTTGGTAATTTCTATTTTTTTAATGCAATCCATTTTAATTGCAGATTGTGATTGGGTCTTTGAAGGAATTAGAAATTAGTGAAAATATTTTTTTCCGATAAAGGTCAAAACCTACTGTATGATAGTCTGTAGCACATGTGTCAGGTCAGGCACACAAGTCCCAAGGCTATTTCTGAGCTAAGTAAATACTAAATAGTCAGTGTTAAAGGGATGGAAAATGAGGAGCTAGCGCTCTTTCATAGATGAAGCATCCTGTGCTGAACAGCACTAAACACTATTTCTTGACAAAAACTGGTTGCAGTATCTCACCTGAAATTATGGGTTGTAGCCATCTGTGTGGTTGCCAACTGTCTAACCACATTTGCATGGCAAAAACAAAGAGATTGGGGTATTTTTTTCCAGTTGAGTTTGGGTTTTTTGATAATTATCAGTAAGCTCTGTTAATGCAGCAAACCATTAGGATGCACCCTTATGGCCCAGAGAACACATAATCATGGTACTGTGGTTGAGCCAGTAAAGCCTACTTAACAGACTGGTTTTCTTAGTTACTGTGCTGTGCTGGCTGCAGCAGCACAACAATCTGGTCAGAGATGTCACTTTTGCCTTTGTCATAGTTTGCAATACCTTTCTTCTTCAGCATTGTAGCCCAATTTGTCAGGAAATAGTCACAGGAGTTTCACTATGAAACACCAGCAAAGTATTCTCAAGCTTTTTACATTTTCTATGGGGGGGGCAGATTGATAGAAAGGTGAAGAGAGAAACACTCTTCCAACCAATAACAGCTACTCCTGCCCTAGAGTGAATGTGGGAGTACTTACTATAGCTGGAGACCAAAAATAGCTCATTCATCTGAACATGGGCTGTGTCTCACAAACAGGCTGCTCTGCTTCAAAATTAAGAAAGGTTAAATGAGGGGCAGTAAACAGGTTCTTTCTTTAAGCATCCTTTCTTTCACTTTAAAATCCATCAGATAGATTTATCATTGATATTTGTGGTTCCTGAGACAGAACAAGATATACGCTATGTGTTTAACTGAAGCAGATCTTGAGGAATAGGGACAGTGTTATTCAGGAGGCATTTGTGGGTTGGTTGAGGTTTATTCTATTTTATATTACTAAAGCTATGTTCAGCATTTACCTTGGCATTAAAACTTCCTTCCTGAGACACTGCTGTGGTTTGAATGCAACTATATGACTTGAACAATTCAGCTTTGTCTCAAGGGTGTAGCTGATGTTCAACACTTGCATTAATGATTCTGAACTACATCTTGGATTGCTGCTACTGATGTTTGTGACAAGGCATGATGCCATTCACTCCTAACTTCAAAATAATTGCCTCTAAAATGTGTTGCTGCTACTCCAAATGTTCCTACAACATGTGTATCATCTCACATGCCAGAGGCTGTTTGACTGCTTTCAGTTTATGTGATGATTAGCATTGTTTGATGAGACAGCTCTTTGCTGTTAATGCCTTTGAAGATGGAATTGTATTTATCTTGGAATTGTCCCATGACCAACATAGATCCTCTAGTGAGGGCTCTTTTTCTCTGGCAATTTCCTGACTCCTCACTTTTAAAGAAGTCGAAAAGTTATTTGCTATTTGTGAAATGTCTCAATAGATTCAATCACTACATTTAAATAAGACAGAAAAATATAAATAAATCAAATGCTAATGCAAACCCAGGGGGCAAGAATGGTATTTATAATGTGAACAGAAACATTTTTGACACAGTAGGTGAATTCCTAGAGGAGATTGCGTTATATATGTGTGTGTGTGTGCATGTGTGTGTGTGTTTGTGTGTATAAATATATCACTGAGAATGTCTGTAATATTTCCATTATTCTTATATTATCAATTTCTGCAACATTGATGTAAGAACTAGGATTGATTTGGTGAAATTGCTGATTTTTATCAGTATTTGAAAATCATCTAGTACTGTTTACTTATTAATGAAAAATTCATGAGAATTAATTATGATATTTGCTACCAATGGCTGTAAATAATTCAAAGCAATCCTTTATGGATATGTTTTTAACTAGATATATATGACTCTGAAGGATCTTTTTTCTTAAAGGATATAATTCTTCAAATGATAGACATATTCTTGCTAGGAAAATAATAAAAGTGCATATTAGATACTGCCAATGTAACTAAAGCATGTTGCTCTCTATATTGTCACCTGGATTCCACATCTCATTATATCCGAGCATCTAAATTATCTTGCCGCCTTTGTATTTTTTTGTATGATGACATTTCTGGTGATCTTAGTGCTGAACAGAAACTGTGTCAGGAGGGAGTTTCTGTAAGAGAGCAGCTAAATTAACACTGGGTTTACTTTTTATGTAATTTTCTACATCGCAGCTCTGAATCTGAGTCGGCGGTTTGAAAAAAATGAGATAAAGTCTCAGTTTTGGGGGATTCTGAGTTTTGTTTGTTTTCTTTCTCTTACTATTTACTCTTTCTTTATTTTGCAATAGAATTGGGGAAAAGAAATAAGAAAAGGAAAGGAGGGGGCCATGTGCTGAGTACATCAGCTGTCTGACTGGCAAGCCATCTGGACACATAGGGTGTCTCAGATGTCTTGGTCTCACAGTTGGCTGCAAACCCTTCCTTGAGTTAGAGGGAGGGAAATGCTGAAGCCTTCTAATAGTCAGGGGACATGTGGCTGAGGCCAGGATGAGGAATGTTTCAAGAGGACCTCTTGGAAAGAGCTGCCAAAGCCCAGTCTCAGTGTGCAGAGTAGATAGGACAGTTTGGCCTTTATGACTTGCACCTACAAAAGCAGAATGTGCGATGAATAATACCTTTTAATGCAAGGTTAGTTATTTCATGTGTTAAAGTTTTCTGAAGTAGTGGATTACACTCAGTGAGTCTGGACTTGCCATTTATATTGGGAAGTATGATAAACAGAGATCAGAAAAAGGAGGAATATTTCAGAACAGACTTACTTGCACGTAATGCCTGATTGGTATAAGACTCTCACAAGGCTGGTGGCAAGTGCGCAGATGGACCACTGAAAGCCGGATGGCTGCTTTCAAAAGGCTGGTGGCTGCAGAAGTCCTACATTATAACATAAGACATTCTCACATTTTAAATCCTATTTTGTTGTTTCTGAATAATGGCAAAGTAATCTGTGCTTCTGGCTCACAGTCTACCTGTCTGATATGTCCTGTCTTTGGAAGTCTTTAAGCAAGGAAGAATTATACCTGCTGACCTGCCTTTAAGAAAGGTTATATTTCTAAATATTTTTCCTGCTTGAAGAAGAGGATCTTATGAATCACATAAAGAATCAAAAAATGATAAATACTGCTCATGTTAAGATGCAGATTTGTCAGCAATTTGAATACGAATGATGAAATAGATCATTGATATCCGATAAAACTGTTTCTTGGCAAATGTTTAAACAGCATGTAAGAACCTGATAAAATGATCTAATTGTTAAAGTCTGCTAACTATTGACAAAAGTTTTTGAATTAGGTTGCAATACTGTCATGTCTAACTTTAATTCTGAATGACCTAAAAATATTAGCCAGTATTATTTTCTAACATTAATCATCACTTTTGCAAAAAAAACATGAATATATCTTGCACAAGTTCTCCATTGTTTTTCTTTAGTACACTTTTACTTCTGTAGAAATTTTCTGCTAGCACTGCAATGCCTGCTGAAACAGCTATATAATTTTAATTCAATTTCACAGTAGTTTTTCTATTTTTAAGTATAGTTTAGTAGTCTGAGAATAATGTGACTATACCAGCAAGAGAATCAGAACACTTCTATCCCGTGTGAGAGAAAATAATTTTTTCTTGGTTCTCTATAATTGCATTTTCATTTTCAGGCTCATCTCCCTGGTTAATAACCAAAATATTGATTCACAAAGAAAAGTAGTTTAAAATAACAGTAAAAATACTTTAGGATAAAATCATAAAATTGGATGCGTCATGAAACTTTGAAAGACACATTCCTCTAAGACAGAAGTTTATCTATTTTTATATGTCTTGAAATGATATTTAGGATTTGAATTTTAGCAAGGAGCCCTTCATTTCACTAGTGGTGGTTTAATTACTATTTTTTTGTTAATTTCTATTATTTTTTTTCTTTTTTTGAAAAGTCACCTTAAAATTAGTTTAGCTAGAGATTTTAAAAGACAATTATATTTGTTATTGTAGAAGAAAAATTTGATGGAAAAAAATAGTATTATGTATATTTAATTGTCCAATCCTTCTACTTAGAGGTGGATCTGTTGTAGTTAGTATAATTATTCTTATAAGTGTGCTGTCCAAAGCTTTCCTCAACAATACTCTTACTGTCACTTATAAATTTGCCATCTCTGTTATTAAGGTTTTCATTTTTCACTCTGAGTATTTGCTGGTAGTTTTAAAATGCAGTGGTTCAGTGTAACAATTTATGTCTTTCTTTGCACAGCAACAAAAACATACAAAATAATTTGTAAACATTTCATGAGCTTCACTTTGCTATTTTAACATCCTTTTAAATACTATCATGTATTATCTGTCTTTTTATTTTCCTTTCCTTATGCAAAAGAATAAGAAGTACAGTAATTTTTCCAACAATATTTCTTTTGCCAGTGTTTGATACATATTGATCCAAATGTGTAATTGTAATAATGGTATCACATGCCAATGTGGAACCCACATCCAGATCCTTACACATAAATCCCTCAGGTTTTGAAGGCACTTGGAACCAGAATATTTTTTGATAATTGAAGGCCAAATGAAAATAAGTCTCCAGGTGTCTCATTACTGAAATACTTTATCATTTTCTTAAAATAATTCTTCGTTCTTTTGTGTTCCTCAATATTGCCTTCGTTTTTCGCTGTCTATTTGGGCAGAACTCTGAGCTACTAGCCACATGGGCTTTACCCATAAAACTGAATGAATCATTTTATGTCCAAATAGGACAACCTGCTTCTTAATATGTCAAGCCTTTAGTGATCCTTTTACTTGAAACTGGATTACTTACACCTGTGTAAAATAAGATAAAAGCCTAACAGATAATAAACACTGAATTCAACCAATTCCACCAGCATCCTTAATACCTGATTCATAACTATTTTTTGCAGTCAGTTGTATTTGGATTCTCAGTCTGAAGAGTAAGCAAAGGGTGTACCATGAAGGAGTTGTTCTGATATTACAATGCCTACAAGAAAATAATACAGAGATTAATGTATTTTCCACATCCTACAGTGACTTTATGGTTAGCCTAATTTTTGTTGCTTCTTTCTATTGTTCAATGCTCTTAACTGATGATTTCTGTCTCTGTTTTAAAACTCTGATATATTCAATCTATTGATGATCTGCCGAGATTTCGTGCTGTGCTCTATGCTTTCTGAAGTGTCCAAAGACATATGATAGTCAAAAATTCTTTTTTTTTCCTTTTCCCCATGGTACTGCACTAAATGTGGCTACTCAGCTACTTTATTTTCTCCATCATCAAACCAGCTTAGGAAATTTGTGTCTCAGTTATGCCTGCCAAGCCAAGAATCAGGCTGGAGAAGGTGCAGTCTCAGCATCCCAAAAAGAATAGTAGAAGAAATCGACTCTTAGGACATAGTCTTCCAAATCTCATGGATAGACACAGTGAAGGCAAAAGAAATACTCTACTTAAAAAAAAAAAAAAAAGAAAGAAAAGAATCGTGATAGAAATAAGAATTAATAGAATTAAAAATAATTTCTACAAAAAAAAAGGAGAGAAAGTTCATCAAGGTAATCTCTTTTCAGCTATTCTCAGCAGCGCTGTAAATTACCAAAAGCCTGTAAACCATATTGTTTGTTTGACTAAGGATAGTTCCAAGGTAGATATTTGATGGGGAAAAGAAATTGAGTTCAAAATTTTAAGGAAATACTTGGGATGTTATCTGCTGCTATCTTTGAGTGGTGGTTTAAACCCAGCATGAAATTAAGCACCACACAGCTGCTCACTCAACCGCCTTCTTCCCCTCAAATCTAGTAGAATGAGGAGGAAGATCAGTAAAACTTGCAAGTTTTGATGTAAGAACAGTTTAATAAGCAAAACTAAGGTACAAGTATAGTAATAATAGTAAATTATAATATCTATATTTAGAGATAAAAAACAAGTGAGGCACTACAGCCTCTCACCACATGCTAACTGATGCCAGATCCTCCTTCCCAAGTCCAGTTCAGTCCCCCTTCTGGATATGTCCCCCCAGTTTAAATGTTGGGCACAAGGTTCTGTGGTGTGTAATATCTTTTTGGTCAGTTTGGGTCACCTGTCCCAGCTTTGCTCCCTCACAGTTTCTTTTGTGTTCTTCTTCACTGGCAGAGCACAAGAAGAGTTTAAAAAGTCCCAGACTTAGCGGAAAGACAAATTAGCAAAAAACAAAAACATCAGGATGTTATCAACAGCATTCTAATTCCGAATCCAAAACACAGCCCTGCAGCAGCTGCTGAGAAATTAACTCTACCTCATCTGAAACCTGGGTACTTTGTTACTATCCTATTTAAGATGTCCGTGCAAGATTCCTGTATCCTCTGTAGCCACAACTAATGTAAGATTACTAGATACAGCTTCTTGAGATATGCTATTGGTTTTTAAAATTTTCCCTTGTCTGTCAACTTCAAGATTTTCTCAACCATTTCTATATCAAGAAATACTGTGTCAAGATGCATTGAATGTCATTTTTATATTAGCACTGGAAGAGCAATTATGACAGAAATCAGCGTGCTCTGTGAACAGCGTTAACAACAAGAAGGTCCAACTCATTTAATTAGTTACTATTTCCCTAAAGCTTTGAATGTGTGAAATGTCCTATAAGCAGTGAAATATTTTATTATCGCTTTACTCAAGGTCCTAGCTAGGCGTAATGAGGGAAATTTGGATTTTCTCATAGGAAATCGGACCAAAAAATTGCTGTCAACCATGAATCCTGGGAATTGAGCAACTAAAGGGATTAGAAAAACCCTGAGTCCAACAACTTTTTCTGTGGAATTAAAGATTTACTTTTTAATAGACTTTGGCTCTAAATTCATTAAAACTGTTAATACAAGAAACAATTAAGAGCCAGCAAAAGGAATTGGGCAAACAAAGACATTAATCAAGTGTTCTTCAAAATTAAAATATCTTTAAAAATTATATGGAATATCATATGTTATCAAAGTGAAACTCCGAATTGTTCTCAAAAGTACTGCAGAATAACACATGTCCAGATGGAAGAAGACTTGAAGTACTGCATTCATTAGGGTTAGTAAATCATGCATTATTTTGAGATTATATTAAATTAAGTTGAATTACATTTCTTTGTAAACTGAGTCTCTGAAAATATACGCACATAATCATAGCTATAGTCTTGGCTATATAAATATTGAATAACTTAAGCCTAGCACTACATTTCCTCCTTTTAAAATACATAAATGAAATGTAAGAAAATCCCCATCTTCCATCTTTTCCCCTTCAGATGAAGCTTTTTTTATGAATAATTCACAATATTTTCCACAGAGACAGAGAATGGGAATCATTGACGGAATTGTAACTGTGTACCTTTCCTTTCTGTAGTCAGCTTGGGACACTGAAGCAGAACAATGATTTTAATTTAGGTTTCCCTTGTTTAGTATAGATACTAAGAAAATCCCTTCTACTCAATATCCCATTTTGTATCCTATGACTTGGGAAAAAGACTTCTGAAATTTCAGTTTGGAGTACTAATAATTGTCCTTATGTCATTTTTACAGAATCAGGGAGACTCAATCCCTGAATCATTTTAGCCATATTTTGGTTGTAAAAATGCAGTGCTTTGTGAGCTATAGTTTTATACATTGGTGTTTTATTAATCAATAAGGAAATGATGCAATGTTCTTATTCTTCTATTCCTTTTTTTTCCCCCTTTATTACATGGCAATTTCTAGTTACATTGTTGTTTGCTGCTTTTTATGATGTTACTGAATTGCCTCTCTATAATCTTAAGGAGTTCCTGAATGATAATTCTGAACTAGTCCCCTTTCTAGGAAGGGAGCAAGGACTGTACTTTTTCAGTATTAGTCATACATTATATCACTATGCTTTTTTGGGCTTTTTACATCTCCACATAAAAATAGCACACCTTCCAAAAATACATCAAAATTATCTTTATTGCTTTCAACTCTCCCAGTAGATATGCATTGTGAAGATCAAAGAAAGGATCATAAATAAGCCACAGTTACATGATTAATGCTATCACAGATGCTGGAAGAAAAAAAAAGACTAATTTGTCATTTTAGCTTATCTTCAGGAATGCTGACTTGATTTGATTGTTGTAACTTCAATAATTTGCCAGGAGATTAAGCCCAAGACTCTGATGTTATATCTGAAAATTAGAATGATCCTGCTCATTTATTATGCATTTTGAAAAAAATGAACCCTTTGTCTATTTTTCTGCCAACACAGCTTTGTAGTTCATTGTGCACTTATTAGTGTTTTGTTTTGTTGTTTATTGTGTCACATTACTGCTTTCCCTAGCAACCCTCACCAAGTGTAGAGGATTTTACTGTAGGATTTTTTTTGCAAGGCTCAGCTAAATCCTTTTCGCTTTTAATTTAAGCTTATTTTACTATAATTTTAAAGTCCCAAAATGCAGCAGGGTATTTTTCAAGAATATGTTTTGTTATTTTGTGGTCAACAGGTGAGACAGACTGCCTGGAGAGCTACTGAGCATATTTGGGAAAGGAAGGTCAATAAAATGTATAAATAGCCAAGGGGAAGTGATGGGTCCTACAGTTATGACAGTGAGCAGCAGGGATATTCTAGTTTATGCAGACAAACTGCATGGTTGAAGTGAGGTGTAGAAACCTTTATACTTGTGGTTTGTCTTCTTTAGCTGATCTAATTTTGCTCTACTGTAAAATAAAAATAAAAGTTGAACATCTTGTTTTCTTTCACTTATTTATTTTCTTAATTTCAAAAGCTTCCCAGTATCTTGAAAGAGTTGTTTATAAAAGGAAAATTCTGGACTGAATTTCCTTAAAGTAATTTCCAATGCAGTGACATTTCAGATATCAAAGTAATGGAATAAACTCCTTTAGTCTGTGGGAAGACCTGAAAGCCCCAAACACAAGTAGCTGAAAAGAGACAAGGGAATGCCATAAGAGAATGATTGGGAAATTGAGCATAAATGAGGCATGTGCCAGTGGAGTTAAAGTGTGTAATGTAAGGTGTAACTATTGCCTTAATCATTATAGTATTTAAGTTTTGGTTATTGTTTGTTTTCCATGTCATGCAGGGCCAGATCCTGTGCAGCAATTACAGTTATATGGAATGACATTAGGAAGACATAAGGCCTTGCAGCAGGGCACTGTGAGTAAGGCATCTCCCACAAAAACTCACTTGCTCAATCATCACTATAACAAATATGGAAATTATTTTATCGCTAAAAATGTCACTTAATGCTGTTTCTCTCTCACGTTTTTTGCTTGTGATGGCAAAATGGAACAGAGCTCTTTCAAAGTATTTGTTTTTAGAATGAGGATTACTATTGTCCTAGAATTTCCCCAAATGCACTTTGAAATAATAAGTGAATAAATATAAAAATAAATATATTTAAATCCAAATAGGAATCTTGGAACCGTGTTTAATTAATCTGAATATAACTGTGAAACTATATAGGAAAGCCAAGACAGGGTTTATTAAAATTATTAGCAAATAAATGTGATGGCCAAATTCATCAAAAATCTGGAAAGGTTCTATACTGAGCAAAAAGTGAAATGGGACAATCATTATCAATACTAGCTGACTACAAGATCAGTTTTTACAAGGACAATGCTACAGATAAACATTGAAAATTGCATGAACAGATGATTATTAGTCTGAATATGAAATAAACATTGGAAAAGCAATTTTCAAAGGCCATTGCTCAATTACTTTATTGATTAGGATTAGGAAGACTAAATGATCAACAACCCATTGCATACTGTGGAAACTCTGGCTGTTGAAACATTTAGGAAGAGTGGACAGCTCAAACATACAATTTTAAACACTGATATTTATACCTCAGGTCAACTTAATTACAATTTGTAGCCCTGTAAAATTATCTAATCACCATCTGGTGCTCCAAAAGCAGTAAAAAATGATGAGGATACCAGACAAATAAACTGCTCCTTAATAATGTCCAATTGGAACTCCTGAAAGAGAAAGCACCAGAAATAGAATAAGAATGAACTAAACAAGCTCTTACAGAAATATGAGGTTTGAATCAGAAGAAAAATCATTACTGCGCAATTACTTATTAAAACAGATAATTTCAGTAAATATAAGAAGAAAACTATCTACATTTTATGAAATGGTCTCAGTCATAAGTAAATGCACATGTATGAACTAGAAACAGTGGATAGAGACTGCTACTTTCATGGCTAGATATAAGTTTACCGAAGAGGAGAATCTGACAGTTAATAATGCTACAGATTTGTCTTTGAGTAGGAAGAGAGACACTGGTGACAGAAACCTGGAAAGGATGTGTAGGAAAACAAGAAAGGTTAAGAATGAAATGTGGGGATAATGGATTTTATTACAACTGTCCACAAACTCTAGAAACTGCATAAGGACTTTTTGATGGGATTTTTTTGACTTCTGACATGTACATCTATCATCTGTTATGTAGTGTATTTGCTGTGGATGAGCTTCTGTTTAGGCTAGCTGACCCCAGAGCAAAATGTATTGGTTTTCTATTCTAGCTTCTTTTTATAAATTGTCTAATCAGTTAAGTCGATAGAAATACTGAATTGATGAATCTTTTGATTTTTGATAGATTTTTTGGGCTCTTATGCATGCCTTTGAAGATTTCCTCCCCTTTTCTGGAATACAACATGATGGTGAGGTCTGGGTTTGTTTGGGGGTTTTGACAGCTTAACTACTTTGCATTGCTTTTAGAGTTTCAGTTTTCAAAACTCTTGTGACATTAGTACACTATCTGATCTTTCAAATAAATAGCTGAAATTGTGGAAATTGATTTAGAAACATTTAGCACTATCAAAATACAATGATTTCAGGAAAGTTGGAATTATTTTCCTCCTATTTTAAAGACAGAGGTCTCTCTAGGAAGAATTTGTGTGTGTCAGGACTTAAAGCATGCAGTTAAAATTTCTCAAAACACTGTCCCCATAAGGTAAACTACCATGACTGGCACAGATGGCAAACAGGAAGGCATTAATTTCAGACCTACATGGAAGTGAAAGGCTTGGAATTAGCACACTGGGCAAGATTCCACTGTGCAGACTGTGGGAAAGGCACAGAGGCAACAACAGGAAGATACCAGACCTGGTGAGACAGATCTGGGTAAGGTGTTTGTACAAAGTCTCCCACCATGGCAAATGGTGGGAAAAGAAGCAACTGCTTGAACACATCCTATTCCAAGTTGTAGGAATGACGTGGACACCTCTGGATAGCTGGGTCTTGGGCTATATAAAATTGGTACCTCCAGAAATACATGCTGGAGACCCCCACCACTAAGCAGATCAGAAAAGGAAAGGGCCAGGGCGATGCTGCAGAGAAAAAAAGAAGACACTTTTCCAGTGGAAGTTATGTTCTTTATGTACAAGCAAACAGGAACAGAAATACTAGTTTTAATGGATTGTTTATTATATGACTTAAGCGCAAAAATATGAAATATGCAAGGAACAGTCTTAAGATATGCCTATGATTCTCAGTGTACTTGCAGACTAAAATCTCATTTTAGCTCTCTTCCTTCTTGTTATGTGCAGATAACTTCTATTCCCAGTAATTCTAGTTGCATATGCATGGTGGTCATTGTGATCTGAATAATTACAAACAAAAAGCATGAATTTTCAAGGTGGCCTTGAAAAAGGTGTAATGAAAGCACTGTGCAAAGACTCCACTGCACATTAGAACACAAGTTATAACCACCAATGTTTCTTTTTCAGTCTTTATTTGGAGTGATGTCTACAAATAAGCTGCACTAAAATATCCATAAGGAAGTAAGAGAGATTTATTACTTGGGCTCCACAAGTTTACTTTATACTGTATTAAACTTCTAACAATGTCCAGCTCACTTATTGATGGGAAATGATCCTTGATATACTTCCACAAGAAGTTTGATTTCTAATACTGCAGAAGGTACACTTAAAATAAGTGTAGTAAATTGGGTTTTTATTAACGTTTTTTGGAGGTTGATCCCATCTGAAGACAAGCTCTTTGGCAGCTCTTGAGATAATTTACCTTCATATTCTTTGCAGAGGTTCAGAGTGATGCTCTCAGTGGGGTAGCTGGTTCCAGTGCTCTTCCAAGGACACACCAGAGAATAAGACACAGAAGACACTTGGAAGAAAAACTCAAAAAGAAGAAAAATATTGTTGTGGAAGATCATGGATAGGAAATAAAATGGGTTGATAAGACGCTACATGTCTTCTGAGCTTTTACACCATGTCTCTGTAAAACACTTCTGAAGTTGTACCACAACTTCTATTACGGACTGTTGCAGGAATATCACCTGCATACTCTGAGATAATTTGGTTTGAATCTGCTGTGTGCAAAGATTTCACTCTACAATACCAAGGAGAAAAGCTAGTGCTCCATTTCCATAATGACAGTGGAACAAAAAAGGAAATCTGTTTTTTTCGTAGATAAAACTTGAAATTCTTAGTGTCACTAAACATTATTGCAAGTGTTGTGGGTCTCACCAGAGTTCTGGAAACCAATCTCCACAACATTTTGCCCCACTTGAGCCCCAGAGTGGCCTGATGACTGGAAACCCCCACCTGGGTGGGGTTGGTCACAGGAGTCCAGAGCACATAAAACACATTGCACTGAGATGCACATGGTTACATCGCTGTTGTCCTTGGATTTTATGGTAGAGGAGACCACACTAGCATCCAAGGATATGGTTATTTCTTGTTTTTCTCTCTTTCTCCACTTTTCTACATCTAATTTCCTCTCTTGAAATATGGGTAACTTTAGGTTGAATGGGTAGAGTTGGAGAAGTCAAAGCTCTCTAAGAATCTTCATTTTGATTGAATGTTTGTTTTAACCCTTAGTACCTTAAGCCTGGTTTAAATAAACTTGCTGAGCAAGGACTGGGGCTCAACACTCGTACTGTAGAAGAAAACGCCAGATTTTTCAGGGGGGACCATGGAGCAGCAATCACTACAAATACATGATTTTTCCTCCAAGTTCTTTCATTACCCAGGAAACTTTACTTGCTCGGACACTTTGATGTTCTACTTCATCACACATATCTCACCCTCTCTGTTCAGTGTTATGAAAACATTATTATGCAACCATGCAATGAAACCACTGTCATATTTTATGTGTTTCGAATTGGGCACACACAGGAAAATACTGGGAAAGAAGGACATTATATAGGGTTCAGTGGACACTCGGTAGGGAGTGTTCTGTGTTGTGGATGATGCCAGTCTGTGCCACTTAGCTTAGGATCAGAGAATAATTCCAAGCTTGTTGCTAGACCTATAGTCTATAAAGCTTATGAATGCACCAGTGTTAAGAGATTTAATAGCACATGTAAAACTTAATATTTTATTATCCTAAATGAAATATTGTTATTCATAAAAAATTAAAGTATTCACTTCTAGAATTTTGAATGATTGGCTTATAGTATCACATACCCATGGAGCTCTAAAGGCAATGTAGGGAATAAAATGGAGTAAAAGACTTTAAATAAGAGAAGCATTAACCTGAGACAATCTTCTAATATTGAATCTGCCCTGGATGAATGATGGAAGCCAAATCTATTTTAGCTGGGAAAAGAAATGGAAGAAAATAATGAGGATTTGAGGGAGCTATCTGAAAAGAATTTTCTTCATGCAAACTGAATCTCTGGCTCCAACTTGTTGATAATATTTACAGCAGAAGATTTCCTGTAGCTTTTGAAATTTATGTCTTTATGTCAAAAGTTCAATTTATGTTCAATGCACATAGCATGGTTCTTTAGCAAGATTATTCTAAATTCCATGTATCCTATGCTATTCATTATTTTGCTGTTTGGTAGTTGCTTATTAAGTCCTCTATGTCTAAGCATAAAAAATGCAGAGAAAATAGAATAAAATATGATTGTATGCAATAAATATAAAGAAATACACAAAGAATCCTTTATAGGAATAAAAAAGGAAATATCCTTATATTTACTCTTTTTACACTTAACATATAAATACACATGCATATGCCTTAAAACCTAAAAGCTAATCCTGAAAGTTCTTTGTGGGTTTACCAGCTAGTGTATTTATTTTAAAACAGTGTGTTATTTTTAAAAGGCTGTGGAGATGTTGCAAACTTCTGTGTAAACATGTAGCATGATAGTGGCAACTCAGGAGGTGGAATATCAGCTTCTGTGTCAGGCTTGTACAGAGGCACCAGGAATTTCATCATAGGAAGAGAGTTTGCTATTCACTAAGCTGCAGAGCATTTTATGTAGGGACTATCTTTTAATATGTTTCACTGAATTGTCAAAAGGGTAATAAACTGTGACAAAGGTTTTCATGTTTTTGAATGAAAAATATTTATAGACTGAAAATTGTTGCTTGGTAAGTCAACTATGCAACCTCATTCAAAATGAAAAGAAATGTCAAACATTTAGTATTTAGTCCTAAGAAAGAGCCTCATTTTTAATGTAGCACTAAGAAAACATGTAATTGAAAAATTTAACAGAGAGTGAGCTAGAAAACTGCAATTACATGGAAGACACTGCTTGCATTCTAGCATTTTGAATGGTGATCTTTTAGAAAAGTCCCAGCATGATAACTGCTACAGAAGGGAAATAAATAAATAAATAAAAAATCCAACAAAAGCAGCAAAAAATAAAATATCCTGTCAAGAGACAGTACTAAGGTTGTTTATCACAGATACATCATAGATGAGAAATACAATGCACTAACTTCACGTGGATGAAACTATATATATATAGCAAAGACAGTACATTTTCCCTTACACTCTGTAGCTGTGAGTTATCACTGGATCATTATTTATTTGCAGCCGTAATGACTGTCTCCATCCACAGACTGACTCCATCCACAGACTTCAAATATTGTCATTGAAATAGGGGCTGTTGTTTGGTTTTGCTTCTCTAATCTGGTTAATCACTTACTTGTACATATTCACAGGCAGAATTGTATTCCTATGGAGAATTAGATGGAGATGTTCCTCCCAGCCAGGATCACATAAGAAGCCCTAATAGACTATGCTACTTGTGCTGAATTCTAGCTCCTTCCAAGGCCCCAGTTCACTCAAATTCCTTGATGCCTCTAGCTCCTATTTATGGCAGTCTCGTTTTTATTGTTTTAAGTCATTTTGAGGTTAAGCACATGCTTAGAAATCTGGCTCAGTTGAGATCTGAGAAACTGACCTGAAATTGCACATTTTACATGGTATAAATAAGAAACTTGCAATCAGTATAGCAACATCTGCCACACTTTGCAATAACAAACTCAGTAGGAGCACATTCAGGAGTGGATTATGGCAACAGAGGAATTGCTGAACTTAATTTTTTTCTATTTTATTTTATCAAGCTAAATCCAGTGGTTTTGTCACTGGGACTCTAGCGCTCATTTACCAACCACCAGGTTATTATTAGATGTTCTTAGTTCTACATAAATTCTGAACAGAAACTTCTAAATAAATCAGCATTTTCAAGTGTCACAGATGAAAGCACTTATAATTATTCAGAATATAAGGTTCAATGTGGTTTTGAAATCTAGATTTCTGCTTGAAACACACTAAAATATGTATTGCATTATTTGATGAATAATTAAACAAAAAGTTTAAGTTAAAGTAATAAAACCATACTAGTTCAAAGTTTAATGGAAAATCTACTCTTGCCCATCTTTCCCCTCTTGGTCCCACTAAATACTTCCCACCACCACTTAACATTTCAGTTTAAAACATGTTTTCAAATTATGTTGATGTAGAAAGAAAAGTCAGAGTATGGCAAATACTCTGACAAATACAGGCAAATCAACAAACAGTTTTAGTGCTGTATGGTGCCAGAGCCAGAGATTCAGCTACTCAGACCACAGGCCTCACTTTTGAGAAACTTACTCCTCTGGGCGATGATGGGGTCTGTCTGTAAGACAAGGGGAAGAATATCCTCAGTAATGAGTTTGCCCAGCTGGTGAAGAGGAATTTAAAGTTTCTGGAGGAAAGGAACCTCAATCCATCCCAATCCTACCACTTTGATGCTAGAGGCAGTGGGACAAGCCCAGATGGAATTGCAGACACTCCAATCAGTAAATCAGTTTCATTGGGGTCCCAATTTAAATGCCTCTATTCAAGCACATTACATCCTTGTTTCCAGTCTGGAGAGATATGGATGTGACAGATGGGCCACTTGGTGGATAAAAACATGTGGCTGGATGGTCCCACTCACGAGTTGCATTCCAAGTCCAAGTGGAGGTCAGTGACAAATGGTGTTTCTCTAGGGTTAATGTTGGAACTAGCACAATTAAATAAATTTTCTGGTGACATGGACAGTTGGATAGAGTGCATCCTCAGCAAGTTTGCTGATAACACAAAATTATGTGGTGTTACCAGCACACTGGAGTAGAGGGATGCCATCCACAGGGATCATGAAAGGCTTGAGAGGAGGGCCTGTGAGAACCTCATGGAGTTCAGCAAGGCCAAGACCAAGGTCCAACACATTAGTTGGGGAAATCCCAAGCACAGGTATAGGCTGGGAGGAGAACGGATTGACAGACTCCCTGAGAAGAAGGACTTGAAGATATTGATTGATGAGAAACTCAACAGAAGGTGATAATGTGCACGCACAGAAATCAATTGTATTCTGGGCTGCAGCAAAAGAATGGCAGAAAGCAGGTTGAGGGAGATGATTCTGCTCCTCTACTCTGCCCTCATGACACCCTACCTTAGGACACGCCTCCAATTCTGGGGCTCCCAACAGAAGTGCATGAATCAGACAGAGTCCAGAGGAGAGACAGAAGATGATCAGAGAGCTGGGCCACCTCAGCCAGAGATAGCTGGGTTTGTTCAGTATGGAGAACAGAAGGCTTTGGGAACACTTTATGGTAGTCTTCCAGCACCTAAAGGGGACAAAAAAAAAAAAAGCTGGGGAAGGACTTTTGACAAGAGTGTGTAGTGGTAGTATGAGGGGGAATGGCTTTAAATTGAAAGATAGGAGGTTTAGATTATATATAAAAATGAAATTCTTTACCATGAGGGTGGTGAGAAACTGGCACAGGTTGCCCAGAGAAGCTGTGGATCTACCATCCATGGGAGTGCTCAAGACCAGGCAGGATGAGACTCTAGAAAACCTGGTCTAGTGTAAGGCATTCCTGTCCATGGCAGGGGGGGGTTGGAACTAGATGACTTTAAGATCCTTTCAATGATGATTCTATGTGTTTAAATAAAGGGGTTTTGATAAAGTGAGAGCCAGAGTTCTGAAATTAGGTTTCAGCAACATTTTAGATTGAATTGACATTTCCTTGCTAAATTTATCCTTTTCCTGTCGTGGTGGCACAGAAAAGGTTAATGAGTACCTGAAGTTTGCAGTGAAAAGTTCCTTGATATATTGATTTTTTTTGTTTTTCCTTTTTCAAGACACCATGGGCTGCCTAGCAGAGTCTGTGTTTCTTAAGCGCACTTGTTGAAGCTCTCTACCTATGGAGCATATTCTCCAAGGCTGTACCAACATCATTTATAACTGCATGCAGAGTGCTCTTAACTCTGTGGAGATGTGTTATAGAAGCAGGGTCTCTTGCCTGCTGCTCACTACCTACAGTCTGCCAGTCCCATTTGTCTCCAAAAGATCACACTCTTAATTCCACATAAAGAAAGGTAATTTTGGTTTGGCTTGCACTTTTGAAATTACCTTCAAAAGTGCAAGCCAGGTTTTCTCCTTGACAAATGCTGAATGATTAATACGGTAGGTTAACACAGAGGTACCAAGTGAAAAATACAAACACATAACACTTCAAACAGGGGAGAGATTGCAAGATATTTTTATAATCATTTTAGATAGAATCCACACTGTTGAAAATATGAAGTGTCATATTTTTGTCTAACTTTACAGACCATATTTAAAATTATTAAATAGCAGTGAGGCATGTAACACTTCTATGTAAAGCCATGCTGTACAATAAAACTAGCATCTTATTTTTAACAGTAATCTCATCGTGGTTTAGGATGCAAAGTAAAATTTTGAGGGTATGAGATCTGCGTTTAGAAGTCCCTATTCTACCAAACTCCTTCAGGTTTTTTCCAACAGTGGCATAGCTTTACAAATAGGGTACCACCGAACAGGTCCATTGTAGAAACACCTGGATTTTAAAGTCTGTTTTCTCACTTTTTAACAGATATTGGTTATAATATTTTGGAACCTGGAAATTAGAATTACTTTAAAACAAGAGCAGCAGCTCAGTTTCCTGTTGAGAATACGACTAAAGAAATTGTTTACAGTACTTTCATGACAATCATTGGTAAATAAGCATTTTTCTTGACCAGCTGAGCTTTGGTTGGCTGGTTTTTTTTCACTTTCTTGATCAAAGCCTGAGAAATCTCCCTTCAGTCATTACGGATTACTCAGTCAGATGAGTGATCAATGGCAGTGATTAGAAAAAAGAGATATTTACTAAACCTGGACCACCATCTGATTTGAAAATAGTTGATTATTTTTCTGTGACAGTCTATGGTGCTCAGATTTCATTGGGAGAAAACTTAAATGGTCTATACATGCGTGTGTATATAAAAATGAGGTGTAAAAAATAAAAAATGAGGCATATCTTTTTATGGGTTGATGTTGCATCTGGCTGTTCTAGTCCCAGTTTTCAATGTTGGGGGCTGAAATTTGCAAATTGCTTGGAAAATCAAAGAGATTACAGTGAAGTCAACAGCCATCCAAATCAGTCTTATGTGCACATCTTAATTCATCTTGTGGATAAATGCTTGCACAATCAAGGCATAAATTTTATCTTGGTTTATGTTCAAGTTCTTTATGTTAATGCAGGCACTTATGATTTTTTGCAACAATTCTGTTCAAAGTGTCACTATTCAACAGATCAAGAGCTCAGGAATAAAAAAAATAAAGGAATATAAACATCAAAAAGTGATTGGTTCCATAAGAAAAGCTCTGTTAGTTTTATGCTTAATATAGAATTTTAAATATAAAGTGAGAGATCTGTGTTGAGGGATGTCATTTCAACTCTACTGATAATCTGTTCATAAAACAAAAAATTAATCTACAAATTACAGAGAAAGCATTCTGAAAACCAATGATGTCATATGATTTGATTATGATTTTAGAACTTTGTATCCTTTTCTTCACACAGCTGTACGTGCTCTGGGCATAATAAGTCTTTGCAAGTCAATGTATCATAGTTCATTTACTCACCCTGGAGCAAATGCAAGGTATTAAACACCAGCTTTGGGTAAAAAGATATGAAATGAGAGAGAAAATGGTGTTTAACTCCCTTGTGATTTTTACAAATATGTGGAGAGAGAAGGGAAAGAGGGAAAAGTTAAAACTCGAGTTTTGAACTTTGACTTTCTGCCAATATAATTTGCAGAATCAGTAAATAAAAGTTAAGTAATAGTAATGCTTGAGATATGAAAAAGAGAGAAATATGTTTTCTGTTCAAAACACAGAAACAGTGTACAACAAGTAGTTCTTCTTGCTGCCTGTATTTATAACATATCAGAAACAGATTTTTAATATTTTTCACCTTTTCAGTTTTCTGAGGAAATGTAAATTTAGTTTCCAAGGAAATATATTGAACAGGATAGTGGAAACTCAAATTCATTTAATTCAGGTCTTACTGTAAAAGCATCTTTCACAAGGATTTCTAGGATTCAAGAATACCCAGAACACACATACAAGCAAGAAATTGCAGATTTATCTTTTAGACTAATTTTATTTGTAAAGAAATGCAAAATAATAAAAATACAAGGTTTTGTGGTACATGAAAACATCTGAGGAAGGATTTTCTAAAGAAAAATCCTGGTGGTACAATTTCTCAAAGACCACAAAGCTGTACAGGTATGAATTTTTTACTTAAATGGAATTTGGACTTGATTTTTTTGTGATTATGATTTAATTCTGTGCTCCTGAGATGCTTCAGTAAGAAACATAACCACAATAAGCATGCTCTATGATCAATTAAAAGATGAGCCAGCTTTTGCAGAAGGTGATTCAAATCTTAGAGGGGTTGAAGGTGTTTACTGGTGTTCATAGATCATTTAGAGATCCAGGCCAATTTCAATCCTAAATTAGATTCCTCAGTAAGATGTCTAACTTTTTGTGAGATAATTCAATAATTTGTGCCAAACTTCTGTTTAACTCTGAACAGAACAGAGCAGAACAGCAGTTTCCTTTGCTGCTTAATATTGATACTGGATATTGAAAAAGCAAGCTTGTATTCTTTGTCCAGCCCCAGAGATGGGTACTGCTTACTCATGTAGATACAGTGGACTATCAGCCTTAAAAAAGTACCTGCGGTAGGGATTCCAAAATGCCCCATTTTATATTCAAAGAGGGATAGAAATGAAGCAGTGTGTCACACAGCAGAGTCAGAAAGGCAGGTTTTTTCCAGAAAAGCAGTCTTTTCCCATGTGACATGTCAAAGATAGATCTGCTATTTTCTTCTGGTTTATATTAGTGGAGTCAAGGCTGACTGTATTTCCCACAGAAAAATGAGGTATGATATCTATAGGAGCAACTGATGGCTTTGCATTCATGAAACCTGAACTCTCATGAGGTATAGATTTCAGAGCTGCTGTATCTAGGGAAGCAAATTCTGCTGGAAACTCAGAAAGAAACCCTGTTTGATGTGATGATGTGATGATTATTAGAAATTATTTTAACTGCTTGTGGATAGTGGCCTATGATGGTTAGCTAAAAGTATGTCACTGAATAACAAATAGATAAAGATATATACTTGTTTGTTGCGTGCTTATCTAGAGAGATGGCCAAACAATATAAATTTGAAAAATTCTAGCTTTTTTGATTTGTTTTCTCTGCTTCATATATTAATATAGCAGCAAAAAAAAAACCCAATAATTTCTCTGGAATCAGACTTCAGCAGACAGATATGAAGCTGGGCATGGCATGATTTGATCTCCACATTTATTATATTTTAAATTGCTAGGGCAAAAAGAAATCCCTTGCTGAAAAATTAGGAATTGAAGGGCATTACATTGAAGGGCCAAATGTCACAATCCTGTTTTCTGAGCCAGATTCTGCTTTTAAAGAATCTTAAGAAAGTAACATAAAAAAATGTCACCTTTTAAAAAAAAAATTTTGTAGTTATTTTCCACATCATTGCATCTAATGTTAGGAGGAATTGAAGCACAAAAAGTCTGTGATGTTCACTGAGACAGTGACTTATTGGTCACCCAATGATGGCTTTCATTCAGTGAAAGCCTCAGTGATGAGGCAGAAGAACAAAGACCTGTATTTGTCACTCTGCTAGGGAGACAGTCAAAGATGTTCAAGTAGGTACCTTTTACTAAATTCCAAGTTGAAGCCTGATTCAGACTTAAATGCTGCCTTTAGGTATAGTCCTAAGTATGAAAGAAATCAGAATGTATAAAGCCTCTTGAGGCATTGCTGAGGAGTACCTTTAAAGTCATTTAAAAGAGAGGACTTTTCTGCAGCACAGTTCCCTTTTATGCTGGAGTGAGAGTAAGGGCTTTATTCAGCTTATAGCTGCCTAAACCTGGCTGCTTTTAGACTGGTAAAGCTTTCTCACCTTAAAGAAACTAAGAGCATGGTTTTAGGAAGGATTTAAGTTATCTGGATATAATGTGAAAATATAAAAGTATAAGAGAAGGGTTTGTGAGCTTTTTCTTCAAAGAGTCTGTCTTCACTGGGGGTGTGAAAGCACAGACTATTGCTGCAGGACATAGTGTATTTTCTAGTCTCCCTCATGTGAGTAGTGCTACTTGCTTTCAGAGGAAAAAAAAAAAAAATTATGTGTGCTAACAGGTGGCTTCTAATTGAATTCCTGTGTGCTGGGGTCCAACATGCAAAAGTGAACTTTGGAATTCCTGACAAAAGCCTTCTACATCTGTGACCAGGAGAGGCTGGTGGTAGATTTTGAAAACAGCCAGATTTAAAAAAAGAAAGTGCCACATCAAACAGAGGCACAAGACAGAATCACCTGCTTGAAGGCTCATCATGTGTTACCCTTTTGCAGACAGGCTACTAAAGTGAAGAGGCTTTAGGGGCTTGAAAGGGTCTGAAGAGCTGGTGTCCAACTGGACTGCTCCCAAAAAACAGATCTGTTTTCAGAAAGATGAAGCTCCTGACTGGAGATAGGCCCCTAGAAACGGGGTAACCTCCTGAAGATGGGACAGATGAGGAGACAGTGGTGCTGGAGCTGTGGCCACTAACAGCTGAGGCAGGCAACACTGAGTGATGGCACAGCAGGAACCAGCATGACTTTCTGCCCAACTGACCCGGTGCAATGGCCACCTTCCCAGTGAAAATCAAGGGAGTGGGTATGTGAAATTATAGTGTGGGCTAAAGACTGTTGTCTTCTTTGTTCTTGAATAAACTGCAGACAGACAATCAAGGTGCTATATATATCAAACTGTGCCAGCCTTCATCACCCCAGCAGTTGTTACTGTAAACAGGAGCCCATGAGACAATAAGGTTTATGTGTTTGTTTGCTTCTCCCCCAGAGAGTTGTTTCAGACTCCTTGATATGTGTCTGGAAGCACAGGTGTCTTAATCACTGCAGGAAGTTATCCTTGGAATTGTCAGATTCTAAGTTAATTATTTTAAAGGATGTGCTATATTACTTCCTAAACAAGATTTGTTTTTTCTATTATAAAGTGCATCTTATGACTGATTTATTGCTGTGCTACTCTTTAGGATGTTTCCTCTCTGTCAGTTCAATAGTCCATAATAGCCCTTACTCTTCTGTCCCTCATTTGGACTCATGCACACACACTTCTGGGGCTTGAATTCCATGACTTTTCTAATTCATATACCTTCACAAAATTAGCCACTCAATATTAATACCTTCATGGAAATACTTCAGGATATTAATAACTTTGCTAAAATATTTTAGAATAAAGAATGAAATCTGTATGTCACCCAGTACTTTTTCTTTCTAAAGCTATTTTTGCTCACAGTTATGTAATAACAAGGAAGTGCCATAATTTTTTGTTGTGTATTTTTTAAAATTAATATTATTTGTTTGTTGTTTGTGGTTTTTTTTCTTTTGTAAACTAGCTAAATTGCTGTGGTATACCTATTTCTGCATGGAATACCCTCTGAGTCTCAGTTCCCTCTTTTCCTGGCAGAAATGACTTCTCAGAAGATCCAAGCTCTGCAATATCAGTGTGTTGTTAATATCTCTTCTGAAAACTCTTAAGTGAATCTGGCAGTTGGTAGTGATTATTAACCTTGCACTGAACCAGCAATTAATTTGTTCAGGCTGCAGAGGAAGAAGAGAGAGAGAAAGAATGAGAGAACACAACCTGCTCTGGCTCAGTGATTCTGGTGAATCTGAGTACCCTGGTCTGATATTGTTTAAACTCATTAGTATTCTCTATCTAATCTGCAGATTTAATTCATTACATACATCATTTCCCCATAGCCTATGCACCCATTTGTAATTTCTATGACATATTTTTCATCTGCATGCTTTATCCTTGGCAGAGAAAACATGAGGTTAGGAAACAAAACCTTTGATAAATATGCATTTAGTGGTGTGTGAAGTAATAATAGAAAAAACCCTGGGCTTTTTTATTCCATGCTGCGTTCTGCTGCATCATCCTGACCATAGAGTAAAGCAAAATTTGGCTCTATATACCTTTAAAATGATCTTATTGTTGTTGGCATCTCATTGAAGTTTATGGACAATGCATTATCATTTTATTGTCAAGTCAGAAATGAGTAAACATAACTGCATTTTCCAATGTTATTGGACTTATCTTTCTGGGAGACCAGACAGGTAAGTAATTTATGACTGCATCTTTACCCAGTCTGATGCATTTGTTAGATGCAGGAAATTCAGAGGTCTCATTACCTAAAGGCAAAGGTGCAAACTAATCAAGCATGCAAGAGTGGCTGCACGGAGCCAGTGAGCAAAATGAAGAGCTCTGGTCCCAGCTTTCACCAGAACCAGCTGTCCACAGAACGGCAAATGTGAATGACAGTATGTAAAGAAAAATAATTTTCCTCTTTAATTTCCCAGCAGTCTATAGTTCTTGGCTTTCCTGGTCCAAAGGATCAAGTTTTCTCTGTTTCTCAAATTTTTACCATCTACAGTATCCTGGGGCTGGTTGTGAAACTTCTACTTATACATGGTGTGAATATATTAAAATTTTTTTTAAAACACTTTTTTGTTTCATTATGGCCTTAAATTCTTCTTCTAAGACAAAAAGAAAAACTATTTTCTCTCTTCTGACTCAATGCTAGTCACAATATTTATACAGCTCCATCATAAAGCCCCTCAGTCATTTCTTTGCCTAGATGAAAATACTTAGTCTATCCAATCTTTTCTTGCTCAGGAGCCGTTCCATAACATTTTTTCATTGCTGTCTCTAAGCCTTTTCCTTTTCTGCTACATTCTTTTTGAGATGAAGAGACCAGAACTGCACATAACGTCGAAGATGCTGACACACACTGAAATTATGCAGTGGGTGAATGTGTAATTACATCCTTTCCTCTCCACTTACTGCAGGTTTTTCTATCATCCTCAGACACCTCTATGCAACCTCTCCTTGCTCTGTGAAAATAAATACCTTCCAGGGGTAATGATTTAGGTACTCTGTATGACTGCTAAAGCCATTAGGTACCTCCCAGTCTCACCTCACTTTATAGGCAGTATATCTTCATAATACGCCACCATGACTACATGTGTAATTTTATTCTGCATGTCTTGAGATGGCATTTTGCCTTTTGCAAACATGAGACAGCTTGCAAAATTCTCTTTAGCTGTGCTCAGAAATGTTTGCATTCTTTGGGCATCTCAGTTCTTCCTGATGTCCCCTTGCTTGTTGATCTACATTATCACATAATGATTTGCCTGATTTGTCTCAAAATCCCAGGAGAGAGAAAGGAACCATCTCTGCTTCTAGGCTGCTGAGACCCTTCATACTATGCTTTGGTTTTTTTGTTTAATGAGATATTTTTCTGTAGTTTTTTTTGATTCAGAGAGCCCTATCTGTAGTAAAGCCTTTCACAGACAGGTCAAGTGAGAAATCTTCAAGATTGATCATTACCTGAGGAATTTACTAATCATAATTTATCATATTAAAAACATGTTTACAAAGCACATACCTGAAAAAGTGTCTCAATACTCTCAGTTCATTGAAACACTCAAAACAACTTCTTATGGTTAACTGCCATATAGGTCTGATTTGATTAAAAAACCCTGATATATTTTCAAGTGAAAGAAGATTTGTAGGGAGTGGTAATGTTTGTAATTTAGCCTATATCTATAACACAAAAAAGCAAAGCAACAACAAGCAATCACAACAACCCCAAACAACCCAAAGTAGCATCCTCTCTTGAAGTAGTAATGACAAGGAGAAATCCATCTTGGAGGTCTAAAGTTTCTTATCAAAATGGGGAGCTATCAAGTGATGTGCCACCACTGAAGTTCTTTGTGCCAAATATTTCAGATAGCAAAAGTCATATTAAATTCTAAGGGTTCCAGTAGATGGATACCTGGAAAGGCAAAAACTGGCACAACATACATGAAATAATATATTCATATTTATAAACAACTTTCCCACTGTCAGCTATAACCCTGAAGTTAATATTTGCTTCTCGGCTCATATGTGGTTGAGTAGGTGATTTTCTAGTAACAACAGTTTTCCTCAGTCTTCTTTGGCCCTTCGTTTGCCTGCTACCTGTTGACTTTTCTCAGCACTTGCATGAGCCACAGTATCTCCTTACACTGAGATCAGTCTCCTGAGTCAATTCTGTAGCTCTACAGATGTTACTGAAGAAGGAATTCCTCAGAACATCTAAATACATAACAGATAAAATTAATATCTTTCACAACAGTGACATGTAAGGGCAATGGACATGTCAGAGTCACTGATCAGGGCAAGTGATTGCTTGCACAATGTTTGTTCCTTTACACACCGACCTCTAGACATGCAGGCATACACGTGCCTGAGCATATGGAAAGGCACACCCCTGATCCCATGGAATAGACTTTGCTGCTCTATTTTTTCTCTTGCTATTATTTGGCTTCTCAGGTTATTCTCAGATCTGGCAGAGGCATCTCCATTGGGCTCTAAGGAGATTAAGTGTGTGGCAGGAACTGATGGTTTTGTGTGTTTTTTCCCTATGGTTATGATGTGGTCAAAACCCTCACAGGTGCTGACTTTGATCTTTCCCACAGGGAAGAGGTATCTTTGTTCCTCCTCATTTAGTGCATCCAGACAAGATTAGTAGGGTAATGGACAGAGTATTTTTTCTCGCTAATTTAAATAATTAGATCATATTACAGAATTTAGATGCCCTGTGTTGCTGAACATACAGTGCTACCAGGAGTCCATGCAGGCTCTTCCACAGTACCTCTTCAGATGGTCATCACCTCACCCATTTAGTGTCTGAGAGTTTTAATTCTCTAAACTGTAAAATCCAATACTAACACCCATTTTCTTAATCACCTCTAAATAGGTATAAGCACCTATTACTAACTGATTTTAGAGAAACAGCAAGCAATTCCATTTACTGTCCATCTGCTTTTGAACAGTATTCATAGCACTTGAAAATATATATTTTTTTAAATGGATTATGTCCTATATGTGACTGATTCGAGCTGTAGAATTATCTGTACCAAATTGCCAGTATGTTTCAGGCAAAATTCTACTCTGAAGAGCAGGTATGTCACACACAGTGTGAGATTGTGTGTGCTTCTCTGCAAAGCAGTGTCACATACTTCCCCTGGAAGTGGCAGCTCCTTTCATCTGAGATGCAGAGCTTCAGAAGTTGTCAAGCTTGGATGATGAGATTGCATTAGCTTTGAGTGGGAATAGTTTGGGGCTTTTTGTGTGATTCCCTATGAAAATAGATCTTATGGAATTGTGTATTGTCTAATGTATTTGTAACAATTTTTATGTATTTGTACTAGTTTTGTCAATTCCCATTTTACTTTTTTCTTATCAGTCAACCAGTTTTCTCCAGAATTAATTATAAGCCCTTTCATTATTTTCAACCAGATTTGAAAGTGTAGCAAGAAGACCATTATGGACAATAAAATATTTGTTAAGTATGCATAAGAAAATGAAATTAACACACCTAATGAGAAAAAAAAGTAGGAAGGACTAAGTCTCAAATCTTTCATTTGGTAGTAGCCAGATTTCTGTCCATAATGAACCTTTCAGAATTATTTTTTCTAGATGAACACTTCACAATGAACCACTGGGAGTGTAGGTGCACAAACAGGCGTGAAAATAGATTTCATTGCTCTTCTTTCTTATTGAAAAATTTGATTAATAACCCCTTTCATGACTCTAATGTTTTCCAAAATATTTTTTGTGCCTGATGAGGATGTCTGCACAATGATCCATGTTCTAGAATGCAGTCACTCTTATGAAAATGGGAAGTGTGCATTGTTTTCTTAGTCTGAAAACTGTGTTAAAACAAAGCCTGATTTTATACTAGAAATCAGCTTCCAAAAGACTTCTAAATTTTCTTCCTCTTTCAGAGTCTTTATTAAGAATCATCCTATCTTCACTGTTGATAACTCAGACCTCAGTACAAGGGAGAGGCATTCATGGCAGTTGGATAGTAGATGCAGAAAAATCCTGGTGTACAATTAATTTTCAGGGAAGACTAGAATAATTCAAAGTCTGCCCACACCTCCATATATTCTGACAAATTTTTCCACCATAATTAGAATGACATTCAAAATAACAGCTACCATTTTCCCTGAAAACATAAACAAACAAACCTTTCCCAATTAGTTTCACAAGATGACTGAGCGAGAAGAGCTAAAGATTCCATTAGGAGCTCACTATGCTAATCTAATTAGCCAGGGAAACACTCACATATTATGGAACCGGAATCAATAAAAATTCTGAAAAGCTAGATTTACATTTCAGTCACAAAAAGGATTATGCAGACATTTCACCATTCTTTTGCTTATAATTTTCATGAGCAATAAGCAGAACAAACACAGTTCTTATCTGAAGGGTCGTATGTAAATATGCATGACATGGTCTGAATATTCTTTGACATGAAGAAATTAGCAGAATTAATTTACGAGCTTTAATGTAATCCATAAACAATTTACACACTGTGTTGTTTTTTCAGTGAGGAGAAAATATATTTAGACTCCTAAAATAATTTTAGAGTTTTAAACAATTAGAAATTCTTCAAAATCTAGATTCCACTTCTACCAGTTACATAAGCTTATGTGGAACTTACTCATAAGAATGCTCTCAAGAGTTGTCAAAGTAATGGGAGCTCATCTTTGTGGGTTTTGCATCATAGCTTTCAGTGAAAGAAAAAAATACTACTCCTAAATCAGCAACAGAAATTGCAGAAAGTGGCTTTGCTGTTTTCAAGGATAGACACTCTGAAGCATGCTATAAAGCATGAGAAATTTCCTTGAACTTTAACATCTAAAGTGAAATCTGCACTTAATTTCCAGAACAAAATAAAGTAAATCTGCATGAAGTAATATGTAGTTATAAACATGCAAATGCTTTTAGGCAATACTGATATTGAAAAAAAATCAGCACTGAAGAAGCAGCATGGCAGTATGATCGTTGAAAAAGTTTTGTTACAGTGAAATTATGTGTCAATGTGCCCTTCATCATCACTTCAGCCGCTCCACACTGCTTGTCTGGACAGCAAATCTACCTCATTCTGAAGCTTCTGTCTCCCTCTCGCCTATTATTTTGCTATGAGTCAGGTAGCTTCTAGGCAGCTTAATTGTTTCTTCACACTACGTAAACCATTTAACTTCTCTGGCATCCTGCAGAAATTAAGCTCATTATGGACCCAGCGGCCCAAATGACACCACTTTCCCACAAGGTGCAGCAGGTAAGCGTATAAGTGGTAAAGCTCAAAGGAAAAAATATATCACCTGTGACACATGGCTGTAGAGGGACTGGAAGAAGAAAGTGATTTGTCAAATTATATTTGTAGTGGTCCAGTGAGGTTAAAAAGGGTCAAGGGTTACAAATACCGTTTCAGAATCTTGTCAGAAAAACTGGCAAGGGTTATTCTCTTTCATTATGATGCAACCACCCCCCGCCGCTCACCTCCTCTCCTCTGATTTCCCCTCTACACTCTGTCATCCTAAGACATCTGAAATCCTTATCCTTTGACCTAAATTGGAATGATATTAGTTAAACAGTAGAATAAATGTAAAAGACTAAATGAGAAAGGGGGAGAAATCCAGACATTATTATTCAGTAGGATTTGTTGGTCAAATAAAGATTAAATTGAGTGAAAGTGTTAGAATTTTGCCCAGCATTTGTTTGAAAGCTAGTCTTTTTGGGTTAGAAACTGATGTTGAATCTGAGTGTTCCAAAATGTGATTCTGAACACGATTTTCTCTAAATGTACTTGCCAGAGGTAAATGTAATAATTTATGGAGTGTGCAGAAAATGTTTTCTCCAGCTATTTGCTATTCAGAAAGGGTTTTCCTTTGCTCTTACTGTTAGGCTTTTATGCTGGCAGTCTTATTAAGGTCAAGCCCTATCAAAATATTACCTCTGGGGTCAAAAGGGTAGTGTAGTCCTTCCCAAGGCTATTATACATTTTGGTGATCAACTGCTAGAGGGCACTTAAGAGAGATCCAGAGCAGTACACCAGCCCCTGGAGAATGAAACAACATCTAGTTTTGACAGCTTCCTGTAGTCATGAACTGGGAGATTTATGAGGTTAGATTTGATCTCTAGTCCTGTCTAAAGCCAGGTATGCTGTATGCTGCATTACTAAGCAGGCTAGTAGGCAAAGCTAATATAGCTTCTTAAAGGTGAACTTGAAAGGCTACATTTAAATCTCCAGCTAGCTAGCTAAATCCATTTTAATGCCAGCTGTGAGAATTAGGGAAATGCAATCTCACAGGTACATTTTATTAAAGCAAACATCTAAAGCAACACTCTGTCTACTTTCTGGTAATGTTTCTTCAGCAGTAATGGAAGAACAAGCCTAGAAAAAGTGAATTTTCATTTATGTTGTTTAAAATTTCTAATATTCTCCTGTGTTGAAAGTAGTCAGGACCATGTCTTCATGCTGTTCTGCAAGCCCTAGATCAGTATCATCTGACTCAGCACCTTAAGTATTCTAGCAACTTCTAAAACTTTCATACTCTTTTTATGTTGTGTTGCATTCATTTAAACAGTGAAAAATTAAATGAGAAATCTAGTAACCTCCTCATAAAGAACAAGTTTTGAGAGACAAACTGTTAAATGACGCCTTACACTTCCGTATATTTTGTACTGTGAAAGAAAAAGTAATGATTAAAAAACATTTGAGTACTTGAACGGCATCAAAATCAGCCTCAGTATTTTACAGATATGATAAAACTGCTGAAGTACCTATGAAACACACAGTTTCATGTGCTTGACTGGAACACAACTTTAATTGGCTTGTTATTATTACTAGTGCCCCAGAATCTGGTACTCGAAATGCCAGACCTCAAAGTCTGTGAATAAACCTTATATCAGTCAAATAATAAGTGAAGTAAATAACTTCACAGAAAAAGGGGCTTCTTTATGGAAGGCAGAATTATTCTGCCATTTGCAAACAGAAGAGAAAGCAACTTCAGGAAGAATAGTAAAAGGAATATTCCTGAAAAACCCCAGAAGATAAATCCTGTAGGATTTATCCAAAAGGAGGATCTATGAAGCATGTGATCATACAGTAGAGAGGGTGAGGCACAAGTCATATTATTTTACAGCCCTTACTGGGTGTGTGTTGCTATCAACCTTCATTCTTCCTGAGTAAAGCCTTACTTCGTGTAGTAGCCCCACTAAAAGCAATAGTCATGCTAATCTGACTCTCATCAGTGCTAAGCAAATCTTCACATTTCACAAGGCTGTAATTCACCTTTCTCAGACAAAAGGTTCAGAGTTTTCATTAGTATTTACCTTTTCCCCCTCATTTCTTAATTATGCTGAAATTCTAGAAGGCTTTCTGACCACACTATTTTATTTCCTTGCCTTTAAGTGATATTGTTTCTCAGGAGATATTATCAATTATGAAGATGATAAATGACTGGGTGTCTTTCCAGAAGCTGCTTCAGCAAGCTGTCGGACATGAGATTTATTCCCGGCCTTAAGGTCAGGATTAGTTTTACCATCAAAATGCAAAACAAAACAGGAGAGTGAGACTTAGTTTACTTAGAAATGGTGCAACTTGTCAGGTGTGGTAGTGTGTTGTCACTTGATAATTAGTTCAAGACAAGCCTGAAGCTGCTTCAAAGTACATTTTAAATCAGACCATACTAAAGAGTCTTTGGGGAGGCATCAGTAACAATTCAGTGGAAGAATAGGATGCTGTGGTGAATGCTTGTTATTCAACTATTTTCTTTCCTTATGCATGAATTATATGGAAGCAGTAAGAACATATTTCTTCTTTTTCTCTCCCTTTGATGCAGATAAAGTCTGCCAAAACACACAGTGAACTAAGAAAGGTGAAGCAAAACTCTCAGCAGACTTTAATCCAATTTCTAGGTTACCAGAAATGATGATGACAATAAAAATAACTAATGAGAAAATCCTGAGTATGTATATTTCTAAACTGGCATAATACGGAGCTTCAAACATGAACAAATGCAAGAAAAAGAATTCAAGGTCTCTGGGATTTTTGATGCAAGTTTGCAAAACGCATTGGATGCTGAGTTCCTAGTCCATAAATAAGACCACGTATGAAACAAAAAAAGCATGTCAGTCGCAAAAGTCTTGTTAACATCTAAAAAAATCAAGAAAATATTGCATTCATGTCTTATAAAAGGACTCGGTTTTTTTCATTAATTTAAATATTCAGTACCTCTAAATGCAAACTTTTTATTATCATCAGTTTTCACTTCAGATCAAAGAACTCTAAAAGATATTTTTGAAGCTCTATTATTCATCAACATATGGGAATTCAAGGAATTAAGTCTTCACAGAATTAACAGGGTGGGTGAGTGTATATTGTTTACACATTTTATTTTTGTCATACTATCATCTTGAAGTATAGTAATTCTAAATTAATGGCAGGCTTATCAAATACTACAATCTGTTCAGGTTTTGGTTTTTTTTCTTGTGTCATTAATAAGATGTTGTATTTTGGATTCTGATTGCTCACAGACTAACAATTGACTGATAGATATTTTTATAGGGGGTTAGGTTCACTGAAGGATTTATGCTTGTCTGCAATGATCATACAATCAGAAAACCATGGAATGGTCCAGAATGGAAAGGATATCTGGAAGTCATTTGATCCAACCTCTCTGCTAAAACAGATTCACACAGAGCTTGTTGCCATGGACCATGTCCACCTGGATTTTAAATGGCTCCAAGGATGGATACTCCACAACATTCCTGGGCAAACTGTGCCAGGCCTTGGTGACCCTTACATTATAGAAGTGTTTGCTGATGTTCAGAGGGAACCTCTTGTGCTTCAGTGTGCACCTATTACCTCTGGTCCTGTCACTGAGCACATTGAAAAGAACCTGGCTCTGTCTTCTTTATATCTTTCCTTCAGATATTTATGTACATTGATGAGAACTCCCTGAGCTTTGTCATCTCCAGGATGAGCAGCCTCAGTTCTCTCAGTCTTTCCGCTTAAGAGAGATGCTCCAGTCCCCTCATGGTCTTTGTGGCCTTTTGCCACACTCTCTCCAGTATGTCCAAGCCTCTTGTGCACTGAGCCCAAAACTGTAGAACACTCTGGGTATGGCCTGACCAGTGCTAAGCAGAGGTGAAGAATCACCTTTCTGGACTTCCTGGCAACGTCTCCTAAAACCCTCCTAAAAGGGTATCATCTCCCATGATACCCTTAGCCTTCTTTACTGCAAAGGTGTGGTACCAGCTCACATTCAGCTTGGTGTCTATCAAGTGGCCCGGGTCCTTTTTTCAAAGCTGCTTTCCAGCTGGGTGATTCCCAGCATCTATACTGGTGCATGGAGCTGTGCCTCCCCAGCTGCATAAATTTGCTTTTTCCTTTGAAAAATTTCCCTGTCAGCTCATTTCTCTAATCTGATGAGGTCTCCCTTGAGGCCAGCACAACCCTCCGGTTTATCAACCACTCTTCCCAGTTCTGTAACAGAAGCAAACTTTCTGGAAGGCTCATCCACTTTTCCTTGCTGATCAGGTGGAGAGACACCCATTACTATGTCACTCATACTTTTCTGCTGGTATGACTCCTGTATCAGTGATGAAAGCCTATGTTCCTTTTTTCTTCTGAACTGTACAGAGCCTAGTCATGGAGCAGTTTCAGGATTTTTTTAGTGGTCAAAATAAATACTTTCTTTTATTGCTCTCTGAAAATCATTGCTTTTGGTCTTTGGAGGTGAAACCACTAAGGAATGATAAAGGAACACATGCACATCATATACTTTTGCTTTTCCTAAGACGTAACTGTACCATAACTATATTCTGTCGGGTACAAGACATGATGTGCTGGGGAACTGAGGGGTTTCCACTGGAAAGCAGGTGATAAACAACATTTTCTATATGATTATGGCAAAAACTATCCTGATATTCATTAGGACTGCATTGAGCAGTGCTTTCCTTATGTCTGAATTCGTGACAGAGTTAGATACACAAGGGTAAATTACTTGCATTTATGCCAAGAATAACTCCTCTGTGATTTCAGTAAAGCCTTCATACAAACAAGCATACTATCTATTTTTAAAAGTGCTTTAGATGTCTATACATTCATGTTTGGTTGTAGAATACCTAACAGGTTCAGTAAGTGGTTGGCTATGGTATTGTCACAAATTTTATATAAAAATAAAAGCAGGAAATAAATCTTTGTACTTCTACTCCTTTATAAAACAGTGTGAATTTTTTATCTTTAGAAATAATCCCACTGGTTTTATATGGGAGGAGGGAGATTCTACAAAGCTACAAAGAAATGGGAAAGAACTTTATCAGATATGGTACTACATTATCTGTTACAATTGACAACTTCTACCATTGACCTAATCTGTGATATGAGAGGAAAAGAGAAGTGGCACAAAACTCGCTATATCAAGACTTAAACTCATGAAAAGGGAAAATAAAATGAAAAAAAGTTATTAACCACTGAAATAAATAAAGTACAGACTCACAAAGATCATAAAAGATGTTTGACTGACTACTATGTGAAGTGGAGAAAAAAATTTAAATTAGGAACAGAACTGTCTGTGTCCTTCCTACACTGAGGATCTCAGAGCTGGACACAGCACTCCAGGTGGGGTCTAATGAGAGCAGAATAGAGAGGGAGAATCCCCTCCCTTGCCCTGCTGGCCATGCTGCTTTTGACACAACTGCTTTTCTTGTCTGCAAGCTGACATTGCCTGCAGGGGGGTGCCCCTCCAGCAGCCCTCCCAAGTGCTTTTTGGCAGGGCTGCTTTTAATCTGTTCATCCCTCAGGCTGTGTTGAGGGATGAACAGATTAAAAGCAGGGAACCTCCATCCCTCAACTGGAGGTTGCCCGGACTCTTGCGCAGGACCTTGCACTTGTCTAAATCTTATGAGATTCCCATGGGTTCCCATCTTGAGCTTCTCCCTCTGAAGAGCATTCCATCCCTCAGGTGTACCAACTGCACCATTCTGTTTGGTGTAGTTTGTAAAGTTGTTGGGGGTGTCCTCAGTCCCTTAGTCTATGCCATTGATTAATTGAATGGCACTGATCCCAGTCCAGACTCCTGAGGGGCATAATTTGTCACCAATATTCCTTGGGACACTGAGCCATTGACCACTACTTTCTGGATGCTGCTGTCCTACCAATTTCTTCTTCACTCATCAAATCTATTTCACTCCAATTTGGAAAGACTGTTATAATGGCAAAGGCCTTACAGACCTTGGGTAGATGACACTTGTAGCCCTCTCCCTGTGCACCAACATTGTCATTCCATTGTAGAAAGCCACTAGGTTGGTCAGCCAGGACTTGCCCATGGTTAAGCCATGATGGCTGTCTTGAATCACCTCCCTGTCCCTCATGGGCCTGAGCACAGCTTCCATGATTTTCCAGTGACAGAGGTGAGGGTGACAGGTTGGTGTTTCCCATTGTCTTCCTTTCTACTCCAGACAACTAAAAACATTTTCACACATCAGAACATGCCCCAAACAACAAATTCAGATTCATGCTGAAGAAAATTATAACACCTGTATGACTTGTAACACAACACAGAATACAGCATTTTTGCATTTCCTGAAAGTGTGGCATAGTATGTGAGCACCAGGAATTTTAGATCAGTGTATAAAAGTAGTACTTTATTGAATAGAGAATACCCACTGAATTATTAGCTACAAAGAAAAAACTGGTCAGAAATCATCACTTTATTTTGTTGTTTATTGAATTCTGTAATTTATTCAAAGGTGGAAATGAAGTGAAATGGAATGAAATATGTTGTACTTCTTCCTCTTTATAATTTATGAAATCCTACCTCTGGCTGCTGAAAACTCACATACTGTTTTAAGCAAATCTTCCTCCCTCAATATTCTCCTCCATGCAAATAAAATTTGAATTTCTCCTTTTCAAAGGAGAAAAAATACAGTCTTGACATGACATTTGCATTGCAATGAAAGAGTCAATGATTCTGTGATAATGAATTAGCATTGAATTAATGCAAGATGGCACACTTTCTCTTGTATTCTTAAATGTGAGCAAAGGAACTTATATGATCTTTCACATGATCTTTGAGGAGATCTGATCTTTGCAAAATTCCTGAGATGGAATGAATTGACATTCCCTGAACTCTTTGCAGATGAGGCATTTAAAACAAAATTTGAATCTATGCGTGCCTGTAATACTATTCAGAGTTCTTTAGGTAAATTAAACAAAAACAATATCTGCAATCTCAATAAATTCATTGAATCATCTAGAAAAATTATACTTTTAATGGAAGAAAAAATTAATGAAAAAGATAGAATAGGATGCCTTTCTTTCTACATCTGATTTTAGCTGCAGATGGATGCAAAGAAACTTTTTGAGGTGAATTATCAGAAAAGAGAAATAATTTTTTTTGACAGAAACAGGCTGTGATATAATAATGATTCTACAGGATAGGTAATATGTCTGTCAGTGTACTAAAGAAATTTAGATATTAATGCACTTTTTTATTCCTAGCCATATGATGTGATTGATTCTGTAGCAGCTTATTCTGTGTTGTGAATACACATCTGTTGGAGTTAGATGAACTTACTTGAGAGAGAAATGTAGAATAGGAAAAGCAAAGAGGAATTTTAGTCTGAGTCAACTATAAAAGAAGTAGAGATGTGTAATGGTCTGGTAGGGTCATGGTATGAAGGGCACCACTCATATTGGTGGGCCATAAAGGAAACAGAGACTTGCATTAGACACAGCTAATTTGCATATACTTTCTACTGCTATTTCCATAACGTAGTTTTTATAGAAATCTCTTTGCATGGTAAATGCCCTTAAGGTTGAGTTTGGATACAGAAACCAGGCTCTAACACTGGCAATGTTTAGTATTTGCAGCAAAACCTGAAATGACAAATATTTAATTGGGCTTTTTACTTTATTTTCCTTTGTCCTCAAAGGGAAAATAGAATCTGTTGGAAAAAATAGTAGCTCTTTTTCTTGAAGAGATGTCTCTGCTGCTGCTACATGTATATATATTGAATACCATTATTTTCTATTCCCTGGATAAATATATTAAAAATAACTCTTTTATGCCTTTTTATTTTTAGTTATCTTTCCTCAAGACAGCTAAAGTTAACTGTATACTATATACAATAGTATATAGTACTATAAACTATTTTACTATTCTATGAAATGCTATTTTTATATTTTTCTGCAAATTCACTGTATAGCTCTAATGTTTCAGACGATAGATGTTTATTTTTAAAGAAGGGATAATGATTTTCTGTGCATATAATTTATGTCTGGATACTTTGAAAACACATACCAGCAATAAATACTGCAGATGGTTTCAAACTGTATGTGTGAGAGTGCAGGAGTTAATGAATAAAACATTTTTTCTAAGATCTGTGATTTATTGTTCTACCTAATAATTTCTCACCTCAATAATATATGTCATATATGTAAACATACAAGTCATGCAAGAAATGCTGAATTCAAGCGACCTTTACAAAGAGAATCTTTCTTAAAACTACTTTGTCATTAGTTGGGAAAGGGAAAAGACAGATGAACTTATTCAGTATCTATGAATAAGTGAAAGAAGACTGGAGGATCTTAGGGTTTCACAGTGTGTATCAACACCAAACAAGTTCTCCTTATTCCATATTGTAATTTTTATGTCTTAATGACAGTATGGTAACCCTTATTTTAGAGGAGAGAGCTGAGAGAATGAAAGGAGGTAGTAATGTTTCTTTTTCTGAGAAAACTGCATTACTAACTTTCCCCTACATCTAAAGGGATACACTTCTAAATGTAGCAAAACAACTCAAGATATCACAACTCCTTAAGTTCTCTGCTTCATCATGTATGTAAATAACACCATTATACCTCTTTGGGTATTATAGATCCAGATTTAGGAAAGGGAGAAGTGTCATAACCTACTGCTAAAGCATCACTTAATGGAATGAGAAGTTCTATGTCAATGTTTCTAAGCAGTTCGATTCTGAAGGCAAAAAATCACAAAAACACACACA
>LTAT01000004.1:101500924-101510943 GCA_003286495.1 Chlorodrepanis virens | reverse complement strand
TCAGTTTTCCTTTGTTTTATTTTTCTTTTTTTTTTTTTTTTCTATTTTAGGAAGCTAGTCAGCTTGATGTTAAAAACATATATTTGTCAAGCTGGTTCTGTGGTATTAATTTATCCTTTTTACATGGAAAACATACATTCATCAAGTGACCTCCCAACAGTATATTTAAAAGCATTGTTATTTTTAGTAGATATTATTTTAAGTAGATGCCATATTTCCATATATGTTTTATTTGACAAGGAGGGGAAAAAATGATGCAAGGATAAAAATACTATTTCATGGTAACCTTTCAGTGTTATTTGTTGCAAGAAGTTGCATTCTTTATTCATCCTATCCATTCCTATGCTATCTATGCCTCATCTATACCTATCTTTACTGCTTGCTCAGTTACATAGATTTGCTTTTCTCAGTTTGACTCCACATGCATGTGTGTGTAGTAGTTCATTCCGACCCTCATACGTCCACATATAGTTATGAATTAGCATGTCTTCAGCTTATTTGATTAGTTTCTAACCCAACTTGTCTGCTGCTATCACACTCCATAATTTTTATGTCAAGTCACTTTTTTCTCTTGTCTGATACATCAGGGTACTGGACCATTGAAATGATTGCCTTAATTTCTTTATTGGAAATTTTGAGAAAAATCACTGATATCTTTGTATAAATTCTCAAAATGAAATGTATTGAATATCAGCTGAATCTTTTGTCAGTAACATTGGTTTTAAAAAGGCCCAAAGTTATAATAATAGAGTTCTTTTATCTGTCAACTGCATGAGAATTCTTTGTCACTGAGACTATATTTTATACGGAACTATTTGTTTGGTAATTTTTTAGGTATAGTCAAAGCTTAGACTCTTTTTCTGTCGATAACAAGCACAAATTAGGAAAAAAAAAGAACAGAGAGAAGACAGCTGGATACATTTTCTATTCTTGTTCTATTTCTCTCACAATGTATTTAAGAGAAGTGATTAAGATCCTGCAGCATTCTTTCTTCTCTTGCTGTGGTAAAGAGAATCCTCAGACAGCAGACTGCAGATACACTTTCAAAATTTGTCTCCAAATGAATCAGTGGAGAGAACTGAAAAAAATATTTGACTTATTACTAGTTATTTTTATAGTTTAAGAATAAAGTGTGCTATGAGCAATTTTCTTATTAAGAAGAGTCTTGGAGCCTGACATAGTTACTGGAGGGATGTTTGCATTGTCAGGAAACATAGAAGACAAGCCCATTTTTGAGGCTGAATTAGTATTTTATTCTTTATCAAAAGAAATACAGGACAGAAGAGGTGAGCCAGTTATAATGCCTTTATCAATTGCTCAAGTATCTGCTGCCAGCCTGCTATAAGTAACTGTAAATTGGATAAATAAATGAATACACAAAGCAGTTGCTTTCAAAAGCCTGCATGAACCGTAAATAAATAAGTTTTTTCAACTAAGAAGTAATTACATATTTTCTCTACTCAGTGTCTCAGACTTTTTCCACTGCACTCATACTTGCAGAGCTGGGACTTTACCTGCAGAAGTGCATGGTTTTCCTCACTTGTAAGTGCAATAGGCTTTAAAATTGATTTTTTTAATATATATTAAAAAAGAGGATAAGATATGGAAACAGAAATATCAGAACACTCACAAAAATCTCATTGTTCTAAGCATACAGAAATGCCAATTTGATTTCACCTCTGCCACCTGGAGAAAGCAGATTTTGCAAGATTTTGCATTCACTATCATTATGGTTATTATTACTTCTCCTTCCTTTACTACTACTATTAAACAATTTTTTTAAAGTGAGATATCATACTGTCTATAAATTTCTACAAAGCTAAAGCAAACAAAACTAAAAGGATAATTACTTATTTTGCAGACAGCACAAACCTTAGCCATGTGCTACTGAAACAGATGACATAATTTAAAGTCAAAAAAGGAAATTAACTGAAGTTAAAATGTCAGTGTTAATCCGTTAAAATACCAGCATCATCTCCTGCTGTTTTGTGCCTCAAAAATATGTTAGAAAACCTTTAAATATTGAGCAAAATATCTATAGAGTGTACCTAGGTAATATTTCATTCATGGGTGATTAAAACTGTTGCCACCTAAAGAGTAACAGTAGTTTGGCATGAGGCAAATGACCTTACATGTGTATATTAAAGTAAATATGTGTGTAAGCATACCTGTATACATAAAAAGATATGAAAATATAGATATGCTTTTACTCATACAGATGAGTTTCCCTATTTTATAAACCCAATACCTTTTTTTTCTCTTATATATTTAGATCTGTCAAAGCTATTCTTCCATAACATTAAAGAAATAATGTTTTGCTGCATGATATAATGATGGTTTAGTTAGCAGGAAAAAATTCTGTTGAAGGAAAAACTGTTTTCTGTAAGTAAAGCCCTTCAATTCAAAGCAGGGATGGCTTTAGTTAAAACAATCTGTTTGTCTTACACTGATTTAGAAGGTGTAGCTTAATCTTTTTCACAGAATCATGGATCTTAGAATGGTTTGGGTAGGAAGGGACCTTAAAAATCATCTAGTTCAAATTCTAATCCCCACCATGGATAGGGATACCTTTCGCTACACCAGGTTGCTCAAAACCCCATCCAGCCTGACCTTGAACACTTCCAAGGATGAGGCCTCCATAGCTTCTCTGGGCAGCCTCTTCCAGTGCCACACTACACGCACAGCACTGAACTTCTTCCTAATATCCAGGCTAAATCTGCCCTCTTTCAGTTTAAAGCCATACCCCCATGTCCTAACACTACATGCTCTTATAAAACCCCTCTCAGCTTTCTTGCATGCTCCTTTTAGGTATTGGAAGGACAAAGGATAAAAAGAAGGCTCTGTAGCAGTCTCTTCTCCAGTCAGTAAGCCCAGCTGTCTCAGTCTGTCTTCATGGAAGATGTCCTCCAGCCCTCTGATCAACTTCATGGTCCTTTTCTGGACTTGTTCCAAGAGGTCCATGTCCTTCCTACACTGGGGACCCCAAAGCTGGATTCAGCATTCCAGGTGCAGCCTCATGAGGCCAGAGCAGAGGGGAAGAATCTCCTCCCTTCCCCTGATGTCCCCGTTGCTCTGGATGCAGTTTTCTGGGCTGAAAGTGCACATTGCTGGGTCATGCTGAGCTTCTCTCCAACCAACACCCTCAAGTCCCTCTCCTAAAGGGCTGCCATCAAGTCATTCTCCTCCCAGTCTCTATCTGTGCTTGAGATTGCCATAACCCCTGTGTAGAACCTTGAACTCGGCCTCGTTGAACCTCATGAGTTTCTCATATACCACTTCAAGTCTGCCAAAGTCTTTGGATGACATTCCTTACCTCCAGCATGTCAACTGCACCACACAGTTTGGTGTATTGGCAAACTTGCTGAGGGTGCACTCTATGGCACTGTTCATGTCGCTGACAATGTTAAGCAGTGCTGGTCCCAATACCTAGAAAAAATTGTTTGAATGACCTTTCCTGGTGATCAGATATTTTTTTAATATACTTTCTTTAGTTTTGGCAGAAAATTAAGTTCTCTGAGGACTGGTGGTGTGCTACAATCTGAATTAACTGACAAAATGCAATAATTTTTCCCTTCTGCTTAATTGTATTGTGGAAGCAATCAGTCATGCAGCAAAAGCAATTACATTTTTGTTTTTATTCTATTTTATCACTATTTTTGTTAATATCAAAGTGCATTTTGTGTTGGAAAAGATGCTCTCTCTCAAACATGTTGTCTCTCTCAGACCAAGGAAGCAAAACAAATCCAACAGTAATGAAATAATTCTTGGTTTTGTGGTAGGTACAGTGTAGAAGAAAGAGATGCATATACACAAATATCTCATGAAAATATTTTCTCAAGGCATATTTAATAGGTTTTGTCTAAAATGAAAATTAGAAAGATGTGTCTGCCCTCTGCAGAAAATTGCATCTGTTCAACAAACCCAAAACCACCTGAATGTCAGAAATACTCAGCTGAAATATTTTATTCACATCTGCTGATAATAATGCCCCATGGGCATTTAGAAGCCTCATGCCACTACTCTCGGTAGGTTTGGTTCATTAGCAAAGATTTTTCCCCTTGATGCACTTTTGGCCAACATGTAACATGACTATTTTTTTTAATGTACTGAGTTTTCGTCTCCCAGGGGGGAAATATATCTATTTGCTAAAAGCTGAAGCCATTATTGAAAAAAAATACAGTGATTTTGTAACTCAAATATTTTACATGGGAGACAACCTACTTCTCAGGCAGCTTTATTGGTAACCTAGGCATCACAAAGATCCAGTGCTACAGAGTACAGTACCAGCCAAATAACTAAACAGCAGGCTGAGATTCCTGTCTCAACTAATCCATGATATGGGTAGGTAGTGTGGAAAATTACGGTTTTGGAAAACATTTTGCTTTCCCTTTCAAGAATAATGAAGAGGATTGGTGTTCCATTGATTTGTATCACAGAAAAAGGCCCTAGACCACTGGATTAAGTCTATCATAACTGGACTTGATCTAAGAGGTCTTTACCAACCCAAACAATTCTATGATTCCATAAATGCTTCATTTGAGTATACTGAAACAAACCAGCCTTCCCCACTCGATACTATGTACATCATTCAAAGAGTCAGAATTATTCCCCAGTTTTAAGTGATATTCAGAAATCTTTAAGAGTCTGGGAAAGGTATTGATGTGATCAACTACCACAGATTTCCTTTCTGAAACATTCAGTGGTTTCTGCCCTTGATCACACTGAATCCAAGACTAGTTACACTATACTTGATAAGTCTAATTTTCCCCTGGTATAACCTGATGGAAAGTAGTGAGGATCCTTAGTGGATAATTTGGCTATTGAATTTCTCATACATTTTTATGATGAATGCACTTGCTAGGTGTTAAGTTTATAAAAAACCCAGTACCCAACATGGAGAAGACCAGTCTTGACACATTATTGTCAAGTTCAAAGGATCCAACCAATCCTGATCGTTCTTAATCATATATCTTATAATTATGTGAACTTTCATATAAGCAAGTTTTAACTTTTTAAAAAATGGAGCAGGAAGAATAAAATTTAATCATTTCAATGGGCCAAAGTTATCATCTCTAAATAGAGTTTACTAAAAGATATTTTATTATTTTGATGTCAGATTCCATTAAGTTCAAAGAAAATAAAATAACTATTCTCCTTTTTAAATACCTTGAAGAACAAGCAGTTGTGAAATTGCACTTAGTAGTATGCACAGGAGATAAACTTTACATTAACCATGGAAGTCTTATTGGTAATAACCCACTCATACACCATAACTCCCAATACACAAGAAGAACAATAGTTCTGTTGATATCTCATTATACTGTTAATCAAAATAGAAATGTAATGTATTTTCTCTTATTTTGTATATAGTATTTTAAAATAAATGTAATACATTATTTTGTGGGCCTGGTTGGAAGAGCTATGAATATATTTACCAAACAGTTCATTTAACAGATTTTACAGGTTTTCAGAATAAGATATTGAACTTTTTTTTTCATTATTCCTCCAGCCTTATTATGTAAAATATCACATATCTTAACAACATTGATTTTTTTTTCCCCTTTACTGGAATACTTTGGAGTTCAGATTAATATTAAGTATCTTTCTTTAAAGTTCTTTTTCTTGACTCTTGAGCTTAATAGGCTGAAATTGAATTTAATGGAACAGAGAGAAGGGTGAGTAGGCAGGGAGAGCATAATCACTGTGGGTTTGGGGTGTGGAGTGCTGTAGTTTGCAGCAGGACTTTCATTCTGGGGCCTGGGTTTCTCCTTCCATGCTCAGTGCAGACAACTGCAATACACATTATTTTCCAGGTACAGCACCTCCCCACTCTCCTTCATGTCTTTCTCTCCCATAGTCTCACTCCTCCTTCTGAATGGAACTATTGAAGTGGATTTTTTTTCTCCCCCCTTACCTGTGTTACCCCACAGGTGTTACTCCCATTGTTGCTGATGGGCTTGGCCTTGTCCAGTGGTGGATCCAGCTGGCATTGCTCTGTCTGTCATGAGGGAAGCTTCTAGCAGAGCTCCCATGGAAGCCCCGCTGTAGTAGCACCCCACGGCCACTAACAAAACCTTGCTGTGCAAACTCAGTACAGACACTTGTAACAAAAGTCATTTTAACTACCTGTTTCCTTCGAAAGTCAGGAAAAAGACTTTCTTGTAAGGCCACATTTTTTGTCCTTCCCCATGCTGCTGTGCTGCAGTTTTGATCAGAAGCCCAAGCAAGCCCAGAGCCCCACTGTGCTAGAAAACCTGGGGCTGCTGTGGGTTCTGCAAGTCCAGCCTATTCCAGGGTCTTCCCACTCCAGGGGTCTGGCCTGGGCTGGAGTGTGGTCATCTCCTGCAGCTGACAGATGTCTGAGTCCTTGGGCAGGAGATATGCAAGAGAGATTTCAAAGCAGAAACTAGTGCCTGAAACAGATTAGGGAAGACTTTTAGTTTTGATACTAATCATTTGCTGGGAATACTCTGCTACATATTGAAAGTAAGGAAGTAAATTACTACAGCAATTAAGTACTCTTGCTGCTGTAATGGCAGGAGTGTGAGCCTGGAAATAAATCCATTCTGTATCCATCCAAAGATTACAGAAATCATGCGAAAATCTCAGGTACTTGAGGCAGTGCTAAGGAGTGATAACTGTATCCTTCATTGAAATGGCTTCCATTTAGCCCCATCATTTGGAAATGATGAAAAAGGAGAAATGAAAGGTAAAAGATGAATGTATCTACACAGACTGGTGAGAGTACGCATGAAAGATGATCCTACACAGCACACCAAATATAGCTCTAAAGATCCAGGAGTTAATGAGAGTGTCAGTGGTGGTTAATGCAGTGCTCTGCATAGGATATGAATGAGGCCATACCTTCCCATGGTAAGGAAAGTGTAATTTCAAATTGTCTCTGATATCAACATGCAACGATTGTGAGCAACTGTAGAACTCATAATGTCAATTACTGCATTTTAATTACTGAATAAATTATGTTGCATATAATAAACAGTAAATTGCAAACATTTTGCAACTTTTTAAATGATAAAAAACTGCTATCTACTAAGAAAAAAACATATCCTGTTTTCTCAAAACCCCGAAAAAAATAATGAAAACCATTACTTTCCTGAAGTTGATAATTTTATTTGAAACATGAAACAAGATAATTGGAAAAACCAACACGATAGACACACTTCCCTCCTGCTTATCTTTCTTTTCTTCAACTCCTAGCTCAGATAGTTGCAACAGTAGGGAAATTGGGATTACATCATCTGTTCTGTGCAGAACACTAGAAGTATGAGTTGCATTGCTGAATAATCAGATTTTTTCTACTAGAATGCCCATTCTGTAGTTTGAGCTAATACACTATCCTGAAAATTTAATATCTTTGCAATCATTTTAATATAGAACAGAACAAAGCTGTGCTGAAAGATGCTTACATTTAAATAAATTAGAGCAAACTAGCAAAATGCAGAGGTTGAGATAGAAGGTGAATTGTGCACATGAGGCAACTTTATCGAAAAAGGGTTCAAAACACATTTTATCTCAAAGTTCTTGAGAAAAGAAAAGAAAATCAGCAATAAAGGGAGCAATAGAGGAAGCTAGCTTTTTCACACAGTAAGCAAACCTTTGTAAGAGCAGATCCACCGCATAATCTTTATTTACTGGAGTCTAAACTCTTGTAGGCAAATGTAAATATTCAGCACAAGAATGTGTGCATAATGCAGATATTCTTTATTCCTTCAGAGCAAGGCCTCTTCAGTATAAGTTATTGTCAATACAAGATAGCTGTCTGTGTAGAGAAAAGAAAAAAACCCTTTGTCCACTGTAAACTTAATCTCTTGCTCCTAAATAAAGCTTATTCTAATTTGAAATAAGTCTTTCTTGAGTCTTGGCATCAAAATGTTTTCATTCAATAAATATGTATAAACAAGCTCCTTATTACTGATTCCACAAAGAGCTTTAATCAGGTCTCTAAATTATGGTTCTAAGAAAATCCTATTTCTTGTGTGTGTTGGGCACTTTTCTTATTTCCTACATTTGGTAAGATCTGTAAACAAAACAAAATTCAGGATTTTATTAAATTGCTGTGACATATTGAGATACAGAAAGTAAGTATCCCTACTGAATAAATTGAGTTCTGGAATATACAATGTGTGGCAATATTTTAAAATTAAGGATTCTCTAATGTTTGCTGTGTTTGTTCTGCATGCTGTCAGTGTGCTCTAGTGAGAGAGTTTTGGTATTGTAAAGTTTTAGTTAAGTTAGTGGTCATTTTGCAGTATGCAGTGTAAACTTGCATGTAGGCAAGGCTTGAATGGAGATAAAAAAAGGAGGGTGAGGAGGCGGGGTGGTGTTCTTTAGAGTATTATTACTCAATCATCTAAAAATGTTGGTATGTCATATTTTGTCATTTGATAATTATTTTGCAATGCTCTTAGCAGACATATTGCTTCCCTAGGTAGTGATTGTCTGAAGATTTCATTACAAACAGGAGCCTTCAGGGAAGAATGTTGCTTAATGAAATTAATCATTATACGGGTTTACTCTTTAATAAGGTACTTTGTAAGAGATTATTTCTTGATGGAATAAATTAGTGCAGATATGCTGTTTTGACAGTCAACACACTCTATGAGAAAGAGAGAGAGTAGGAGAAAAGAAGAAGGAAAGAGGGGAGGGAAGGTGGAAAACAGGGAGAAAATTAAAAATAGCTTTTCACCATACCTTTCTCTGCCCCCCTTGACACGTACTGGGAATCATTTCACCTCAGCAGACCACCTGCTTGTTGATCACATGCTAGATAGAAGATGACTACATCACTGCAAAGAGGGAAGTTATATGCTTAATACATTTTTGAGCTTATTGTGCCCTTCAGGTGTCAATGGAACTCAGATAATCAGTAGAGAGGCTGGACTTGATACACAGAAATTGGATTTTATTTTCTGTTCACATTTTATTCCTGAGATTATTTTTTTTTTTCAGAATCAGAGCATCATCGGTTCACTTGTATTTTCAGAGTGCAGGATGTTAGCATGTTAACTTCTTTAATTTCTTTTTTTTTTTTTATAGATCACTATCTATAGAGCTTGAGGCTACATGCAATTGTGCAGCTTGCTTTATGAAACAAAGGAAAACCTTTGTTTCATAAACAACAAAAAATTAGGTGATGAATCCAAGATTTTGGATAGTTATAACTGCTTACAACATCTTAAGACCTACTTCTAGTCAAGCTTCAGACCATACATTTCTGATAGATTTTCCTGAAATCTATTTTGCTTTACTTGAAAATGTAGTTTGCTTCTTACACAGTGTTTTCCTAACTGTGTTTGAGCATAAGGTAATGTTTGAAGATTAAAAGAAGGACTGTCTTCCAGGGACCACCAGTAAAGTTATTAAATCACTGGTGTGTCATGGATTAACATTTGAGACTTTTATAATTTGAGAATTTTATCCCTATCTTTCTTTGGATTAACTTTCATGAAGACTTTGTATTGTCTCCAGAGTGAGCTCTACAGGAAAGAAAATCGGCACATTACCATGAAATCAGAATTGTCCCACAACACTGAAAATCATCCAAGGATGATGGGGGAGGATGCAGAAGCCCAAGTTTCAACTTTGTGTATGTCCAGTGCCAGGTTAGTTTTCTTCAGGCCACATTGATAGAGGAAGACATGGCTTCTGCCTCAGTGCTGGAGCTGGAGCTGTTTTTCATGACAGACAGCCCTAATAGAAAGGGTATGGACTTTTCCTCCATCTCTTTCCATCCATAGCACCTCTTAGGCATAGACATTTTAGGTTTTTTTCAGTTCAACCCGTTTTCAGTATTCACATTAAATGACCTTCTGAGGTGAAAAAATGCTATACTCCAGCAAGGGGTGTATTATGGACTTAAAATAAAAAATTAGAAATGTTAAAAACAGATAAGGCTTATGAAAGGGCATGGCACTTTACTTGGTTTTATTATTTTGAACATAGGTTTAATTCACAGAAATTAGCTAGAGATCAATAAGCTTTATTTTTTTTTTTTTCCC
>LTAT01000004.1:101476153-101491253 GCA_003286495.1 Chlorodrepanis virens | reverse complement strand
CCTTCCTTCCTTCCTTCCTTCCTTCCTTCCTTCCTTCCTTCCTTCCTTCCTTCCATACTTATAAACACAGATTTCTTTTGGCAGTTTATATACTGTATTAAAATATTCTTTTATTTCTTCAAGATAGTACTGTGTATTTTTACTCAAGGTTTCTTCATTCCACATTACAATAAAATAGATGAGTGATTTAATAATTTTTATACATTTCAGTGTCTAATACATGACTATAAATTTTGAAAGTATAGAGGACATTTGATACACAGTTCAATTCCTTCATGCTTCTAAGTAGTAACCTCACCAGACATCAGGTTTTGGCATCATTCTTCTTTTCATTTGAGAATAAATGCTCTTTTGAAATATATATTTTTTTAAAAGTATTGTAACAAGTAGTAGTGTAATGCCCTTTCCTATAATATCTTTAATTACAGATCATGCCTGGGACAAAGTGGCTCTCTGTAGCCATGAACTGTCTAAAGAATAAATTTAGTTTGTGTGCTCTTTGGGTCCTTTTCTGTATTTACTGCTGTATTTACTGAACATAAAACAACTAGAAAAAATACTGTTAAGGTTTTTTCAAGGGAGATACTTTTATCAATTGAAAATAACAATTGAACTTAAAAAACTCTAAAAACATTTTCGCTTCCTCCAGTTCATACAAATGTTTTCTTAATCTCTGTATAAAGATTTCAGGATGTCATAAATATTACTTGGGTGACCAAAACTAAATTCAGAATTTAGTTTCAGGAAAAGAAATACAAAACTTGCTCTAAATGTATTTAATTGGATATGCAAGTTTTCATGGCTTGTGCTTTATATGTTAAGACTTTTAACAGACTGCAGCATAATTGAACTATGACTTATTCCTGTTCTTTTATAGATTCATTCTCTTAAGTTATAGAGCTCTTTTCACTTGATTTCCTACTTTTTTTTCTTCAAAATATAAGGACTGCTGTTGGATCAAATGTTTGAACTGCTAAGGGCCAAATATATTTGGATGGGAATCTATAGAAAATTTCTTCAGTTATTCTGCGAGTGCACTGTGTCTGATGAGAAGGTCAGTCAACCTGTGTAACCCTCAGCTGTTCTACAGTGGCAAAATTCAAAAGTGACAAATTTTATCAGTTTTATTTTGTTACATTAGAGTACTGATAAATTTATTAACTAACACTTCATATACCTTGTACTGTAGAGGTTTTTTTGGGAGTTGCCTTTTAAAGTGGAATTTCTCTATAAATTTGCCATTTGAAACAATATTGAAACACTTTTGTATACTCTAGATAAGAGCACAAAATGGTTTGGAGGTTTCTAAGCTGATAAGTAGTTAGATCCCCTTTGTAATTGCCTCCTAATAGAAAAGTATCCAAATTATACTTTCAGTCTAATCAAACTGAGAACAGTGTTTTACTCTGAACTGAAAATAGCAAAAAGAGGTCTAAAACCACAGTTCAAGTATTTTAAGAAGTGTGTTCTCTCAGGGTGACTTATTCTCACATTATCCTATACTTTGTTTAGTTTGTTGTGGTGTTTTCTTTTACTTATGCCCTTTTTTTTTTACTTGAACAACACCAAGTAAAGTATCATAAGGTACTTCGTCAGGTATAGAGAGAAGTCAAAATATACTGTTGGTAAATAAGAATTAGTATAATAATGAAAACTTCTGGAACAGAAAGTAGCTTGTTATTGTTTTTTTTGTAATATTGGGTTTTTTGGTGATCTTCAACTCAGTGACATTTTCAAGCCTATGTAGCCTGGGGAAGTTGAGGAATATTACTTTATGAAATACTTTGTCTTTGGGAGAAATCTGCATACTAAATCTTCACTCTATGGCTAATAAAATTCTTTTTGATTTCAGTGAGAGCTTTGACTAAGTAGTGAAGAAACTATCTATCTATCTATCTATCTATCTATCTATCTATCTATCTATCTATCTATATATACATATACATACAAACCTATACATATGGAAACATAAGTACGGATTAGGCAAATCTCAAAATATGATAAATAAAAAAGAAGAAGGATAATGAAAAAAAAATTTAAAAACATGACTGTCAGATTTTAGAACTGATAAGGGTACCAGTTTGGCTGCCAAGTAAGAAGTGCATTTAAATTCAACAACAGTGAAATGTAATGCTTTTATTTTAAGATGTTGGTGATTTAATCCCATCAAAAAGGCAGGTGAAGACATTAAAAGGGTTTTATAGGAAATTATTAGCATTGTTTTTTCTTGTCTGTTCAAGTAAAATAGTTAAGGGTAATTCACAAATAAAAAATAATATTAATGTATACTCTTTAAAGGATTACTTAGTTCATGCTTACAAAGTGCTTTGAGAAAGCATGGCATTACATAATACCAGACTTATTTTTACCACAATATCATGCAACTCCTGTAGCTGTTTCCCACTTTCACAATACATCTTTTAAAACTGTTCAGTAACAGATACAGCCTTCCATCCTGGGTAAAACTTGTGTGAAAGATCACATCATTGAATTGTTCTAGAAAGGTAAAAATGGGAACTCTATGTTCACAAAATATACACTTAGAAGCATTTCTGCCAAATTGTGACTAGTTCTGTGGCCACCTTATGCTATTTTTACACCAGAATTGTGATATTGATTCAGATCCAAAGCCTGCCTTGAGCAGAATAGTTATCTGAGAAAGTGGTCAGTATCAGATGCTTTGAAGTCCTGGAGCCCTCTCCACAGGCACTTCATATCATATAGTCTGCCTCCACTTTTGATATTTTTTTGGTCGCAACCAGAGATTCAACCCTGAATCATGAAGCACTTCAATATGTCTCTATGTACAAAAATATATTACTTTATTACTGTATTGTGTGTGAAAAAAGCTAAGTTCTCCAAGTAGATGCGGATGAAGAAAGGTTTTTGGCAGTTCTACAAGGAAGCAATTGAGTGAACCAGTGGGCTGCCCTAACTCTTGCAATTGTGCAAGGGTTTCTCAAATAAAAATGCTGTGTGCAAACAAACTCCAACGCTTAGCTCCTTTTCATCTCCTAAAACGTTCATTACCTCTGTTATTCACGATCTCATTTTCAGTCAACTCTTTTTCATCCATGTTCTGACTATTTTTTCTGATGTTTTATTTCTCTATCAGGGGATAACAGTGCAGTGTAACTTTGTGTTTATGCTAATCCTCTCACCCATAAATCATTTCTTTATTCTGGGTTTAAAACTAAGTCAAGATCAAAACTCTTCATAAGCTTTTGTTTTGTCTTTCGTTTGGATAATTTTTGATAGACCTTAAAGATACTGACAAGAGACTAAAATGATACTGCACAAGCCAAAATGAGTGAAAAAGTGCCTGAAGTTGGTACTAAATCCTTGATTATGTTCCTAATTTGTTAACATTTCAGTCATTATTCACTGCATCTCTTATCAGGTTCTGTTCAGTTTTGAAAAGAAGGAGGATAGCAGATCCCTGTTCAGTAAAACTTCTTACTCTGTAGAGAAGTTCCTTACCTTAGGCACCTAACTTCATTAGGTGGCTACCTGCAGTTTGTGGCCTCAAGGACAAACACAGTGAGGCTTGTGAACTAAACTGTGAACTAAACTGTGGTAATGAGTTCTTGCTAGGCTATCCTCTGCAGCCAGCGCGGCATTGCAAGGATCACCCATCCCTTCAGCATGGCCATATGCTAATGGGCGCCAAAGGTCCTGGTTAGAGGTCCTGATTATTTAATCATTGCTGAAGGGAGCACCATGAAGGACTAGAAAGGGATAAAATGGGCATAATTTGCCTTGAAGTGTTCCTGTGGATCCATAGTGGGCGAAATTTCTAAACTGCTGTCTAGTCTTCTTGACAGCCCTGGAATTGCCAACATACCAAATGTAGGTGCTGCATGTAAACAAGAAATTAGTCAGGTCATCATGCATGCCAACTACCACCATTGTAGTTCTCTGCAGAGAAAGAAATCACTTCAGAGCTGAACACTTGCCTTCAGTTTTCACCAGTTTTCTTCAGCTAGAAAAAGAAACGCTATGACAATCTTGAGATTTCCTTTCTACTTCTTTCTTCCAGGTAACTATTTAAGAACAAAACTAAAATTTATGGTATCCTTTGGATGCTAAAGATCACTCTATGTCAGTTGCAGTGAAAAAGGAAAGGAAGTTTTTAAATAGTGTTTTGATGTATTTTTTCTTTAATTTATAAGGGTACTGGAGAACAATCAGTGCAATTTTTTGCAAATAAGGTTTGTTCTGGCACTGCTGTGTAAAAACAATCACTCACTTCTGGGTTGTGAGCTGGAATAAATTCCTACTCTGTGTTCTGTCTTCTAATTAGTTTTTTAATCCATGACATGACTGTGCATCATCCCCTCTCATTGCTTAATATCCTCAAAAGAAGAAATCTTTCAAAAGGCTCTTGAAATTCTAAATCAGTTATAGAGCCTGCTTCTATTATGTATTTTGTTAACTATCCCAAGTAGTACTAACCTTTAAAAACTATAAAAATCTCTGTAAAAATAAGCTTTGTAGTTTTTTTTTTCTTTTTATGTTGTACTCATCAGAGACTCTTATAGACCTTTGGTCAGTGCTACCAATTAGGAGGCATACACATACAGGAACTCAGACTTAGATCTGTATGGTTCTTGCCAGTTCCTTTCAGTTTTGAAAGTGCCTGAAGGACCACTAATATGATAAGGATGGTAACTTTATTATAACATGGCATAGGAATAACCATCCATGAATTATCTCTAATTAGGAGGTCTTTAAAATTTCTTTTCTCTAGTAGCTTATCTGCTTAAATTCTGAGGGCTTGAGTATTTAGGTTTAGGCTACATACATTCTTCTGAACCATACACACACACATACACACACACACACACACACACACACACACACACACACACACAAACACATAGAGGTATATATAACTCTTCTTTTGCATGTCACCAAAACAATGTGCACACCTGAATACTGAGGCCTGCACCCTCAAAATGAATGAACTGATATTATTATTTAAAATAGGACGTGCTGTCCAGAAAGGGTAGGCAAAAGCTCTTACACACTTACTATTATTTTATTTTCTTTTATGCACAAGAAGAAACTGTGTAGAAGCCCAAATGAGAATTTGCTTCTATCAAACACGAATCTAGTCCATTTCTATATCCTGGTGCCTATCTTATAAAAGCCAGTATCACATCAGACTGACAACTGGCAAATGCCCATACCCTTTCTACTGCTCTCCTCAGCAGTGTTTGACACTGTCAGTCATACATTCCTGCTTACATGCTGTATAAATCTGGCAAGTGTAGGCAGAAGCATGCCGAAGTGACTCTGATCTTTCTTGTCAGATTAATCCCAGAAGGCTCCATTTCCATCTCCAGAACTTGGCACTGAAGACCTTGGTAAGGTTCAATTCCTTCCTCATTCTCGTTTGATATCTGTATGTCAGGAAGCTCTGACTTGGCAGAGGCTTGGAAACAGACCAGAAGAGAAGACCAGAAGAGCATATACTCAAGTAGAAGAATGAGATCAAATCCAGACAATAAAACAGCAGAATTGCCCAAATACCTTTTACATTAAGCTTCCCAAAGAAGGAAACTTTGGAAAGTTTCTGAAGAAAACTGAAGGTATAAGTTTAATTTATACCCCTGCCATCTCATCCCTACTCTTTGTTCTGCACAGTTACTTATGGATTCATGCTGTGAAGTTGATCAGGGAAGCAATACATGTTAAACAAAATTAATTGAAAACTTCTCTTTTTTTTTATAGTTTGATTGATATAACTTGAATAATTGAACTGATCTATTTTGTAGGCTTGCTCTCTGTTCAGCTGGGGTGACATCACATGTGTGAATGCCAGTGCCGGGGGTAGGAAGGAAGGAGAAGAGGAATGTCTCAGCTGGCTTTGTTGTCAGTGGCACTGAAACACACAATTCCACCCCTTGCCTAGCTGAAAACCACACACTACAGTTGGGAATGAGTTTTCAGATGCAGCTGTTCAAAGCTCATACACTCATTATATGCAATGCCTTAGAGAAAAGAAAGTTTTAAGAAGTGGTATAAAGATTTCATTATATATATATTTAGTATTTAATGTTTTGAAGGAGAATAAAAGAAGTGATTTTTCTGCTGAAGATACAGCTCCTCCTGATCTTCTTTCAAAACGTTTCTTTGAACATGCAGCTCTCTTTTTTTCTATTTCTCTATGTGACAACAGTGGCAAGTAATCGGATGAAATTCTAATAAAGGAAGATTGAGATGTACCTCAGTTTTTGGTCCATAAATCAAGTAAAGATATTTTAAATTTTGTTTTTGTTTTTGTGCAGTCCTGTATCACAGATTCTAGTATACTATTTGGACACTTTTCTAAATCTCAATTTTTTTGAGTTAGAAGGCAGGGTTTTAGCATATATTTTCCCTTAAATTCTGTTTCTATATCTGCTAATTAAGTAAATAGTAAGATCTTTCTTCTTCAGCTTACTAAGCTACCTCTAGGATAACTCTACTTCAAAGGCCGTGTGCTATACCCAGCCATTCCATCTAAATGCAGAGCCAGACTAAATGCTGTAATTCCTAATTTCCCCTGATCTTAAATCCACAGTTTTATGAATTAACATTAGCAGTCATTTTTTTTGACCAGTCTGGTAAAATTACCTATCTGTAGAGATTTTGCTTTCCTTTCAGAGGCATCAAAGCATGCTTCCTTTTGAAGTGACAAGCGCTTGATGTCGTGCCTTAATGCAGTACTGTATTGTTTTGCTTGGCCTCAGACTTGAAAAGCTGCTGGCCTGATCCTTCACACAGCAGAAAATATTGTGATCTGACAGCTGGGACTGAAGCAAGTAATGTAGGAGCTTGCCTGCACCAGAGAAAGGGAGAGGGTTTTGCCTTCACCTTTCCCTGCTAGTGCCTGCTCTGTGTAATTATCCCTTTTCATAGAAGGGAAAGAATTTTAAAAGAGGTAAATACCAAATCCTTTTTTTTCTCTTTTTTTTTTTTGGTTCTTTTTTTTTTTTTCCCTTTTGAAAACATCTTTTAGCCACTTCCAGTCACTGAAACAGATTTATAAATATGCTATTAAATAGTGCTGTCAATTATTCTTCTCTTTAAACTGACTACAGAAATAGTTTAGAGAACTTGCATTTAATGTTTCAAACAATATTGTGAGGGGGATGATGGTGCAACTGATCTTGAATCCCACTTACGTCAAGCCTCTCTGCCAGGGGTTAAACAGCAAGTCATTCCCAAGCCTGAACTGCCACTATTGCCATTTTAAATGCTCCCCAATTAAATAATTAGGTGTAACTTAATAAATGTTTGAACACCACTTTTTTCCCTCTTCTTTCAGAACAACTGTCTTGTAGTTTATGTCACTATGGCCCACTTTTCAGCAAGAGCATGTCTTAATATTGACTGTATCAAATTAATCCTACGGTTTATTGTAGGCAGCCCCAGTTGGTCCTGTTCTAAGGCTTTCCCTCCCTTTCTGGTGAAAAGCACTTGTACCGTGGCCCTGCTGGTGGCCTGAATCACCTCAATTTGTTCTAGCAATCAGAGGCAGCTGCTCCCAGTGAAAGGAGCGTGGACCACTGAACAGAGCATTAGGACTGACCTCAGGCTGAATGCGAAAGGCTCAGCCTTTTCGGCGAGGCCAGTCGAGCATGTGCAAACAGATTTGCTGAAGTACAAAATGGTCCAGTGATTTAATGCAAGTTTTCTTCTCTCTTTCTCTCTTTTTCCCTTTCAGAAATGAAACGGGATAGAGGATAGCCTGGCTACAATCTTAGCAACATCTGTTGCCTTTCACTAGGGTCTTGGCCAAGGCCAATAGCTATTCAAAGAGCTACTGACACTTTACTGAAAGAGAAGAAAGGCTTTAATAGAGAAGTGCTTCGACATGTTTCCCAACACATACAGTTGGGTCTTTTTGTGGGTCAGAATGCTTTCGGAGAAATGCTTCTCCGCTCCCTCCCCCACTCCCTCCTTTTTGGGTGAAAGTGTCAGAAAACAAATCTTCAGCAAATTACAGAGCTCAGTGGGCCTACAACACTGAAGAACAGTTAAATTTTCCTTTCTTTCCTTTTGTTGTCTGAACTAAAGGATGTCTGATGACCAAAATCTTAACCACAGTTAATAAGAAGTGTGAAGGAATTCATGCTTAAGATTGCTCATTGCTTCACATCTGTTACTTTCTAATTTTCACATCAATTACTCTTTTAAAGTAACTAGTAATAGCAGTGGAGCAACTGCACCATTTTAGCTCTATTGAGATGACTGATATTGTATGAAGAGATATTTTACAAAGTTATTTCTTATGTTTGTTTTCCTGTGTGCTCTCACCCCGCCTCTCATAAACATTAATTTCATCCAGCACTTAGGAAGAGGCAGTTACCTGTTTCTCTCTCCCTTTTTTTCCTCACATAGCTTTTCACAGGCAATTTTGCTCTGTCCATCCATGACATGCTTTCATAAAAATGACAGATGAAGCAGCTGAGTAACTGGTGGGTATATTATCCTCCTGCAGGCATCTGCTGCTCAAAAGGCACCTATTCTTTTGTTTGCCTTGAGACAGAGGATGTATATTGCATCCCATACATGAAGTCATTCTTATCAGCCTTCCCTTATTTTGAGGGTAATCACAGTAAATTAAATAAAGGCTACTCAGAGGAAGTCTAGTAGAGTTATTCAATTATATATATTTGCAATGAAGCTTGATGTAAGTACATGTCTGTTGATACAAAAGATATTGCTAGAATCCTCAAGGAGAAATACTGTGGAGCTTCCAGTTTTACTGAATTTTGTTTTGATCAGGCCATGCTCATTAAATTCAAAGCAAGATGAATATCTATGGATGAGCACAAGCCTCAAGACATGGGATGTCTTAGAGTAGCTGACTCATGGGTATTATACTCATGTGTGTAGTAAATTATTAGTATATATCTGTATGGTAGTACTTCACATTGAGATAAAGGTGCTTGTGCTCTGTATCCCTTGACTGACCTAAAAAACCCCTTGTCCCAGAAAGTTCCCAACAGAAATATATATGACAAACTTCAGTGACTCAGAGGAAAACAAAAGCAGTACTTTTGGAAAAGCAAGGCTAGCAGGGCTGGGAACACCAAGGTCAGTGTTGCTGAATGACTAGGCACAGCATCCCAGTGACCAGCACTGATGTCTCCAAAGGGCAGATTGGAGGAAATATGATAAAAGAGTGAAGGGGATTGAATGAATTACCTGTGGTGCTAGGGCATTACTAACCTGCTAAGTGTGGGAGGAAGCAAGTTCCAGAGAACTGCTATTTTCTTTCATCTGCCCTTGGCAGTTTTTTCCCTTACACATATAGCCGTGGGAAGAAGTAGAAGGAAATAAGGATTGATCAGGCTCTGGTTTTGTTCTTGCAGCACAACCATTGGTGTGATGCTTTGGGACTTGCATCTTCATCTATGCCATTTGGGACTTGTAAAGATTTCCACCACTTCCTGCAGGAGTGGTACAAAATGTTGTGCTTCATATTCTGAGCTAGTTTTCAAATGAACAATAACTTAGGTTTTTCATAAAACTTATTTTTGTCTCATTGACTAAACAATGTTTTCCCACTAATTGTAATGAATGCAGAATCTATCCCAAGGAAAGGTAGAAGTTGGATAGGATTAAGGAATTTATAAGGTTTTTAACATTTTAAGTATAAAAGTAATGTCTAAGTTGTCATTCCTAAGGAATAAAAAATTTGATGGATGCATTAGCTGGGTGGAAAATTGACATATGAAATTATGTCTCCTTCAGCACTCACACCAAGTAATTTTGAGAGTGGGCAGTTCAGGATGATGAAGATAGTGACATTTTTTTTCTTTAACTTGCTTAGAAGACATTTCCATCTGCTTTCTATACAACTGCTTACATGCCAGTGTAGAATTCTTTCTACATAAATATTCAGGTATAGGAGATTAGCATTTTGTTTAACATCCAGACTTGAAAAGTTGGATTGCTTGAAGACGAAAAGGAGGGGTCATCAGCATGCTCCTTGCTTTTAGTGTTTCTTGTGCTTATAATACCCTATATTTTGAAAATGTGTTTTGGGGTTGTTAAGGACATTTTGCCTTTTCTTTGTCTTCAGTTTTGGGAGGGTTTTTCTGAAAGAGAGAGTACTTGTCCAATTTTTGCTGTGGTCAGGGGAAAAACCTACAAATAATAATAAAAAAGTTGCTTGCTTAGCTGAAGTTTTCACACAGGGAAGGTTATGAGCATCTTGAACACCAGTTATGATGCAGAAGTATACATAATTCAGGCCATTTATTCAGAAAAGACTTCTAAAATTGCAGCTGTAATGGCTGATTTTTGTCTGTGCAAGTGTTCAAGCTTGTCTTGACAAATCACACTGGAACACTGAAACCTGGTTGGGTTTAGAGGTCAGTGGAGGAATTATTGATATTAATTTTGTGTAGTTGATGTAGAGTATAGGGTCTGACATGAAGACAGACATGCTTCTATGTAAGGGAAGTTGCTGGTTTAATAGTGTATATACTGGCATTTTTCACAAGTAACTTAGCTGCAGATTTTCTGATGGATGCTACACAGTAGCAATCTCCCTGAAGCATGCAAAACTCCCTGAAGTCAATTGGACTTCCTATGTATAGCTGTTCATAAAATCAGACAAATTGTAATTCTCTATCACAATTCCTCTGAAAAAATTACATCAGTTGTACCACAGTATGAATGCCTGGCAGAATTTATCTTAATATACAGCAGAAATGCATCTAACCTATTTTTTTTCAGCATATATCAAAAAAGAGAGGAGTGCTGATTCTAAGCAGTGATGCTTCTTCTCCACCAGCAGGATCTTTCTGTCATGACACATCAATCTGAGACTCATGTGCTTTTTTGAACAAAATTTGAATGATTTTTGTCATCAAGAAGTGCTTGTAAAAGCAGCTACATGACATCTGATAGAGAGTTACTGTTTAACTTAGTACCATTTCAATGTTAGTGCAGGTCCAAGGATACAAAAGTAGGTGGCATTTTGCATGCTCTTCTCCATCCAGACAATCCAGAGACTGGATTCTCTTCTGCTCCAGCCTTGACTGCATTTTTGATCATTTTTTGCTTGGATGACATTCCTCAATGAAACAAAATAAAATGGTTTTTTAATGATTCTGCCTCCCTTTTAATCTTCTCATCTCATTTCCTATGTCTTATTCTTAGTCCTCCCTCCTCTTTTTTTATTTAATTCTAATATTTTAAAATAATTTTCATCCTTTTATTATTAGCACCTTTCTTTGTCTGCTGCTGATTTCTTTTTTATTCCTCTATTGGTAATCCATACTTCTTGCAGAGCACTCACTGCACCACACTACCAGCTTTGTCACTCTGTATTGTATCTCAGTGCTGGCCAGCTTGGTACGTCCACTTATACTATGATGAATAGCATCTGGAGCCTGGCCACACAGCCTCCATTCTGGTCTCGGTGCTTTTTTAAGCTATCTATCCTTGCTTGTACAAATACCCCATACCTGTGTGGCCGTAATGAATTTCTCCATTTCTCTTTTCAGTCTTCTGACAGCCTCCTGCCATTTGCCATTGTCCTGTGACATTTTCAAAATTCTTTCCATGTTTTTTGTTTTAAAATTGGTTTATTCTAGTTCTATTCTTACTGGTGTGTGACTAATAAATTATCCTCAATAGTAGAATCTTTTAATTTTGCAGTTTCCTTACGATTAAACAAACTTATTTTCAGTTTAGAGATTTTAACTTTAAAAGTTCCCTTCCTACAACTCCCTTTGTTGCTATTCTCTGTTCTTTCTGACAACATCAACTCCATTTTCAATTGCATTCACTTTTATTACCTCAGGCAACTTTGACTTCTTATTACTTGTACAGTTACATTGCCTTAGATTAAATATACCACTCTTGCAAATATATCAGTTACTCAGATTTGCCAGTATATGTGGACCAAATACGTCATCAAAAGATTGTGGCAACTCAAGGGAGGATAGAGAGGAGCCAAAGAGCGACAGATGGAGCCATGACAGTAATGTTTAATTGATAAGGTAACACTTCCTAAGCAGAATGGGTGGTTGTGGATACACAAAGTGACCTCATAAATTCCCCAATTGAATCACCACTACTAATTAGTATAATTTAATTCACATTATGATGTCATTTTGACTGACACATCTTTAGAGGATATTCTGCAAAATATATTCTAAACAGGTTGTTGAACTTGTTATTGTTAGATATGTCCCCTGTGGTTCAATATTGGTTGAAAACACTCTTAGACTATAGACAATATTGTAATTGCTCAAAAAATGTCAAAATTTAAATAGGAAAAGAAATCGTAACTGTGAGGACACAGAAAGACAGAGACATCCCTCTGTTAAATATCTTGTCAGAGGCTGTGAATGTCTTCAATTTCAAAAGGCTTTATTTTTTTGCCTTCTGCTATTTATAGAAATGATAAAAAAAGAAGACTGAAGAAAAAACATTGCTCACTTCTAGACTGGAATCAGAGCTAGTGTAACCACAGCATTGGACAGTGACTTCCCCTGTGATACAGAAGGTAAGATATTCACATCAGCATTACAGCCACTTGTAAGTATTTTTTCTGGACAGCTGAAGTGGTCAGCTAAGAGTAACATACAAAGGCATCGCTACCTGTACAGGGAAACCATGTGTTAATGGTGTTAAGAAATGTTTTCCTGTAAAAGACATAGTAAACTGCAAGCTCTCCTGCTTGCTTCATGAAAGACCAATATACACATACATTTTTAAGAAAAAGAAAACTTAGTATTTTGCATCTTAGAGCACTACATTTTCATATTGAAGGAGCTCTACAAGCCATTGCTAAGTGCATAATGGAACTTGCTTCTTCCCACACAGTGAATTACCACGACCCAGGTAGCAGTTACCTGACATTTCTCTTTTTCAGAATGTGTATAATGAGTGTACAGATAGAAATGTTAACATAGAAAGACAGTCAGAGGCTCAGGGGACTGAATACAACCATTAAACAAATTTGTATTACTTTTCTGGTCCAAATTCCTTCATAAGAAGGGGCCACCAAAGCTCTCACTATCTAAGAAGCTTTTAAGAGCATGCTTCAGGACATACAGTTTCAGGTTTTGTGGTCCTAAATCTGCCTCTGGATCCACTCTACAAAACAGCAACTTGACTTGTAATGTGAAGAGGCATCCTTGATAGTTCCAGAAGTGAAAAGATGGGAAAGGTGCCAGTACCAATGTGTTTTGATGCCTGCAGTTACTCTTTACAGCACTTACCTAAGAGACAGTCTAGCGTGGTCCAAGGTTTGTTCATTCAAACTGTAGTCTTTCCTGTGGAACTGCTACACCTCTACGTCTCAGGATGGGTAAATGCACTATACAACATATTAGAAAGAAATACAACAGTGCTGTAGGTGTGGATTCCTGCCAAGATGATCCATTCAATGCTTTGGAATGGACTGAGTCATTGGCAAAAACCCACAATCAAGACAGTCAGGAACAAAATGTATTAAAAAATATACATTTGCTTATGTTACTAAAAATGGTAGATTGCCAAAAGTGACTAAGAATAATTACTTCTTTATATTTTATTCTGCCTGTGCAATGAAATTAAATTGGTCTGCTTAGTCACATATTTTGCTTGGAGTCACTGTTTTACTCCCATGAAAGTCAAAGGGTTTCAAACATTTTATTTTGATATGACAACATAAGCATTTAGAAAAATAATAAGACCAAAATATCTATCCTATTTTCAACAGAGTAAAAATAAGTTCAAATGTTTTCACTGACACACAGTTTAATGAAAGGTTTTGCTTGAGGGACTAGATTTTTGGAACATAAAGCACATCCTTGAGAGAGGTCTGTTAGGAAGAAAGTCATGAAATACTCCATGAAGCTACACATGAAAGCTTTTTAATTGGGTGATAATTGACTATTCTATTTTTCCATTAGTAATATCTGGATCAGAATCAAAATTAATAAAAAAGAGTCCTTCCTTTATAATGATTTTAAGCTACTGTAAGACTATTTAATCCCTATTTTGAACCTGAAGAGAAAATAAAAAGTATGAGGATATTTGCTGAAGTTTATGAAGATCATGACCTCTTGCAGATTCTTTTTTTATGTCATCCTATTTGCAAACAAAATATTTTTTTTTCTTTTTTTAACTGTTCTGTTTTCATCATTGAAGTCATAGCTACTGAATTAAGTGGTAAAAAGATAAATTTAATGGTTACATCTCTGAATGAACTTGAAAGAAGATAAAGCAGAGGTATTTATGATATTTCAGGATAAATAAAAGATAATCTGCCCTTGAACCTTGTTCTCTAAGAATCAGTGTAGACAGTCTTATTTTGATTAACTTGTAAAAGATGAATTAGGGATTGGGGGAAGGAAAACAAAGGAAAGGCGAATCCTTAATTACAGTCTTAAGCAACTGTGTGCAATCATGTTTCAGGATTTTCTTGCCTGAATACATCTTATTAAGTTGGAACCATGCACTCAGACACTCCACAACTTGGAGAATGTAGATTGCTTCTAGTTGGTCTCTTTAAACCACTACTTCAGTTCACAAATGCCATGTTGAATTGCCTCCCTCTGATTAGAAGGGTGACATTGGAAATCACATCTGAAAGTGAAGCTTAAAGACAAGAAACACATAGCAGTTACATATTACATTTATTAAAAGAGTTATGCATGCTGCATTTGTGTATTCAAAGACTATAAACTAATTCAGAAATTAAAATTATTTTTAAAAAAACCTTTGTGACGTAAACCAATTGTTTTGTGGCTGCTTTTTTCTTGTTGAAGTGACTTTATCCACACATTACTTTATTAGTGTTGACAGCACACTTCATAGTATAATGTACAGTAGGAATGAAAAGTAATTATATAATCACATTATTAATTTGTTTATATCAGGTTGAAAATGCTTTTCTGGTAAATATAAACCAAAAGTCATTGGCCAAGGTGCATCTCTTACAGTTGCCCTTGGTACAGTCCATTGTTCTAAAAACAGTATGTGTTAAAAATATTTTTGTCCGTGAAAAATGTCAGTTCAGCAGCTCTGCCAACATTTGGAACCTCTGCTTTTTTTTTTTTTTTTTTTTTTTTTTTTTTTTTTTTTTTTTTTTTTTTTT
>LTAT01000004.1:101463641-101474982 GCA_003286495.1 Chlorodrepanis virens | reverse complement strand
GGGAGCAGGTAAGTGCTGGCTGCACCTGTGCCTTTCCTTGCCTTCCTTCCCCTTTCCGTTCCCCTCCGGTGTAGGCAGAGGGCGGTCGGAGCAGTTGCAGGAAAGGGCTGTGCGCTGCTCCTCTGCACCCGCTCGCCACGGAGCGACTCCAGCCCGGAGCGGAGCCGCTGCTCTGCGGAGCCGCCGGGAGCGGTGCGGCCGCTGCCGTTAAGTTTGGCGTTCCCCGGACTGGGGGCGGCCGGGACCGGGCGCGGGATCGCCCAACACCAGGTGTGGTGGGGAAACCGTGGAAAGTGAGAGCCCTGGGACTATAGGTGCGTGTGCACCTTCTGAGAAATAAGAGAACAATAGCATCACTCTTGACTCTTTGGAGAAGTCTCACAGACAAACGGGGAAGTCGGGTGGGGGAAGGGAGGACCACAGACTTCTGCAAAATATCGGCAGTCCAAAGTCCTGACTGTCTCAGTCCTTTCTGCCAAGCCAAAGCGGCTGTCTTGCTTGGGCTCGAAGTCTGGCAGTGATGCTACAGTGCAAAATATTATAAAGACAATGAAATTTCCTGAGTTATTTCCCAGAGCTTTTGTCCTTCTATGTCAAAGATGTTCTAGAGTTTGCAAATGTTGAAATTATGGGAGCCGTTTCTTTGATTAGTATTCAGCTGGTAAGGCTAGCTCTGCAGTGCTTGGCTGATGCTGACCCTTCCCCCTCCGCCCTGTCCCCCAGTCCTTCCACATATCCACACACGGGCATGTCCTGCTTTCCTACAATAGGCTGTGTACACCAGTAGCAAGAGGTTTGTCATCTGGATCCTAGACTTCTAGTTACTAATGAAGGCAAAAAATATTCCTTTTTGAGATATGGTTTAGCCTTTATACTGCTTTCAAAAGGTGAAGTAGTTCAGGTGAGCCAAGATTCTACAAACGATGCCTTCCCTGGGATGTGAGAAAGGACGGGAGATGGATAATTTTGATGTGCTCTTATTCTGGGAACTGAAATGCTGATACTTTAATCTTCTCCCCTTGCAAGGATAAAATCTTATGTTTTGATAGATAACTTGCTCAAGCCAAACCAGAGACTTGAAAGGGCAGAGTATACTTCATAGTCTCCCTAACAAGACATACTGACTTGCAATTTTTCAGCTAAAACATAGGTGATTGTGCAGCTTTGCAGAAAATAAATTGCTTTTCCAGGACAAATAAAAAAATACATAAAAGAGCCAAACTCTTGAGCATGCCAGTTTCTGAAACAGTCTTTCCTTGGTGTTGATGCATGACTTTACTTTTCTATACTTAATTTATCTACTAATTGTTTCTGTGTTGCATTATTTGAGTTTGCAGTGAATTGTTACTGGTGAAAGCTAGGTACTTTGTTTCTGAGGAAGGTGGGTCTACATAACCCCAGGTGCAGAGTTGTGCAGATGGGTAGTAGCATGAAAGTTGCATAACTACATTAAGTTTGCTTACCATGGAGCTCCTGAAGGTACAACAGGTCAACAGATAAAGATCAGCTATAAAGTGATGCTGATTTTTTTCCCAGCAACATTATAACAGTTTTTACAATGTGTAAGTGAAGTGAGGATATTTGGAAATGGTACGATTGTGCCTCATTAGAGCTAGTTCAGTGCCACGGGTGTGTTACCACCTTTGGAGGAAAAAAAGAACATAAAACCCACTTAACAAACCCAAAAGAACTATCCAGGGACCAAACGTGCTATTATTTTTAAGTCCTTTTGCACAATTTTATAGCTTTTCAATCTGCAACTACCAGGGAATCTAATCTAGACATCTAGACACACGTTTATTTCAGGGTCATGAAGAAAAGCTAAGTAAAATTCAAAAACAATTGCAGTAAAATCCACAGTAAGGGAGGGCCTAGCTCTGACAGCTTTTAATATTAAGTAAGTGCAATATCTAGGATTTGAGTACTGGATAAAGGTTTAAAACTACCAGGAATACCAGGAATATATCAAAGGTAATAATCTAAGCTACCACTGCTTGTTAGAAATGTGTGTCAGTTAATGTGAGTGAAAATACAAACATCAGTAATATAGCCTATTTTCTTGCAAAAAGCCATTAAAGATTGCAGTTTTAATCAAGGAACATTTCAGCCTTTTAATGGGAGACTTTACTGTAATCAAAGGCTGATGTGGGTCATTAGAATAGTGTTAAAAGTCGGATGACAGCCTCACTACTCTCCTAAGTCTACTTTATTGATTTTATAACAAGGCACTATTGATTATTTGCTATCGATTTAGTAGCCAAATATTCTTATGTTTTCATGTAAAAGTGTAATTGTAAAGCATTTGTACAGCAGCAGATTAACTGTGAATTTTCTGATGAGAAGAATGGATACAATATCCACACAGATTTCCGCCTATCCTTTTCACATATGACTTTGTGTGCGCACACGTTCCCACATTTCTCTATGTTTCTTCAGCAGTCAGAGACTTGACTGAAGAAAATCATTACTAATGCAAGACCTTATATTGTTCTACTCCAACTTAAATTCCTACTTTGCTATAAACCTGGCTAAACCTTATTTCAAAGGGGTTCAACCAACAAACTGACTCCTATGTGTGATGAAAATAGAAAATATTTTAAACTTCAAGTGGTTTACAGATGAATACACTGCTTGGGAGTCAGTCCTAGTGATGTCTAGTGAGTTTTTGTGAGTGTTTTCAGTCTATTGACTTCAGCATCTGATGTGTTCAGCGGTTCTTCAATGAAGGCCTTTCTTGGGCCATTCCTTTTCCTTTAGTTTATCGCACACATTTTTTTTCATGTACGCTTTCATGCTACTACTGGGTATTGTTTTCTTGTGGCAATAAAAATCATTAAATTCTATCTGAGGAAGGGTGCATAAAATAGATGGTTACTTCAGTTCTTCCTGTCAAACCAGGCTTAACTCTAAGCAGTAATGCAGGAGTGCCTCCTCTGGGAATTCAGCAGTTCTGCAAGAAAGTTATCCCTAGGCATTATGTGATGTTCTTCAGCTGAAATGAGGCTGCAAAAATTGAGCTTGTGGAAATTTAAATATTTGCCTTGATTGGTCCCAGATCCACAAATACTGCTGGTGTTTCTTTTCAATAACTGATCAAATTAGCATAATCCTTCCCAGCAGCTTAGACCTTTCAAATGCACCATGGCAAGGTGAAAAACCAATAAAACCCTTTCACATGGAGAAAATTATATTAGAAAAAAAATCTTTCTTCTGCTAATTTTGCATGGGCAAGAAAACAAACTTACCAAGAACCCAAACAATTTAGCAGTCTAGACACGTGCAATCTTATGATCAACTGCAGAGCAGTATAAAAGACCAAAAGCTGTTTCCTGGTTTTCTTTATTAATTTTTTTAAGCCATATACTTTATTGCAGTGTACCTTGTGGTTTTTTGTCGTCTCATCAGGTCCTTTCACCTGAGTCAGAGGGTATTGGAGCCAGTTTAGTGTAACAGTGCCATATGTTTGGAGCAGTGATAGTTTTTTGCTTGATAACCAGATGCAGACTGCTGGATGTGCACTACATTTACAGATCTCCCATGTGAATATTTAGGCCAGTTAGCGGCAGGAGGTTGTGGTCTGTAGTTGTAATGTCATCTGGCACAGGGAGTTAATAGGTTTCATCGTACTGCCTTGACTTGCAGAGCTTCATTTCATCACAGGGTCCCCACCTCTCTTGCTCCAAGGCACCCTCCTTTTCTTTTTTTCTTTCTCTGAAAAAAGTGATAACCCGACATTGCAATTGACACCATAATTAGACGTGTTATCTTCTCAAAACCTTTTTGTCTCAAGGATCACATTCCTGTTCATGTGCCTGTGGAGGAGTCTCCTGTAATATTTAGGATGTGTGACATGGAGGAGCTGCAGGCTTGTAACAAAGGGGAATTTTCTCTGCCACTAAATGTAACACCCTGTCCAATGGGCATTGTAAAACTGAATGTCAAAGCATAAATATTTCAGTGAGGGCAGTCCAGCTGTCAGGGGGCTCATCTGCTGGTTCTACTTTGTTTAAGGGATCATGGTTCAAGATCCAGTGGCAACAATCACCTTTGGAATTACTTCAACACCCTGGCTCTGATTTCACTGAATGACTAAAGTAAAGAAAAAACAAAAACCCCCATGGGATAACTATGCTTGGTCCCCCGTGGGACCAAGCTAACGCAAGATTTTTTAGCAGGTGGTGGCTGCTCTGTCAGTGAGGTCCATATTTGTGCAGTAAATTTTGCAATGGTATCAAAAATGGAAGAAATCTGATGAAAGGAGAATAATGGGGCATGGAGGAGGATGAGGGAAGAGAAGGGAATAAAACAGGAGTGGTAAACTCTTCAGTTACAACTCCAGCGTGTGGCTGACAGTGAGATTTCAAACTAGAGTAACGCAATCCAGACTGGTGGAATTTAGTAATGGAACAGGGTTTGGATTTCCACTTCTTCCTGAAGCATTTTACACATTAGAAACACTTCAGGACAAAATATGCTGAAGGACAAAATCCTCAGTTGAGTGGAAGAGGTTGACAGGAAAATGATATGGTTCATGGATTAAGCTGGCACTGTGACACTGGTAGCAATGTGTGAGCAGAAGTCTGCAGGAATTTGCATTTTGGCTGCAAAGGTTAGGTGGTGCAAAGATGCTCTCAAGAGCATTCAGCAAATTGCTCTACAGTGGTGGGGAAATCTCAGATGTGGGGAAGGAGGGCTTCCCCAATGATATCTCTGAGACTGAAAACTTGTCCTCATCTACTGGTGCTTATTGTGACACGCAAACAACGAACACTAGACTTGATGAGTTGTTTTAGAAATTATGGAGTGAAGCAAAATATTCAGAGAGACTTTTAGTGGGTGTAAATTACCCTTAATTGCTTGCAGTGAGGGGGACTATTCCTTTAAGTTGAGGATCTTATTCATGATCTGAATGTTTTCAACAAATCAAGATTGCCCCTGGGAGATAGTGCATAATAGTGTCTTTTTGACATTAGCAGATTGTTTTGGCAAAGTAGAGTAGTAACATTTTTCAGTTTAGCAGTGTATACCAGTACACTGTGGCTTAAATATAGTTTAATTTTTGTACAGCAGATGGGAGAAAATGTAAGGTTTATGATGTATATTGAATGAAAAGGTTATTTTTTTTTCAAATGTATATTCTTCAGTCTGAGGTTTTATATATCAGCCAGCTATTTAGGAACATAAACTAGTGTTTGAATATCTTGTGGATATTTTTTTTGGTTTTTTTTTTTTTTTTTGGTTTTGTGTCTTTATTTGATTCTTACAACTGTTTACTTGGACAGCATGTTACTGCTTAGTTGAGACATGCTACCTGCACTGTCCAGATCACATAACATACTCTCCAAATTACACACCAGTTCTATTACTCTGTATTTTTCATATTTGTTATTGCCCGGACTACATGTAAAACAAATAGGGAAAAGAAGCTTAGATGTGAAAGCTAGAGCTTAATGCTTTAAATGCACTAGTAGACAATTTTATTTTTAAAGGCCTAAGTTAATTTTTAGGTTGGCAAAGTGTGATTGAGGAGATATGATTCGGTTTACCCCTATTTAGGGAGGGGAGTAGCATTTTGGAGATCAGAAACAAGATGTAAGGTACACCTTTATTCTAGGCTAGCTAATGATATCAAAAGTGTAAAAATTTCTGTTTTGTATATTCTGAATCTTGTTTGTGCAGAAAGAGATGTCATTTCGTAAAAGAGCATCTTTAAACAAAAACTAGAAAGTGATTGCAGGTCAGTTTTGCCATCACACTCAAGTCAGTAAACACAGATGACAGTGAAGACACTGGAATCAGAGCACTGAATACCCTCTGTCCCTGTCAGTGTTAGTTTTATCCTCTGCTGCAAGTGCAACCCTGAACACTCAAGCTGTGACTTAATGAAGAAAAAGCCACCAACTGCACCTCTTAGTTTTCAATTTTGTGAATGCTGTGACATTGCTTATGTGGTCTTGTAGACTTGATACTTATGGACATCATAGAACAGGTGATGTTGAAATGCTAGTTATGCTTGGACAAAATTAATCAAATCTGTATAAAATGTCTATCTATCTATCTATCTATCTATCTATCTATCTATCTATCTATCTATCTATCATCTATCATCCATCCATCCATCCATCCATCCATCCATCCATCCATCCATCTCAGTAAGAAAGGTAATGAAATGCAATTTAATAAATTCTTCCCAAATTCTTCCCAAAACAGAATTATTCCCAAAACAGAAATTATTTTTAAATACAAGAGACTTCTGCTTTTGGAGGTATTACATATAAAAGGCAGTGTGCTGGAAGACTATAAATAAAAACCCTAAAAAAAGGGCTTTAAGAGGAATAGGAAGACTTATCTTGAAGAAGAGAAAAAAGGGAGGGAAGAGTGTTTCAGAGCAGAAAGTGCTGCCACACAGCTGAATAAAAATAATTGGAATTTTGGAGTCTGTGTGGTGAAAGTATTTGAGAATGAGTAAACCACAACAACGGTTTTTTTCCAGGAGGTGTGAGTATTCTGCTTTTCATCAGATTGTGCTGTCTAGCATATGGACTGTTTTTCAGTTGGTATTTTGGGTGCGTTTTTCAGTTCTGTGCTGTGGTGTGTGGCTGGGGACCATGGCACTCCATATGGTGGCTTTCATACTTTCCTGCAGGTGTAAAAGAAAGGATATAAGAGAACACTGTTTGAGATAAAGGTTAGAGCAATTCTAGGTTTGAAATGTCTGTTCTGAGCAAGAACAAGACATTTCAAACTGCTTAGTGAAAAGACTCTAACATATTGTAAATGTTTTACTGACATTTCTTAAGAAAATCCATTTTGTATTTTTATCTCTGTTAAATAACAATCTGCTGCCTCTTTGAAATAAACTGACAGTTTATCAATATCAGATGTCTTTAACATGATGTAACTTAGACACAGAGAGGGTAAATCAAGGATGCAAAAAACAGCCTCTACTACAAACAACGCTTACCGTAGCTGAACAGAGCAGTAGGAAGTGAACATATCACAGGGAAAGCACAGCTACTTCCTTAGCACTCATTGGCAGCCCTCTCAGTAATTACTGTCATATGGTCATGATGTACCCAAAGGGCCAGATCAAAACTGAGTTATGACTAGTTGGGATTAATCATTTCAAAGTAGGCTCTTCTAACGAGGATGACACCTGCTTGTTAATCCTGCTGTGACAAGAATTTTGGTCCATGTTGAAGTGATGTCTTTTATAACTGTAGCATCATGTTTTCAAAATTAGGGTCTTTAGGTAAGGCTTGCTTATTCTTTTCATTTTGCCTGTAGGGAGACACTGGATTTTCCTATTTGGAAGCTTTCAAATTGCTGCTGCTTAGCAAACACGCTCAGTGGGTTTGTGGTTTATCCCACCAGCCTCTAAGCAAAGCCTTTCTGGTGCAGGGCACTACCACAGAAGGGATTACAATAAAAAGGCTTTAAATACAGTCTGTAATCAGAAGAGCTTTTTATTTGTTTCATGTTTCTGCCCTCTAGGTACCTTTGGCAGCACAATGCATGGGCGTTCTGCAGCTGAAAGAGCCTGACATACTGAAAACAGATAGTGGATATCTCATTTCACTCAGTTTTAGTAGTAATGGGTAGGACTATGATAATCAGTCCAGAGTCTTTAATGTGTATGTGATTTAATGTCTAGCCTTTTTAGATTAATTAAAAGTATAAAGGATGAAATCTTCTTTCTTCCGTGGCTTCCTAAGTAGCAGCAGTTCACTCCAAATTAATACCGTTATCTATTTTAATTTCATCCTTATTTCCACTTCATGTTTGGCACTTCGTAAATGCTTCTTGTCTCCCTTATTGCTCACTTGGACAAGGAGGATGTCTATTTAGGAGATAGCTTTGCTTATCTGGTGATTCTTCTAAAAGGGGAAGCTATGTTTGGTTCTGACTGACAGAATTTATACTTTTAAAAATATTATGCTAAGTATACATTTTTACATGGGCAGAGAAGGCTCACAGTCATAAAAGGCAGAAAAGAGTCTTGTTAAGTATTGAAGTTTGTCTTTCTAAAAAAAAATATTCTTTTTATTAGTAAGTCTCATGAGCTATAAAATTATTAAAATTTTAAATGAAAACTGATTTACATTTGTTAATTCTGGAAATCATTTGTAATTACATCTAGGTTTCATTGAAAATACAAAATGACATTATCTCCTGATCTTTCTGGGCATATTTCTGTATAAATATATAAAGTAGTCTACCATGTTTCTTACAATGCCTGACATTTGCTTTAGGAATGTAGTGCAATTGAGTGGGGAGACTCAGGGCTTTTTACCAGGTCAGATTCAGATCAGAACAAATCACAGCATCTGGTGTACTGTGACTAAGAATCAATCAAATTGTTCTGACGCATCTTATTCTCCTTCATTTTATTTTTGAGTTATATGGGAGAGAGTTAATCTAGGATATATCCCTGCCATTATTACAACTTGCTGCGTCTAGCTGGTTTGTAATTATATCATAGTAATGGCAAGTAAAGCAGACAGTAGCAGACAGAAGAGAAAATATCAAGCAAAATTACTGTAAATAACTACACTTACTCTGATTATTTTAAAGAGCAACAGTTTTAGCATTTATACTGTAAAAAATCCCCGGTGTATTAAGAGAACATTTAGGAGAAAACTTTATAGCTATAAATACAGTTATATCAGCAGTAGTAATGCCATCCAAGAAGTTCACTATAAACTCTGAGAGATTTATGTAAACTCATTGGTGTTGATGAGGAGAAAAGTAATGAATAAACAGTTTCAATGCATGATGTGAAAGCTGCAAAGAATTTGCATTCTCTAAAAAAAATTAAAATTCTGACAACAGTTCTTGTCTTTTTCCTGTATAGGTACCCATTACACCATTTCTTTGGTGAAGGCTATTCAGCAGTGGTGACATCTTCCAATCGGCCGCTCTGCAGATTTTTATCTCCGGACTCCCAGCTGACACCCTGCCGGAGGCTAGAGCTACTGAGACAACTGGAATTGTGCCTGCTTTGGTCAAGGTTTTTTCTTTCATCGAGGAAAAAAAAAAGAAAAACAAGATGAAGTTGGGCAAAGTGGAGTTTTGCCATTTTCTTCAGATACTAGCTCTTTTCCTGTGTCTTTCTGGGATGAATCAAGCAGAGATCACAAGGTCCAGGTCAAAGCCCTATGTTCAATCAGGGAGGACGAGAACCAAACGCAGCTGGGTGTGGAATCAGTTCTTTGTGCTGGAAGAATACATGGGTACAGACCCACTCTATGTAGGAAAGGTAGGGGATTTAAATAAACTTTGGAGGGTGCAGATGCCTGCTTTTTGATGTGTTTATATGATGCAATCTAAAATTTGTAATTCTGTCAGCCCAGAACAGCAACACATTGCATTCTTGTAAGAATGCAAGGTTCCTGTTGCAATTTTCTTTAAGAGCTGTACATATTAGCACTGCTTGTTTAACAGAGTATAGTAATGGAAGTGTTTCACCACCACCGATAGGAAGAATATATTTATTACTTATACTAGGTTTTAAAACAGAGGAACGAAACAATGAGTATTCTTTTTTAAGAGTTAACAGCTAGTCCCAGAAAAAAAGTTCTGTATTATGTTGTTTGCTCCCTAAAACTCAGCACTACTGAAAGCAAGAGAGAAAGCATCAGGCATCTGTGGGTGTGATGAGTGAAAAAGAGGGCATGTCTGCATTACTGCTTTTCTTTGACATTGCCTGGCTGGCAGATTGTCACCTTGGGGGCCTCGCTGTCCTCTGTGCACAGCACAGCCTTGTGGCTTTACCTCGCCTGTGATGGGCACAGGTCCAGTAGAGAGCCAGCCCTTTTACATCAAGGCATCCCAAATGGTTCTTTCTGAGCGCCCGTCGCCGCACATGGAGCACACTGAGCACAGCTGTGAATCCGGGACTTAGCTCATTTACTGCCTTGTGCTAGTGGGTAATACGCTGCCTTCAGCAATTATGCAGGGGAAAAAAAAGCCCACAAAACAAAACCCCCTCTTGTGTTTCTCTGTAACATTTATGTGTAATCATCTTATTGAAAGGAAAACCCATTTTCTCTGTAATATCAGAATCAATAAATAGAGTTTCTCATTAAAATACAGCAAATGCATAGAAAACAAGGGAGTGACAGCTTTTGGCACAACAGCACGCTTACAGAAAAAGAGATGAAGTAATCTGAAATCCACTGCTTCAAATATACCAGTGCAATGAATTTCAGCTTACTTAATTCATCCTACTGAGACAAAACCTTGATGTTTGTGTTAATGCAGTTAAGCACTTAGAATTTAATCACGCCAACGGAATAATCAAGTTAAATAGGGAACTGCTTTCATGATTGCAGCTATCGGTGTGTTTAGGTGTTTTTCTGAATTGGGACTGGTACTTTGCATAATTGAACCCTTAAGAAAGGTGTGCTAGAATCAGAAATGTCATCTTGTGGTCTTGAAAGTTTTGGTAAAGTTTTACATTATGTAGCAGTATCCATCCTGATGCCACACAGCTGCTGGTTGCCTGGTTAGGCAGATTTGTCCCCAGGTTGGAATTTCTCTTGTGGCTCTGGAAATGGCCTATTTGGCATTCCTTCCTACTGATAAAAAAAGAAGTGTGGCTTGCAAATTTGAATTTCTCTCCTGGAAAAGAAGCATCTTGAAATACTTGAGTGAAGACTAGTTTTGATCTGTAGTAATTTTCATATTCAGTCGATTGCTATATTATGGCCAAAAATGCTGTGGTAGTGCTGTAGTACATGATATTTGCATGCATGTGGTTATTTTTAGTTTCACAGTCTGCTTTTCCCTGTCCTTTGCAAGAGTCCTAGCATTCACAACCAGATATCTTCCAAAACACAACCTTTTTCCCCCCCTGAAACATTCTGTGCCCAGCCTGCTTTTGTATCAGCAGTATGAATTGTTGGCTGAGGAATTTGTACCAGCAATCCATTTTGTAGGAAGAGCAGATAAGAATTTTCACTTACAAAAAGAAGCCCATCTTCCTGGAAACACAGTCCTTGCTGAGCATCTTGTAAGATAAGATGTGCCCAGTTCCTAACCTTCTCACTGTAGAGGCTTTTCACTGTGTGGCTCCTGAGGTGCAGTCATGACCGAAGCCGCATTCCCACACAGGGAAGCAAAAAGGTGAAGAAGTGAATTTCTTTCTGTGTCTTAACATATTATGTGTAGCGCCGCTACAAGTGCGGCTGAAGTGAGCAGCAGTCACCTTCATCTCCCTCTTCTCCTCTTAAAAACATTGTTGCTCTTGTTTCAAATCCTTTGCAGGCAGGTAGGAGCAGAGAAGACCAAGATTTGGATAGGAAGGATGGATTTTTTTTGTCTTATTTTTTTTTTTTTT
>LTAT01000004.1:101444584-101463630 GCA_003286495.1 Chlorodrepanis virens | reverse complement strand
TTTTTTTTTTTTTTTTTTTTTTTTTTTTTTTTTTTTTTCCCTTGGTGAGGAAGCTGCAGCAAGCAAAAAGCTCTCATAACTCACTTTTCTCATCAAATGAAGTGGAAGCAGCAACCAGACTCTGCAGAGTGCTCTGCTTCTGGGGAGGCCAGTCCTGTGCTGCCTTGTGCTCAGGGTGCTTTGCAGGGTGCCAATCTAACTGCACATCCAGGAAGGAGGGACCTTCCTCCAGCTTTTAAGGGCTGTGAGATAAAAAGGCTGCAGAAACACTCAAGCAAATGGAGCTGTAATGCGGAATACTGTCTCCCTGCCACTATTCAATTTTACAAAGCCCTAGGCAATTCTAGTTGGAAGGCAGCGTTTGGGGGATGTTAGGGTTACATGGCAAATCATTCAAGAGTTGTGAAATACCAATGTTAGTTCCATGTTCAGCACTAGCTCTGTCCTCCTGGGTGTCTGCATGCTGACACTTTAATTACAAGATCATGCAGAGTAAAACCCTTTTCCTCGTAAATAATGTAGTAGGATTCCTATTCACCTCTGTAAAACAAGTCCTTCCCTTAATTTTTCAGTGTTTTCATGTTTGTTTAACGAGGCTTCACATCTATACCTGAGGTATACTGCAGCCTTCCTTCTTGATATCCTTTTTTCATTTTCCTAAATGCGTATGTATTTTTTTTATTAAGGCAGCAGGGCCTGTTTCTCATGTGACTCTGGAGAAACCTCTGGAGGAGTTCCATTAATTTCATTCTAATAGGAGTCAGAGGTGACAGAAGTTTGGTGCCATTTTATTCTCTTATTTTAAAATTTAGGTCCTTCCCCTCTATGATATGAATTTTAATCATCTTGGATGTAATTCTGAGCACTTCTTAGGAGGTGCTTAACATGTAATCAGATTGTGGACTGAACCATGTACAATTCTTTTCTGTCGGTCAGCACAGCACGTTATGTTCACTTGAAGGGCTGAAGCATTTAACTGTTTAACGCATTAAAACTGTTTGGATAGGCACTGTTCTCTTCCAGACATGCCATGTAGGAGGTGAGGCAGTTAACTATGATGCTTATTGAGCTAGAAGCATAGCTGGCTTCTGTTTGCTGGAAAATGTTTACTATTGCTTGGTAATATGTTTTTGTAAAATGCCTTACTCTGTATTTTCCTTGTAAATTATGGTAATGGAATCTATTTGGAAAAAAAATAGTATAGAGCAGTTTTAAATGATTTGAAACATAAGCACCTAAAATTAGGAAAATTTTTGTTGAATATGCTATTATGTTGAATATTTGAAAAGTTGCATATGGTCTTGGAATTGAAGTTTCCATGGGTGCACATTGGCAAAAAGGGGTACAGTAAAAGTAGAACTTGAACATTTTGTTGGTACTTTTTTGGTTTTGTTACATAACTATCAGACATCCAGGGTTTGGGGTGTTTTGGTCTGATAGGTTTGGGATTATTTGTTTTAATCTGTTTTTAATCTTCATCTGCTAGAATGATAGTCTCATCAAAAGCATTATAATGACACAAAGTCTCTGCCAGTAATAATTTCATTTTTCTTATTAAAAAGTTAAAAATACCCCAAACAAACAAAAGAAGCCACAAACAAACCTGAAGAAGGGAAACAGGTTATTGAACTCCATGTGAGATGCTGATTGATAGCTGGCTTCACTGATTTCTTTAGGATCCAAACCAACTCTCCTTTTCCAATTGCTCTAAATTTAGGTATAGTTACAGGGCAGTTTCAAGCTTTTTGCTGAGTTAAACTCTTCCCTTGAGATCTCACTAACATATGAAGGACTCAAAATAAAAACCAGAGGCTCTTGACTGAGCACAAACCCAAAAAGGTAGTATGTAACTTTGAGAGGCTCATTGGTAATTCTCAAAAATAATGCTTTGAACTCATAAGATGCCCTGAGTGTTGTTTTTTATTTATAATGTAAGAGAAAGTAAAGCAAAAGTGCTAACCTGTATTTTCTAGATTGCAAAATAAAGAAAAATAGTTAAATGAGTGAACTAAGAGCCTCTAGTTTCCTAGATCTCACAGTCACTGCCTTCCAACACAATTTTACCTGCCTTTTCTGACTGTCTTAAGGTAACTAAACCTGTTGGATTCAATTTCCAAACATGGACAAAAGTGCATAGAAGCAAATATTTGCATTATTATTTCCTGGAGTAATACAGAATGAGGTGCATGTGAAAAAAGAAATGAAGTTAAGCATTTCCTAAAAAATTACATCATTTAAGAGAATTTGCAGGTTCTACAAGTTTTAAGAGAACTTACAGGAAGGATGGGTTTTTAAAGCACCCATATAACAAGTCTATGTTATTATTAGCATAGAGAGTGGGTAGTTTTTTTCCAGTCTCCTCATTTTGGAGGGAAGGAGGCTGGATAGGGAAGGATACTGGGGTTTTAGATTAATGCTTTGTTTTTCAAAGGTGTTGGTGAATATTTCAATAAGGTGACAGAATGACTCACATACTTTATTTATCTGTGGTGTGACCTTGTCTCAGGCCATACGGATGCAGTCAGCAGTAGTGCTCTTTTCATAGAATCATAGCCTGACAATTTCAGATGTGGCTGACGAATTTTGACTGAGTTAGATAATAAGTGTCTTTGCTAAAATACTTTAAGGCAGTGAGTACTGTGGAAGTGCTGGCCCCTCAGTCAAACTCAGACTGAACTGTGGGAATATTACAGGCATTTTGGGAAATGGAGAGGATATGGGGTGATATAACAAAGGCTAAATATAGGTAAAAAGGACTGGGCTGCCTCACTTGCACATAGTGAAGAAGGAGGTTAGTCAGGTGCAATTCCCTGGAGGGATCTGACCCTCCTGCTGCTTCTAGAGGCATCCACAGGGACTAGGGCTCTCTGCTCAGCTTCAGTCTCTGTTTTTTACCCTCCAAGCATCCTGTGCAAGGTAAATATTCATGTCTGCTCTGCAAGTAAGCTCCTGGCTGAGAGTACCCACAGCTCTGCAGGTTTTTGTTCATTTTCCACCCCAAGAAGTTTAGGAAACAAAACCATTCAAACACACTGAACTCAGACAAACTATTTTTCATCTGTCTTTGTGGCCGCTGTGTGGAAAACAGACAGCATAATAACTCAGAAGGAAATTTCCCCTTTGTTATATTTTTCCTCACTTTCTATTTGTGTTATCTTTACTTTTATCATAATCTTTGAAGCACTGTTGTTTTATATACTCCCAGAAGGCCATTTAAGGAAGGGAAAAAGAAGCTCTGCTGTATTTCTGATATTTATCCATCTCAGGAACTCTTTGCTTTTCTCTGCTATGAAAATTGATAACAGTTGACTTTTTAAGTAAAATGGGACACGCCATTCTTGTCAAGTATTTTCCTACCAAAAGTGCTGCAAATGGAATGAATGAATGAACAGCCAAAATAATTAAGTCCTGCTTACTTGCTTTATGTATTGAATAGGTCTTAGGGAAGTGATGTTTCAGTTGTACTGCACATGTATGACTTTATTATCTCAACTTGTTCTGTCCAGTCCCAGTATCACACACTTTTCTTCACTGGATAGTCTCTGTTGTCTCTTTGTGCTATTTCCATGCTATAATTCACATGGATTACCCTGAATAACTGAGAGATGACTGACAACCCAAATGTTCCCTCCTCAGCATGCAGGGCTAAAGTGTCTCTGGGGAGAATGGTGAGATTAAGGCACACAGGAAGAATTATCCAAAAGGATAACCTAAAATCTGCTGCCTTTTCCTGGTTGATTTCATCAGCCTGACCAGCTACAGAGTAATTTCTTCTCTCCCTCTTTACTGGAAGTCCTCTTCTCTCATAGCTGAATGGATACTAGAGAAGCTTTTATGCCAGGGACTTAAAGTGATGACAATTTCACAAGCCCAAGCACTAAAAGACAATTTGTATGTAATTTCATTATTAAAAGCGATAATAGAGTTGAGAGACTTATGGTTGGATACTGAACCAGAACATGTAGCTTTTTGATCTCTTTCTATAATATAGAACATTGATCCTTAACATGTGCCATTACAGAAGAGGAAGGTTAGTGAAGGTGATGAAAACATCAGTAAATTAGGCAGCCCTCATGGCAATTTTTTCGTTCAATGGCACAGCCCTGCTATTTATGTAATCCTGTAATATCATTTCTGTATTTCAGCAGAATGAGAGGCTCTACCTGCAGTGCTCTGCTCTGGATGTGTTTTGGGCATTATTTAAAACTAAATTTTATGAGTCTGACAAAATAAAAAAGCAACAGTAAAAGCTAATTTTGCAATTATATGTAGAGGAGAGGCTCCTGCATGCTTGGTTATCAGAAAATGCCTTATTTTCAGGAAAGAATGAGATTTAAAGCTCTGATGTCAGTCAGGCTGATGCTGCTTCAGCTGACATTCCTTCTCCTTTTTGTCTTCAGAGATTGTACTTGGTCCCTTAGTTCTTGTTGTTGGCTGTCATTCAGCACAGAGTTTTATGTGCGTCCTCTTGTCTCACAGTTCTGTGTCAATGGCATTAGAAATATAGCACTGTAAAACTATTGCTACCAGGATCTGTGAGTATTTGCATTGTTCTAAGACTAAAGAAGTCCATTCATGAATTATTCTCCTATCTAAAATGCAAGCAAACACACCCCCCACTCTGAGGCAGTGGTCTTATAAGGCGAGAAAGCAATGACAGAATTCAGAGAACTGCAGTGTTAGTCAAAATCTGAAAATAGTTTGAGAACAGTGGGTCACTAGTGCTGTTTTCCATGAAGACAGAATATTTCATTTCTAAAAATGAGACTCATGCAACATTTTAAAACATTATGAACATATAATTGAGAGCTCTGTCCTGCCTTTACTTCCCAGTGTTTATAGATGACAAGTCTTTTGTTACTTTTAAGTGCAGACCTGTTTATAATATCTATGTTTGTACAAGGCTACATCTTCTTTCAGACCAGTAAAGATAAAGGATGTTTTCCAGTTGCTTTCGAAATATCTGACTGCATATGCTTTATAGTTTTACATCTTGTAGCCTGCTGTCACACTACCTTTTCATGTTGCCTTTTTTCACTTATACATCTTCTGTTACCCATAAGTGTCTGTCTGCAGACTCATTGGGCATTCGTTTCATCTATTAAGTATTTTCCATGTGTCAACATCTAAAAGTGCTGCCAGGACTGTTGCTGCCTTGTCATAACTCTACTGCTGAATTTCTTCTTTGCTTCACAATTTTTTTTATATATTATACTGCATTTTTTAATTTCCTGGCCCCTCTTTTTTTTTCCCCCAATAATCACTTAATAAAATAGCACCTGGGTATATATGTCAATGTTTTAGTGCTAACTTTGACCACTTAAAGGGAGAACCTGGGACAATATATTTAAGGATTCTAAAAAAAATATCAGGGAATGTTTCCTTTGCATGAAATAAGCTGGCTTTTACATAAATACACTGATGATAAGTGCTGGAAATCTCTTCAGTATTTTCTTATTATCTCAGCACTATGAATTTCCTTGGAAGAGGTAGCTGAGCAAAGTGCTAACGGTGGAGCTGCTGAGAGAAGAAAGATGTTATTACACTGAGTTGCTCAGTTCTTTTTGAATAACTATTAGCTATCTTATGCTACCAGCATCTTCTCTGTCACTTTTGCACTGGAAGAGATACTTACTGTCATGTAAATTAGAGACAAGTAGCTCTTAGAAAAGACAGTGGAGTGTGTGCTCTAGAGGAACTCTAATTCTGTCCCAAACGTTCAAACCTTGGTCATGGTATGAGTACCAGCCTATACCAAAAGCAGAAGTTTGAGGATGTCATAATGCTTTATCTTTCTTATAACTTCAAGGTTATAAGAAGGAGAATTAGCCAGTTAAAAATAGGCATGGGGATTGTTCACTTGATATAAATAAATGTTGTGAACACCTAGGTATAATTCATTTGAGCTCAATGTATAAATGGGAACCCTCTTAACCTTTGCAGGCAAGTGTAAACTTAGCCAATGAAGAAGCTCATTGGCAACAGATACTGATCACCAAAATCAGTAAACAGGTTCATAAAGTTGAATATATTTAATATTATTTTTTGCAGATGTTCTTGAAAAAAAATACTACCATTAACATTTCTGTCAGTGTAAAAATATTTGGTGATGTTCCAGCCCTGTGCTGTTGCAAAAGTAATATTGTTATTTATGTAGGTGTAAGGCACACACTATGGTAGTAGCACACTACAACTCATAAACATAGCAAAGAATAAGCCTTATTTTTTCTTCCAGATAAATAGGAATGCCAAGAAAGATATAGCTCTTCTGCATACAGAAATTCATGCGCCATTACTCATGTACCAGGAAATACAAAATATGCCTTACTGACTTTGTCTCAAGCTTTTTCAGAGTCCTCCTCTGGGAGAAGAAGCTAATTCTAAACATTCAAAAAGAAGGCAAAAAGTTTTTTAGTATGTTTTGATTATTAAATTATGCTGTTCATAGAGTAACTGAAAATTTAGTCCAGAATCTTCAGATCAGTTTTATACAGCCTTGGAGACCATTTGAGAGTATTAATGTTGCAATACAAATATCTGATCATTTCAAAAATGAATTTTAACTGATTTTTTTTCTGTAGGTTAGTGAAAGAGGAATACTGAGGATTTATTTGCAACATATATTCCACTATTTGAGAGTGAAGAAATAGTGGCTTCCATTTATATAGTACTCTAATGTTCCTAAAACACCAAAGAGATGCATTGTGATATTGTGTGTGGTTTAAAAGGCAAATGCTAAGAAAAACAAAGGGCACTCTTACATAATATTCTTCCTATAACACAGAAAATTCTTAGGCCCTCTCTGAGTAGAAAGAAAGAAATATAATGTCATTTTCTAGGTGATGTAAGATTTTTCTGCATGAATTCCACAAAACATTGCCAGAGTCATACTGTTTCATTTAGTTTTCCTGTTTCTGTAAATCATGAGAAATTACCTTAAGGATTAACAAGACATACAATTCTGTTGCTGTGGAGTATGTGTGAGAAGAATTGAACCCAAAAAGTTATTTTTCATTTGAAATGCTTCCAAGATATGGAAAATCTGGTAGTTGGATTGTACATGTGTAAGGATGATAAGCTGCTTAAACACTTCATACTGAGGTACCAAATTGTTACCCTGCTGACTAGGCAATCAGGCAATTCATTTCCTTACAAGGTAGGCAGGTGCTGTATTACATGAATTTTAGCTTGTTATCCTGTAACAATGAAAAGTTTCCATACACAGCTGGGAAAAGCAGATGGTCATTTCTTAAGTTTCCATAATCATGGTATAAACGTAATGCCATAAATTAGCAAAATACTTAACTTGTCTTTCTAACACAATCTATACACATTATATGGGCAGAGCAGGCATTTGGAAAAGCGCTTGGCATGTTTTTATGTTTCTTTTTTAACTGGCAGGGCTGTAATTCTACACAGTCTACATATTAAAAACTGTTTAAATAATTCCACTTGCTCCTGGATGTTTATAATCTTCATGTGTATGTAAACTGTTATCCTTCCCACCATCTTTCACCCTTTAGCACTTAGCTGTTGCTTAGCCAAGCAATACTTTTAAAAGGTTTTCCTTTTGAGTCAGCACTGTAGTCTTGTGTTCATCCATACTGCTCTTTCATTCATCCCCTCCTTTTTTTGAATATCTTCTTGACAGTGAAAAGCTGTGAACAAAAGCACACTATTGTTGCTTCATCTAAACAGGAAATAAGCCAAGTGAAACTGTTACTTCCTTTCTCATTGTAAGATTCAAATTGCACTATTCATGTTTGTCTCTTTCTTTGCAAATTCATGCCCACTACCATGCTGAGAATCTTAAAGCCTTATTGCTTTTCTGTTGTTTTTTTTTTTTAATCTTTATGCTGAATCAAGCATACTTCTGAGCGAGTATCAGTCTCAAAGCAGTGGAAATAATAGTTGTTTGAAATGTTTCCATTTGTTTGACTGACAACCAAGTGAAGCCATGTCAAACAAGGTTGACATGGAGCAAACATGCAGGAATTAGAATGATAGCACTGATGAAGCATATACACAAATGGGTATATACGTCTAGGAAGCAACGGAGGGACCTCACATGGAGGAATAGTTCCTGCTTATACTGACACATTTATTTAATTCAGATTTATTTTAAGATTCAAGGAAAGTGTAAAAATTCTAGCCTATTTTGGTTTTAGTTCAGGAAAATAGAGATTGAAAAAGTTAAAGAGAAGAAAAAGTATGCCAAAGAGTAAGTGTGAGAGGGGAAGGGACAGGATGAAGCATTTTACTTTGTTTTTATCACTCTGGAGCCTGATGTAAAACTGGAATCAATGAGAAAATAAATTTAGATTAAGATATATCAACAATCTAATCACAAAATGGCTTTGATTAGGAGAGAACACAGTGGGTTTTCTGGTCCAACCTCCCTGGTCTAGCAAGGTCATCCCAGAGCATATGGCATAGGATTGTGTCCAGACAGCTCTTGAATATTTTCAGTGACGGAGACTCCACAACTTCTGTGGGTAGCCTGTTCCAGTATGTGGTCACCTGCACAATAAAAACATTCTTCCTTGTGTTGAGGTGGACTTTGCTGTGCATCGGTCTCTGCCTGTTGCGTCTTGTTCTATTGCTTGGTGAAGAATCTGGCTCCATCTTCTTGGCACCTCTCTTCAGAATCCTATAGACATTGGTGAGGACCCCTTTCAGTTGTGTCTTCTTGAGGCTGAACAGGCCCAGCTCCCTCAGCCTGTCCTTGTAAGACAGAAGCTCCCGTCACCTAGGCATCCTTGTTGCCTTCTCTTTGACCTGTTCCAGGAGCTCCATGAAGCTCCAGGAGCTTTCTCTTTTATAGAGGAGTCCAGAACTGCAGCACTCCAGATGTGCCTCACCTGGGCTAAATAGAGGGGCAAGATCACTTTCCTTGACCTGCTGGCAATGCTGTTCCTAATGCACCCCAGGATCCCACTGGCTATCTTGGCCACAAGAACACACTGGCCCATGGACATTTTGTTGTCTACCAGGACCCCCGGGTCCTTCTCCAAAGAGCTGCCTTCCAGCAGGTCATCCTCTGTCTGTCCTGGTCCATGGGGTTATTCTTTCCCAGGCAGGGCCCTGCACTTGCCTTTGTTGAATTGCAGACAGTTCCTCTTTGTTAATCGCTCCCACCTGTTGAGGTCCTCCAGAAGGGCTGCCCAACTTTCTGGGATATTGGCCAGTCTTGCTGGCATTGTGTTGTCAGGGAACTTACTGAGGAGACATCTAACCCTCCATCCAAGCCATTGATCAATAAGTTAAATACTGGGTGTAGTTTTGAACCTTGGGACACACCACTAGTGACAGGCCTCCAACTGCACCCTGTGCCACTGACTGCAACCCTCTGGTTCAGCCAGTTCTCAGTCATCCTCACTGTGCACTCATTCAACCCACACTTCCTGAATTTGCCTATGAAGATATTGAGAGAGACAGCGCTGAAAACCTTGCTGAAGTCAAAGTAGAAAATATCTACTGCCCCCATCCCTCGAAGCAGTTTCCTTGCAGAAGGCAATCAGGGTGGTCCAGTGTGACTTGCTGTTAATGAATCCATGCTGGCTACTCCTGATCACCTTGTTGTCATCCACATGGATAGAGATGGTCTTTTGAATGAGGACAGGGATTGAGGTAAGGATCACCTTAAGTGTAGGTCTTAATTCCCTATGCTCTTTGCTAAAGAAGCTGTATGCATCTGTATGGATCACACATTGCTTTAGGTCACCTCAATCCACCCCATGGGTTCTAGAAAGCAGACCTGACTTGGTTATGTTAGCACAGATGGAAAAGGAGGGCAGATAGCCAGAGATCCAGTAACATACAAGTTTTAAAAATATACAGGGGAGTAGGTCTGTTAACTAGAAGACGTATTTGAAAGAGGCAAAAAAGGTTAAGTTCATTTTTAATCAAAAGAGGAAAATGTCATGTGCAGCAAGGTAATCTGTGATACAAGACATCAAAAGCAAATATCATCAAGACAAAACCTAGTAGAACAAATTTTTATGCTTCTTTAATGACACTAAGGAAGCAATGAATAGAAAATGAAAGATGTAAATATTTCTTATAAAACATTACTGGAGAGGGCTAGAGAATTTGGAATTTGTTCAAAAAAAGCCTAAAACATGAACAGCAGAGTGCCAAACAGCACAGGACAAGAAAGAATAGCATTCCATACACAGAGGTTCCAAGAATTACTGGGTCAAGATAAAGCATGGATAAGTAAAAAACAACATGAAGATCTGGAGGAGTCCATCTGAGCTCTCAGCAGACGGATTGACGGATGTAAATATGGTCAGCTGTCAGGAAAGTAACTGGACCATGTCCAGACTGTTTCCAAATCAAGAACCAAAAATCAAAATGATGAGTTCTCTGGTCTACCATTTAGGAAGGCAGCTCATACCTTACAAAGCAATTTTTTCTTGTGTGCTAAAGGGATGAAATAATGACGTCCATGGTTTTCAGAACTTTAGTCGACACCTTTCCTTCTAGACTGGTATTTTGACATTGATCATTTCATGTAACTATATTTCCTCCCATCTGTTTGCAGGCTGCATGAGAATTTTTTCATGCAGACTAATTTCAATGTCCTGTAAAAATTAGATGCTGTCCCATACTATCTAAGTCACAGTATCTCATTGAACAATTTCCATTCATCTTTTAGTAAGCAGAGATGGGTAGACAATGATGGTCCATTCTGCTAGTCTGATGACAAAGTCATATTTCTGGATTTTAGTTTTTTTGGCAATTCTACTTCTAGTAGCACAAAGTGAAGTCAATGACTGCCTGATGTGTGGGATGATACAGACTGAGGGCCCAGGTGCTTTGTCAGGCTTCCAAAATACCTGCCAAGCAGAAAATGAGACTGTAAGGAAGATGGAAAGATTAAGACATCCACCTTGATGACAGATCCTTCTGCTTTAAAGATATAAGGGTCTGTATCTATATACCATATTAAAAGGGAAGATATTTACCTTTGCTTCTGAAATTATGTCATCATATGTGTTTTAGACAGTGGCCAGTCTTCCAGTTCTGATTCTTTGATGCATGCTTTCTATTATGCTTAAAATGCAAATATCATTTTGGAACACAGTTTGAGGCTTTAGCAGGATGAGGTAACAATTTTTGTCTCAGATTATATTTTTTGGAACATTACTTTGTAAAATAATTAGGAGGAAAGAAGGAAGACATACTGCAGATTCACCTTCAAGGTTAGAAGAGTTAAATTTGTTAGAGTGAACAAAATGATCTTCAATATCACAAGTTTTCCTGGAATCAAACATTCCTGTACCTGTAAATAACCTTTACTGATAAGAGAACTTCAGCAGAAATTGTATGTGTGACATTGTAGAGAGCTATGGAGTGAAACCAGATGCTTTTTCTTCCATAGTAACTTGAATCTGGTGAAAATATGGATACAACTGACAATGAGCAGTACATTCAGTATATGCTCAAAATCAAAGTGCATCTTTGGTTTGCAACAGAACTAGTGCAATAAAATAAGGTAGATTTTCTTAAACATTAAGTGCTATTTAATAATGTTTGGCAGACGATAGCATCACTTTATAAATTATGTCTTGTAAGGCAAGGGAAGAGTTTTTATATATTTCTGAAGTTGTATGTCTCAGTAATCAATAGGCCCTCCCTGATGTTTTCCTTTAAGTTTGGGCTCAACAAAAGCATTTAATACTGTTAAATCTTTTATCTCCGTATTTAAATACCTGCAGGGTGGAGTGTAGGAAGAAGCAGTAGGTTGTCACATTGCTTCTCAGGGCCCTGAGTCTTCACATTGGCTTGGAAACTCATACAAACAATATGATGGTTTAATATGTGTCTGATGGTTTACAGACTAGCAGAAAATTTGCTCTTAAAAGAGACTGCATAAAATTATACTGGGTTACTCAGTAGATGAATTCTATGCATGAGTCACACCTGCCTGTTCCAGTGATAATTTTTTCCCCACTTATTATTGCCATTAGTCCTGCTGAGCTAGCACAGCTGAGAGACAGCAAACTGAGTGTCATCCACAGACTTATTTGTTATGTTCCACTGACTTACACCTGCAAAATCCTATTGTAAGCTATGGGGCCTTACATTTTTAAAATTAGAACAGATCTGAAAATAGGCTTTACTTGCTTTTGTAACTAGGGGAAAGATTCAACCAAGATTGCAATATGAACAGCTTGAATATGACCTGTCCACTGAGTCTGAAATGCAAGACAAAGAAAGGAATTGCTGGTTTTATGCTATTATTCTATTAGTATGCTGCATGATACTTTTTATCATGCAGCATACTAATAGAAGGTCTGTTTACTGCCCTAATGCATTTTTTTAATGATTGAATTTGCTTGGTTGGTTAATTCATTTTTTTTTATCAGTTAATATTGAATTCACTAGATTTGCTGCTGAACTACTATCCCTCCACTTGTACCACTATTTTTGTGTATATATGGACATAAAAACATGGTTTTATAAGTGAACAGGCATGCTTTACCTTTGAAAAAAATTATTACAGAATTTAATAGAGTATTCTTGTTCCTTTGCTCTCTTATATAGGCACCAGTTTTACCTTCCAGTCTTCCACAAGTTTTTAAAGTAGCTGCAGAGCAAACTAAAGGGTATTCCTTATCTTGAACTGCCATGAACACTGACCACCACTGATTGATGACTTCTTTAAACAACATGTTTTAGAGTTTCTCAGTATTCTTCACTTAAAACAAATTTGAAAAATCACTGAACAATCTCTTTGCCTTCTCATGAATTTTATTGGGCAAATACGAATAGAGATTAATGGAGAGGAAAAAAAGTGGAAGAAGTGATGAAAAGGATGTATGTAGGAAAAAATATGCCAGCCACAAACTCCCAGAAGAGCAGGGCTACTATTGGACAATGAATTCAACAGAGTGGAATATGTGGTAACAGTGTGGCTGAAGAAACACAGCTCAGTTTGAACTCGTGCATAAACTAGAGACAGGTGGAGAAGATAAATTCTGTCAGTGAATCACTAGTGAGATTAGGAAATAAAACTTTCTGTCCACTTCAGAAAGTTTGATTTTAGTGATTTGAAGTTTGTAGACACTTCATTAATTTGACTAATCTGCTTGTGACTTTTCTTTGCAGAAGCTCTTATTTGTGCTATTTTCACAAGGTAGCTTTCAGCTATTTGTGAACAACATCACTATTCACTAAAATGCCATTGTGTTTATATGACAACTTGTGCAGTTTTGAAGGGAAAATGTACTGCAAAATAACATAAGAGATTTTCATGTGCAAAAGCAATTATTATTTTAAAAATATTTACTGACAATAACATTTTCCTTTTAACAAATATATAAGTTTGGCATTATCTATTAGTTCACATGGCTCAGAGGCCAATGAATAGGGATATATATATATTTTTTTTCCCTTAAAAGTACAGGATCCTCAATTAATAGGAATTGTACCTATTGTACCTTTCTTTCAGTGCACAGAGCTGTGCTGATTTACACCAAGCTTTATAGAACTTCCCAAAGGGGACTTCCTTAAATGAAATGATCTTTTTAATGGACCCACACAGAAGGTACGAGACAAGAGTTGAAATGCCTTGAGTATAAAGTTCTGAACATTAAAATTGGTGACAGAAGGCCTATCAATGAGACAGTAATTCTATAAAAATACAGAAAGATCAGATTGTTTGTCGAATTAGCCTTGCTTTAATATGGATGCATGCAAGGGAGCTGGAAACTGCATCTGTTTTGTATACTAAGTGATTAGATTGTGATCACTTAGTCCAAGAGGATAGAAATGATACACAATTCTGCCAGGGTGAGACATGCAAATTGGATCAATTAAGCTTTGAGAGCGCTCAGACAATCTGGTAGAGAAGTTTGCATGCTGTGTCAATTGAAACTTAGCAAAGATCAGTCCTGGATGCTGGGGGCAAGTATTATAGTGATTTAAACTCTAATCTCTAAGAGTAACTAATTGTTTTCAGATTTAGTTATAAAATGGATCAGATCTTATAATGAAACAATCAGGTACTATAATAAAAGATCCCTTATGGAGATGTTTGATGGTACACCAGAAGTATGACAGAGAAAATAGTAGCAGTCATTTGAGTTGCAACATTTGAGGTAGAGGCAAGTAAATTCAGATGACTGATCTTTTTTGCAGCTAACAGAATGCACAATTCTAGTAACTCATGTACCTTCATGTTCACCACAATGTTTCAGAAGCAGGGAGTAGTCTCTTAAGTAGCTCACTGTGTGCACTATTCATTGAACCAAAGCTCCCTTAGAAGGGGATCAACAAGAAAATGATCATTAGGTAAGAGTGCTATAATTTCATCAGAGACCACATAAGAATTTGAATTATGTAACCTTTTAAATGTCCTTTATAGTGTCAAAAAGATGTGTTGTTGTTGATAATCAGAGGGGTCTCTATGGAACTTGAAATTCTCAATATATACTGGAAGCCTCGGAAATCAGTTCTGAAAGAAGACACTAAAGTTTTCAGTAGAATCAAGCTAGCTTACAGAATTAGAAACAGGTCTGCACAATTTGAATTTTAAGGTAGATTCAGCAAGTATACATGAGCAGTGTAAAATAACAACTTCCATTTCACTATTTTCTCAAAATTTGTTTATCAGTGGCACATACATTGACTGTATCACCAGCATTAAATGGCAATGAGTAAGAAATACAGTAAGAATATGGTATGATGAAAACAGATGAAAAAATCTCAGCATCATCATTGTACATGGCAAATCTTATATCCTTGTTTGTTTGCTTTAAATAGAAGTGAAGTTCAATCTTACCTCATAAATATCTTCTCACATCATTTGAAAGAGCAAAATATGATTTAAGGAAACAAGGTGCAATGACTGCAGAGGAATTTGATGAGATTTTCTTTGTTAAATGCTTGTTGTAAACACCAGCATAGAAAAAGGCACTAGGAGAGCGCTGTCTTTTACATAGAACTGTTAAAATCCTTCTAAGCTGGGAGGATTTACAATTAACCTAGTATTGTTCATGTTAAGGCAGTTTTTTATGGGTTTGAATAAGGCATTATCCTCCCCCTCAAATATTTTCTGAAAAACAAGCATTTTCTGAAAAAACTGGGCATTAAAAGCATTTATTTCCCAGCCCTTAACCCTGTAGAGTTTAAATGCCTATCAAGATATGAATTACTATCTTGAGATCAGCCTGGTTATATCTGAAAATACTTGCAGGCCTGCAAGTTTGAATGGTTAAAAAAAAAAAAGAAACCTAGGGAGAAATCAAACTTCTTAAAGAATCTATTCACAAAGGATCACTTTAAATGATCTGAACAGTTTCAAGCAGACTTTCAAGTGTCCATATTTACTGTGCATACTCTGCTTCAGCTTGTTCTGAATACTGAGCAGCTACCGTGTGAATTTATGTAAGGAAATCTCTTTATCTTTCAAATCTGCTTCTTATAATTAGGCATATGTGACACACAAGTTCATTAAAGCAACCTTCTTCTTAGAGCAGGGGTTAAGGGGCTGTTTCAGAAAGATACTTAGACATATGCTTAGTATCAGTTTTCATGACTGTTCAGCAAGTCCTGACATGATCCACATGGGTAAGGATGATTTCCTGACTTAGAAAATTCTGAACCAGGTTTAATTTTATGTAGCACCAGGTTAAATTTCTCTAGGTTTTGAAGTGAATTTTGAGCCATGGGCTGTGAATTCATAAGCCTATATATATATATATATATATATATATATATATATATATATATATATAGGTGGATGAATGGACTTGAGAAATATTTTTGGGTAAAAATGAATATGATAAACAGCCTTCAGTAAAATAGATAATACTAGGGGAAAGAAAATAAAAATTGTCCTATAGTCCACTGAAAAAAAGAGCGTGTTATTTGTCATTCAGTGTTTTACCTTTACTGCAGAGTTAGAAATGGGTCACAGCAGTTAATGGAAAGCATTCACAGAAATATTAGGGTTTTTATCAAGCCAGACTCTAAAAGAGATTCTAAATGAAATGTAAACACACTAGCAACATTGACCTGTGTTTTATGATAACAAATTAGCCAAGGGATTCTTTTGCTCTTTTTAACTGAGCTCATTTTACGACACAAGATAAGTGTCTACTCTCCACTTTATTTGGCCACACACTGATTTTTCATCTTATATTGTCATACTAGCAAGGAAACTATGCTTTACCGTAGATATTCATTCATTCTTTTAATATGAAATAATTCACTCATTTTAAAATGCTATAGTAAAATTTTGTGTTTAAATTCTCTGTTTCTGACTTTTTTCCTTGACCTACTCTCAGCTCTGGGCAGTTGTGACTTTCCCCACAACATGCCTTCTGAGGTACTAATTATATCCAATCTGGGCACTGTGTCAAAATCCTAATTTTGCACTTTGGGTCTAGGAGTAGTCCCATTGATTCTAGTGAGAAGACCTATGGGATTAGATTTGTGAAAATGCTTTGGGAAATACCTGGGTGGTGTGAAATATTTTATAACATATAACCAATTTGTTCATATGGAGAATTGTCAATTTAAAGTTCACTATATATCTTTTATCAAAGTCAGCATCAAGTATTGCATTTTTTTCAAACATACAGAATTTTCTGAAAAAAGACAACGGGAATTTAGTTTTTAAGAAGAAAAACACAATAACAAGCACTTTTATCCTGACATTTGTACTATCATTTATTAAAAAAATTAAAACTATTATTTAGAGCGACGTGTAAAGTCTGTTTTGTTCTGACAGTTTTTTAAAATATTAATTAACAAGTTCATAGCTGTTTTCAGGAAATTAAAAATTAGTGAGTATGTGGACCCAGTTAACTACATTTTTTCTGTATTGCAAGTATTTAATCATTAAAATGATCAGATCATACTCTCTTATGTAGTCCAGTACTTTATAAACTTCTCCAGACACTTGACCCCAGGTACTTAACACTGTTTTACAGTTAGGTATTTTACCATTGTCTTCCAGTCTGTCAGGGTGTCAGCACTTCCCACTAACACACAAGGTAAGATTTTGAGTCGATCTTTAGTAGCATTAAACTTTCAAAAGCAAATTAAATGTGAGGAATTGATACAACATAAAACCAAAATGAAAACAAATGAAATAAGCTCTACACCCTCTGGGTGTCTATTCCTTGATACTAATGTTCTTTGGAAGCAGGTTCCTATGAGAAAATCATTATCAATGAAGCAATGCTGCAAGCTATCTTGGATAGTTGAAGCAGAAAGAGGATAATCACTCTAAACTATAGATCAGTAGTTTGACAAAGAAGAGACAATATGGGAGGTATAATTTCCAATCCAAAAATAAAAACAGTAAATAAGTACATATCTTATCTCAGAAAATACTTTATTACCAAATGAATTTTTGTTTGTAAATTTGGCATTATTGATATGGTAGTCAAACAAGAAATGTCTATGATTATTTTTTCTGTGCAGTGCTGTTACAGATAATTCTATAGATTTCAGAGTTAGCGATGAAAAAGTAGATAGTCTAATGTGCTCCCATTTTCCATGGTTGAAATCCTAGTCCCAAATTATTATGGCTGAGTAGAAAAAGCATTATGGGAGAAACAACTTTCCAATTACCATATTTGTATTCTAATGTCTTATTTCTGTTTTCAAGGACAGATAAAAAAGTAAAAGCATTAATTTTTCATTATTGAAGGTACATAAAATCTGTTACTGCCTTTCTTGTTTCATTTACCCTCTTTCCCTTCTTTATGAGATATAAGGGTTAGTGCATGCATGCATTGTCTGGTCAGAATAACTAACTAACTAAAAAAAAAGAAACAAACTGCACTGAAATAATTAATAGAAGTATGTACAGTGGTGTAAGAAGGGAAAATATTCATATAAATATATATATTTGTGCACCTATGTATGTGTTTCATACAAGAAAAATACACACTCAAGAAACAGTACTTCACTGTATGCATGTTAATACTGTGCAAACAGAAATTGTTTCATGTATAGTGAGGAAGTAATTTGAGAACAAGAATGAGAAAAGTTTCTTGAATGTTCTGTTTCTGCAAGCTGCTATACATACATAAACTTTTCAAGCCCATGAACATCTGCTAGCCCAGAGATATTCTTCTAGGAAGTATGCTGGGAACTTTGGAATTTGTTTGCCATGCTACATTTTTAAAGCCTGAACACATTTGTAGAAGCAATATGTGGGGAATGGAGGAAGGAAGCATCCTTGAAACAAGCTTATTATACTGCTGAAATAGAGTGTAGTGACTTTAAGGGAATTTTGTCTTACAGCTTCAGTGATTCATGGCAACAAATAAATCAAAGCACTGGACCATCAAATCCATCACTTTAGTATACAACAGCAAGCTGCATGGTGCACTATGAATAGATATAGATCATGTGGAAATGCTGTTGGCATGTGTGGAAGTGAACTCAGGCCCTTTCCTGGAGAAGAAGACCCAAAATAAAGCTAGCAAGAGTAAACATTCAGGAATTTGTAAATAGAGTTTCACTACAGTGTAATTTTCACATTATTTAATTGTATTAGGCACTTGCAGAAATGAGGTTTGAGTCATTGAGTTCTTTAATCAAGAATTAAATCTACTTGAGTAAAAACCAGCTGTTTTTGTATATAAAGTAAGTCAGAGTGTGTTCATCTTATTGCAAAAGTTCCTTAACTTCTTGGTGATTTCTCATGGGCAGCTCCTCACAGCACTGACCTCTTCCTCACAACACAGCCAACTAATTCCAGCTCTCCTCTCATCCAGCTAACCCACTCTTTTGCAGCACTCTTCTTCTTATTGGACACAGCTGTGGCCTATAAAGGGCAGGCCTGTTCCTAATCTTTGGTGGTTAGTACAGCTGCAACTCCTCAGGTGTGAGACTACCTTCTGCACTATATTTTCTTACATTCTATCCCCCCACATCAGATGGCAAATCCATTCTATGTTGGTTTGTCAATGATGTTGGTTTTTTACTGAGATATTTAGAATGAGTACTCCTAGGAATAAATACTGATCGACTGAGAGTAGTGTGGGGAAGAAAGCAACCACCACCACCACCACCAA
>LTAT01000004.1:101397337-101435663 GCA_003286495.1 Chlorodrepanis virens | reverse complement strand
TGTCCAAATGCTTCTTGAACTCTGTCAGTCTTGGTGCTGTGACCACTTTCCTGGGGAGCCTGTTCCAGTGCCCAACCACCCTCTTATTGAAAAACTTTACTGCTATCCAACCTAAACCTCCCCTGACTTAGCTTCATGCCATTCTCTTGAATTCTGTCACTGGTCACAAGAGTGAAGAGATCAGTACCTGCTGCTTTCCCTCAGGAGAAGTATTTGACATATTTTACTGCTCTCTGCAGTAAACACTGAGAAAATACTAAATACACACAAGAGCAAACACACACTGACATGAAGTTTATGTTGCCATTTGTTTCAAGTCTCACCCTTCAGAAGGATTATAAGCTGAAGGGAGCAATGTGGTTAAATTCAGATAGGAATAAAGTCATGGTTATGATCATATGTGTGCATGTGTTTGCCTATGTAAAAATCTGGCATGAGAAGAGTGAGGAAAGAATGAAGATTTTGTGCTTAAAGGAGCAAATTTACAGATTCTAATGGTGACACACACACTGTGTGTGACAAACATTCAGCTTATATTTCCAGGAACAATAAAATGTTCTGCTCAACACAGGAAATATTTTTTTAACATACCTCCATGCCACTGACTCTCTTGTAAGTTAATCTCATCTCTCATCAATTTTTCACCAGCTTCACTCTGATGTTGATAAAGGAGATGGTTCCATCAAATACATCTTGTCAGGCGAAGGGGCAAGTTCCATTTTCATTATTGATGAGAACACGGGGGATATTCATGCTACAAAGAGGCTGGACCGAGAGGAGCAAGCCTACTACACGCTCCGAGCACAAGCACTAGATAGGCTGACTAATAAACCCGTGGAGCCAGAGTCTGAGTTCGTCATTAAGATTCAGGACATCAATGACAATGAGCCAAAATTTCTGGATGGTCCCTACACTGCTGGAGTTCCTGAGATGTCTCCTGTGGGTAAGTGCAAAATACACTGTTGGTGTTGTGGAAAATTTGTGCCTATTGCCTTTTTAAAAGTTTCATTATTTTTTACTGTTTCGCACTAAGCTACTTAATTATCTATGAGGCACCTGCAACAGTTAGATATTTCAAGACTAAACTGGAAATAACATGCTAGATTAACTATTTACCCTTTCAAAAATGCTGTGAAACTCAAATAGCTATGGATTCAGAGAACCGTTCTATGGTGCATTTCTCATTCCAGGGCCCAGAGGCTTTGTTTTATAATTCCCATTAACAGTAATAAGTTTCACACCTATGTTACGGTACTCAGAAGTTATAATTTATAACTTCATTCAGATAAGGTCTCTTCATAACAAACTCTTCAAGTTCCTGCTAGTGAATTGCATAATCTTTTTTGTAAGTTTTGCACATTTTAGTAATAGTTTATTGGATATTTTTTCCTTACACAGAAATTCCACTTTCTGGGGAATATAGGCAAGCAGCAGGATCTGGGGTACAATTTGAGATAATTCAAAGTTCTACTGAAATCAGAAAAGAATGGGTCTTAGAGGCTTCAGACCCTTTTTTGGAAACTAAGAAATGCTGATTTTTCCTGAATTTGAATTAGGGAAGAATTTCAAAATCAAATCCACTATCTCTTCATTATGAAGACCAAATGCTCATCCATTGTCAGGTACCACTGTTCTTTGAAAGCTGACTCTTTCAGACCAGATCAAGGCTTGGCCCAGAGACGTTTTGGTAAATGTTACTTTAAGATTAAATTACAAATGCAAGCACAAAAAAAGCCCAACAAACCAAACAAACAAAAACAAGAAGAAAAAGCCAAAACAAACAAAACAAAAAATAAAAACTTACTTAACTATAAATCTGTATATGGGAAGGCCCACTTCAACCTGAGAGAGTTCTGTGCTGATTGAAATAAAGATTTGCTTTGCTGAACTGATTTTAAACCATATTAAAATGTGGTACTCTTACAGAAAGGCTGGGCATAAAATTTGCTACAGTTTCCTCAGTATGATCTCCTGTGTTTTTGAATGCTAAACAATGCATCTACATTGGAGCTAGTGAGGAAAAGAATCTTCCCTACCTAAGTGCCCTGCAGCAATTGGTAGCGAACATTACTTATGTATTTGAAACTCAGCTTAGGAATCAATAGAAGATAAGTAAAACATTGCTAATGAGTTTTCTATACATTTATTTTACTAAGCAGCGAGCATAGACACTCTTTCTCATTGATACTTGGCATTTGCTCATTGTCACTCTAGCACTATGTGGATGGCTGAAGAGGCAATACTAGCCTTGGAAGAAAGACAGACACCACAGCTTTTGCAGAGTAACAGGGAGGAGATGAAGTTGTGATATATTGTTAGGAACTTTTTTCTTCTGAACTTTGAAAAAATCTAGACAACAGATAATCTAAGACTGTAAAACCTAAATAATACACTTCAAAAATAAGTTGTGTTAAAATACATCTGGTTTTGTCTTAATTAAGATGCCCCTTTACTTTAGAATAAGATTATTAAAGTAAGGTCTAGCATGCAGCAACTATTAGATTTTGTTTTTTTCACTTTTGTCTTATGACCTGAAAAGAAATTATCTCCATCTTTCACTTTTGCATTTATCACCTCTGTCTTTTCTTGCACTGGCATATTGATGTACAGACAATTAATACAGATATACGAGGTTTACTTACACATACAAATCCATGCCTCTACTCGTACCTATGCTTCATTTGTTCCAAAAATATATTTGAAATCAATCTATGGGGAATGCACTGTGTGCAGTGGAGAATATAAGGACTATTTTTCAAAATGAGCTGCTTTGCATATTTTGTTGAATCTTTACATCATAAAGGAGTAAAAGATATTTTCTCCCACATGGACTGTGCAACACCAGATATATTTTCGATTCAGGTAAGTATTATGCAAATTTATTGACTGAGACTAGTGCACTCTCTGAAATTTGTGTCAACTAAGGGTCGTTTCAGATTCATGAACTTCCTGAAACTGCACATTTTAAACATCTTCATGGTTAGTATCACACACCTAGCAAATACTGCATTGTTACAGAGTTAAGGATTAACATGAAATTCCTTTGTCACACTTTGTCGCACTTTGTCTTACATAGTTACAGCAATTCATACCTTATTCATGTAACATAATTTTTAATTAATCACCTAGAGCATCCATGAAATATTAAGGAGATACAAAGTATCTCTCTCTTATTTTGTTTAAAATTGTATCCATGACAAGGATTTTTAATTGGATATTAAAGGAATTGAAAGAGATCACAGGATTATAAACTCAAATTAACTACAAAGCTAGAAAAACTATAACCTTTAACCTACAGATGGCTTATGCAAGTATAATGGTTCTGTATTTTATTTGACAAATATTTTTGGACATTATCTAAGGCTAATTGAAGTCATTCTCTTCTTTTATTTGAAACTACTTCAGGTCAGGTTTAAATTATATTTGGGTCAGGTCCAATTATATTGATTATCCTGAACAGAGTAAATATCTTGATGGCTTATAAATCTATTCATGGCAAAACCCCCAAAGATATGGCTTATCTTAAAACGATAGGGATTTGTTACTGTCATATTTTTTTTAAAGTGTGTCTGGTACTTAAAAAACTGAGCAGCATTATATTTCAAACAGAAGGATACTAGTTTGAGTTCTAACTGAGGGAAGAAGGAATGAGAATTCCAGCACCCAACATAAGTTTGGTTTGTTTAATCTTCTCTGCTCTCCAGCCATATCAACAGCTTTGCTTGTTACCCAGCACAACAAATATCTCTCTCGCCATTTTTTACCCCTGACTGAGATGGATAGAAATACCTGAATTATATAGCAACATAAAGAAAGCAAAAGCACTGTATCAGGCTTATATCTTTGATATAGTGTGTAGTGGGCCTTGAGAGCCTGCATGAAGAGTCTCTCTCCAAGCACAAGGCACCTCTACATCCCTTTGTCCAACCTTGCTGCTTAGCTGGGACCATTCTTGAGTTTTTTCCCCAGGTGAAGGCAGCATAACGAGGCTGTGAGAGGGGAGGGAGGAGCTGAAGAGGGTTCTGACTCTCCCCTTTCACACTCCTGGAGGGGAAAGGTTGTGGAAGCGTTGCTGCATCAGCTGTGGGTGAGACCTGGTGGTGGATGCATAGAAATACCAGAAGGTACTGAGCAGAATCAGTCTGGATTGTTGTACATAAGGATGATGCAGGAATTCTGGATCACTTGATAGTAAAGGTGTTTAATGTTTTTAGTAGCAGCTGAAACCATGTAGACACATGATGCCATTATGGAATGGTTTTGTATATTAGACATAGTGCACATTGTTTATTGATATAAATTAATACTTTGAATAACTGACTGCCTTAAAGCTCTATTTTCAATTTGTTAATGTGGCTAGAATTCAATTTATAAGAATTTGTGCAGTTTAAAAATTATGCATTTTTTAAATTATTCTAGTGTTAGAAAACAGTTTTATTTTGAATGATCTCGCCAATATTAAAACAGAAGTCACAGAATCATTTCTCATGAAATATTTTTTCAAAATATTATTTGAAATATTCAAATTTTATTTGCATAAAATATCCTGCAAGTTACTAGCAAGCTTTCTAAAAAGCTCTGTAGATGTTTCTAAAACAATTCACTTAGAGATTCAAAACTGATCCCTTTGAAGGATCTCCAACTCAATTTTCAGTAACCAGTTTAGCTTTTTCTCTTCCTATCACAGAAAAGGTTAATATCTGCAGTGTGTCAGGAGCATTGTTGAGCCTTGACTTGGCTAAATTTAAGTACAAATAGCATTCTAAATACAAGTTCCTCTCTGCAAATATCCTCCCATGCTTTTACCTTAATATAAGAGCTAATAGGTCAAATTCTGCGATTACTGTAATTTAATAATCTCTATCAATATCTAGTAAATATTATGTTACAAATTGTCTTAAAAATTCTGGAAAACAAAACCAGGAATCTGTACCAGTCACACAAAATTAAGTCTGTAACTAACTACTATCAAGAAAAGAATTACATGGAATACTTTGATATGCAGCACAGATTTTTTTTCTCAGTACTGGCTACAATTGCTGAAAAAGTTTATGTTGCTACATATAGAATTTTTTTTAAAGAACTAATATTCAAGCTTTGTTAAAAAGACATAACTGGAGAGAAAAATAATTTTTGAAGAATCCATACTTAAAAGAGAAAGCTATTTTTAAAATAAATAATGCATGCTTATTTTTTAAAACCCATACAAAATACACAAAGTAATATTTTGTAAGCAATATCTGTAACTAATATTTTAAGTTATAGTTGCAAAGCCACAGTTTATATTAAGACAGTAATGAAAGTTTGGGGTAGAGTCAGTGTCCTGTCTACACTTGCAATCCAGGGCTCTGAACAATGGTGACTAAACAAGATTTATTGGAACACTCATTTTGTCGGATGGAGTAAAGGTGTGGTACCATTTGTTGGCTGTCCCTGTCACCTGTAAGTCCTAACCTTGGGTGCAGGTATGGCAGCTGATTGTCTCTGCTGGAGGGTAAGGCAAAGCATTCACAGACACAAGGAAGACAATTTCAGTGCAGGAACACAAACTCTTCTGAGGCGATGTACTTGGAACTACAATGAAACTACCCATTTTTCCTCACACTTTTAGATTTATTTACTATCCATAAGTATCCCCACAACTTTATGATTTGGGGTTTTTTTAAAAGGAAGAAAGTATTTTAGTTTGACATCAATCAATCCATTGCAGAAAGATTAGAACAGCAGTACATGGCAGTTATCCTACTCTGAAGGAATTCCTGTTCTTCAAGAGCAATCTGCTTCTTCTGGAAAAAAATCTCTGGAAATCCTCAAATACAGATCTTTCTTGCATTTTGTTTCCTTGGAACAGATTTCCTACACATAGGACTTTTCACATAATTAGAATACCTTCTGTTATCTTGCATATTCTTGAAAAAAATTTTGTGCAGAAATCTCCCTCTCAGCATGGGGCTTTAAAAGATCCTTTTTTTGAGTGTGTGCAATTAACAAAGAAATAATGACAATATCATGGGTTTTAGATCTTTCCCCCAATGATGTTTAGAAGAAGTTGATTAGCGCAGAGGGACTGGAAAGTATCATTGTTTTTCAGTTACTGATTACATTTAAATGAAATTATCACAGAAAGATTTGATGTTAGAATTTCTACTTAAAATCCACCCTTTTCTGAAGGATTCATGTGTTTTAGGAGAGACACAATCAAATTCAGATAATGACTTTATTCATCTCCTGGAATATAGAGGGTTTGTTTGCTACATCAATAGGTTTTTATAGCAAACAAGCACTTCTAAACTTGCAGCATTTCGAAAATGTCTGTGCTGAGATTGCAGAGCTTGTAATTTCTTTGATCTTGTATTGGTCTGCGGCCCTTGAAAGCAGCAAGAGCAGGGGGAAAGACATAACTGTGTGAGAGGTTTATAAGCACTTTTGCCAATATTTGCAGACATTGTAAGCTTCATTGGCAGGGCTTAGTGACTTTGTAAATGTGGTAAGCCTGGCTTTCACAAAGAACACAGGATGTCAAACAGTCATTACGATACCCTTGTTCTCAAAAGCTGGATAGACTTTGGCAAGTTTAAAATAGGTCCCTGTATGAAATTACATCATAGAGTAATCTGTAAAATCAGTTTGGCATCCTGAATCAAAGCTCTTAGTTACTGGTGAACAGAAAAATGGATCTATTTATGTCCCAAAACTGATAAATGACTTGATGGATTAACTAGCAATCTTCTTTTTAAACTTTCCATCTACTTAATATTTGCATGCAAAATTTCAGGTTGGGAAGAACCTTTTCCCTGTCCAAAAGTATTAGACCAGTCACAAGACAAAAAAATTGCGTTTAAATAGAATTGCAACCATACTAATTTGTCATGGATACTTCAGGAATGGAGATCAGGAATGTGGGCTAATTAAGCCATAACCCCAATAAATTTGTTTTACATATGATCATTTCTGGTTAGAATTCTTTCAAGCAGGACCCATCCTTTGCAATCTGTTCCATTTTATGGAGGGCTGCACTTAATCCTTTCTCCAAACATTCAGCCTAGTCCTAGGCTTCATTTATGATGTTCTACTTAACTGAGAATGGAAAAGATGAGGAAAATGGATGGGTGGTATACTATATAAGATAAAAAGAATTTCAGAGCCTCCTCCCATTTCTTGAAATTTCCAAGTAAAACTGATACAATACTATTTATGTTAAGTTCATCCTGGACACTTGCTATTGAAGTTTGTTCTTAAAAAGTGATTTCAAGGCTTGCTGGTTTCATGTCAAAAAGATGTCCTTTCAGAAAATGAACATTGTGTTTAGCAAATGTTTTTCTCTAATCATGTGTCTAAATAAAGTCTATGAAGCAATCTGATCTCTTCAAGACCTTTACTGGACATCTGCCAAATTGATACAATATTAATTTGCAATCTCACCTCCAAATGGGTCTCTGGGCAGTTTAATGGGAGGTCTGAATGTTACAGACAATCTGCCAGTGAGAAAAAATTATCTTTTCTGTCTGTCAAAGGATGGTGTCCATGGCCAAGGCCCTGTCTCCAAGTGTTATTTTATTCTGCTCTCAGCATACACCATGAAAGCTGTTGTCTAGAACAAAACAAATGGGAGCTGACATGGAGAACATAATGAATAAGAGCTGGATGCAGAATGAGGACTTCACAAAACATAACCTTCTTGCTAGCCAGTTAAAAATTTTTCTTTCTTATTCCTGTTAAAATAGAGACATTTTTTGCTCGAGGAATCTTTCCACAATAGATTACCACAATTGATATTGCAGATATAATAAAGGAAATTAATATTGCAGATTATTGAGGGAATTTATTGCTTTTTAAAGGAATTTAGAGACCACTTTCACCAGGTTTTCTCTGAGCTGAGAAAGAAATTCTTCAGCCAACTCTTTATGAAGCAGTAAATGATTTTATAGGCTAACAATAATTTTGTGTACATTTATCAAAATTTGTAAAACATATATATGTATGTATGCTTGAATTTCTGAGTTACTACAATTTCAGCAAGCAGACTTCTCTTAAAAGGAAAACTGCTACTACTACTGTATTTCATACTCGAAAAGACTTCAGGCTTCACCATCATTACTGAAATTTTGCCGACATATCCTCCACTAGGCAAAGTCAGAGAGACAGAGGAGGAGCTAATGAGTGAGATGTTTTTTACTGCTGTGAGTCAATGCTTGTGACTATTTGGGAAGATGGAATTCTGTAGTAGCTGATACTACCAGTTTACAAATAGAACTCGATCCAGTAAACAGAGTCAGCATGGAAATGATGAGCAGTTGTGAAAAGCCACCTCACACTGTTCCAGATATGTACTGGCACAGCATATAGAGTAAGTGTAGTTCAGATTTTTCTCTCTTTCATGTGCAACAGTCCCTCAAACATTTTACAGGTACCTCTGTGGTTCAAGTGACAGCCACTGATGCAGATGATCCTACTTACGGCAACAGTGCTCGAGTGGTTTACAGCATATTGCAAGGACAGCCTTACTTCTCTGTGGAGCCCAAAACAGGTAAATTTACATAAACCCTTTGCAGTAATGCTGAGAAAAAGAGAAAAATGTGCATTCAAACTTGCTAGGAACTTATCAATATGACCTCTTTGTTAATTGAATACGTTCAGGTTTTGTTGATATTTTAATCTCTTATTATTTAGAATAGGTTATGAAAGCCACATGTCTGAACTATGTAATAAAGAGACTTTGCTGGAATAGAATTTATTATCTTTTCAATCTACCAGCTACTTGGTCTGCTGCCCATTGTCATCTCTCTTATCAGTGAAAATTTCAGAATTGATTGAATATTTTTTCAGATTTCAGAAATATCTAAATGTCACATAGCCAGGTTCCATAGGAATATATTTAAGTCTCAATTACTCTCCATTCTACTTTTCAAAGTGAAGTTTAGTTGTGGAAAATGAATCCCTTCTTTATTAATTTGAAGAAGAAAACACTATGTTTCTTATGCTTATCAGATATAATATGTGCTGCCACTTTCAAAGCTGGTGAAACTTTGTTTTTATAATTTTCTTTAAATTTTATTAATATTTTTAAGCCATAACCAAATGCAACATTTAATCTTTTGTTAGTTTAATAGATATTACGCATTCTGCTAGATTTTTCATAATGCAGGAAAATAGGTTTTTGCTCTGCTCATTTCAATTTAGTGCTTGACCCTTCACTTACACCTACAAGTACAAGAGTTATAATCTTCATTTTGGATATAACCAAGCTGAGACAAAAGAGAAAAAATATTACCCTTTTAATTATAAACAATCTGTGATGTGAATCAGACCTGAGTCCCAATATTGTGACCAAAAAGTCACACTCTATTTAGCAGCATCTAAATTTGCAGAAACAACTACTATAATTATATCCATATTGCAGCAGATCCATGCTCAGCAGGGATATATAGTACTGTCCTTTTCACTCCAATGAGTATGATTCATAGCGGTTTTCTCTCTGTTTCTCTTTTTCCCTTTCCATGTGTGCTTATGTACCATGCATGTTGTGATGATGGCTACAGGCAGCCAGTGAAAAATAATATGGTAGTTTCTGCTGAATAAAAATCTTGAAGAATTCAGACTGAAATGTTTGCATACATTTTAATCACTTTGATGTGATACTCAGATTTCCCGTGTGCATGACAGTTTGCTTCCAGATGATTGGGTAACTTTGCCTGGTAATTTAACTATGACAGAAAAACAAGCATGACAGGAAAAAAAAGGTAGAAACAATAACACTATTAAATTGTGTATTAATTGTATTTTTACACATCTTTTAAAATGGGTGAGATAGTGCCAAGCAGTCGTTTGGCGAAATAAATGTTTCAACGCAAAGGTGATTAATGGCGAGTCCAACATTCATAAGGGAAAAAAGAAATAAAACTCTAAGCTAACATTCAGCAAATAGCAGATGAAGAGATACGTGTCCCAATGTGCCTCTTCTTTATTTAGTTTGTTTATGTTTCTTTTACTGCTGACACTAAGTGCTGGAGGAGCAAACGGCTGCCTCTCTGGAAATCAGGGTTAGCAGCTGTATTATGTTCTGGGCATGAAATATTCATAAAATCATCATGTTTTGAGAAGGCATATTTATTTTTTGATGTATATCAGCAGAGCTGAAAGAATGAAACATGGAATTTTCTTCTAGTTTTCATTTAATGTCAGTTAATTACAAATTAATTAATTATGCAGATCATCAAATGGACATAACAAAAGCTACTTCAGATATTTAAGTATTTCATTGCTAAATAAAAACATTCTTAATTATGCTAATGTTTTAGAAGTAGATATTGATAAACCCAATATATGGCAAAATAAGGTAATTTCATATATCTGCAAAGTGTGGCATGTTATCAGTATTTGTAAGAGTTAATGCCTTGAATGGGTATCCAAAATATCCAAAAGATTGTGAAATGAATCTTGACCTTAGAATTTAAAAAATGAATGCAGAATATTCTGTGAATATTCCTAGCTCTAAAAGAGTGGGTAATCAAATACAGAAGATTACATCTTCCAGGGAAGGAAGTGTTACCCAAGACATTTTGATGACTGGTTCAGGGAGAAGATACTTGAATAACACAATCATGCAGTGCATTACCCAGTAAATAAAAATTAGTGGGTTTGGTGACTATTTAAAATAAGCTTATGTCAGTGCAACTCCTAGTCTAACCCTGTTATATTAGCGTTGGAATTAATTCATTCCACTCTTGCTGCAATCACTGATCAACTGTTACCTTTCAAAGGCAAACTCAGCTTTTACAGCAGCATATTTTTGCTTGTGTGATCCTTGACACTTTGTCTTTCTGCAGGTGTTATCAAGACTGCCCTTCCGAATATGGACAGAGAAGCCAAGGACCAGTACCTGTTAGTTATCCAAGCAAAGGACATGGTTGGGCAGAATGGGGGATTGTCAGGGACTACATCTGTAACTGTCACCCTGACTGATGTTAATGACAACCCACCCCGCTTTCCACGCAGTAAGTTACTTTGTGAATAGGTGACTCGTAATATTATTCCTAAACACTGCTGTTTTCTTTACAAACTGTGCTATTTCTAAACAAAGAGTGCTTACTTTCCATGCTAAGTTGTTTGTTAAACACCCGCTGAAAGACTACATTGTTGTTGTTGTTGTTGTTGTTGTTAGTAAGCATTGTTTTCCTTTGCCTCATGCATACCAGATCAGTTGAAATGGTAGACAGCAGCAGACACATTTATTAATGTATTTTGCTTCATCTCTATGAATAAATAAACAAAAAATTATATGTCTTTCCAGTTTTGCTTCAGAATTCTTTAATTTAGCCCTTAATCCTTTGTATTCCTTCGGCATTGTCACGTGCTTACAGTGTTTCCTAAAGAGTTAAATATCAAAGAGCTGGGAAGTCATCTTCCCTCAATTTGATTTCTTTGACCAAGGTGGCTCTCATCCTAACCTAAAGAAAGGAGCATACATTTGTATGCTCAAACCAGAGGAGCTCAGTTTATTCATAGTGTTCTGTTTGGGGTGGTTTTTTATTAGTAAAAACAAAAACAAAAATATGGTAACATAGAAAGTAATGTGAAGGATATATTCATGTCAGCTCCAGCCTCACCTCCAACAATGGAAAAAATAGATCTGTACATAATAGATTTCCTGTTCTTTCAAGCCACCAACTGCTTGAAATAATAATAGAATAACTGAAGTTGTTTTTGAAGGTGAGGGTGTTATTGGCTACAGAATGCACTCTGATACCCTTTTGACAGCATATATATCATTTTCTGCTTGAATAAAAAAAGCTAGAATTCTCAAAATGGTGCACTTTCTGTTAAAGAAATTAATATTTATTAGTTTCTAGTGATATTCAGATTGTGAACTGCCTAATTAAGATATAAACTATAAAATAATTCATTTTTATATTGATATTATTTTATTTACTTGCTTTTCTTTCCTCTTTTCTGGTAATCAAATTAAAACTGCATTATCAGGGACTCACATCATGATTTGCATTTAAGTTTTGAGTTTTATTTTTGCATCTTTGCTTTGTACTTCACTTGTCATACGAACAAGTTATGCTTGTTGTACTTAGAGTCTATCACAAAGAAAACCTAGCAAAAAGGGCAATTCGGTTTCAAAACTGAAGAATATTTTCTTGTAGCCTGAGTAAATGTTCAGGCACAAGATTTAAAGGAATGTAGATTTAAGAAAGCTTGTTTTTTTGTTTTTTTTTTTTTTTCTTTCAGTCCCAGAAGACTCTGAATCCATTAAATTTTTAAATTTTGCAGGATCATATCAATACAATGTCCCAGAGTCTTTGCCAGTGGCTTCTGTGGTGGCCAGAATAAAAGCTGCAGATGCAGATGTTGGACCTAATGCTGAAATGGAGTACAAGATTGTGGATGGTGATGGTTTGGGAGTATTCAAAGTTTCTGTTGACAAAGATACCCAGGAGGGAATAATAACAATTCAGAAGGTGAGTCTGATTTTACCCACTGATTCTGTTTGGAACTCTTCAAGATAGGGGCAGGTAATGAGCGTATGAGCTCTTGTTGTTAAGAGCCTTGTCTGCTGTAAATGTTTCCATTGGTACATTTCATCTTGACTTGACTGTGTGATTTTGAGGTTTTTAATGACTTATGCTGGAAAATATTCTGCATATTCTTTGACAAGACCTGTATTTTTGTGAGGTGTACATTTTAAAGCCTTGCATTTGAATGGGAATCTAAGCTTTAGTCTCATTTGTCTTTGTATTAAATAGTAGAAAGTGTGAAAATATATCTTGCAGCAAAAATGGAAGCTCCGAATAAGAATTGGATTCTGAAATTAACTTTAAAAATAATTATTTGGATGTCTTTAGCTGAGGTAGTACTATTCAGAAATCACACATTATTAATTTAAAGTTATATAACAGCAAAAGTAGTAGGTTTACAATATCAAGTATTATTTAAAATATTATTTTTAAAACCCTGAAAAAAAATTTAAAAAGTATTTTTTCTTCATAGATTTCTACATGTGCAGTTAGAAAGCATTATGAAATTGAAAGATCATGTTGATATAAAGTTATTAAAACTGAGCTTTCTCACGTTGCTGCAACACATTTTAGACTACCCTTTTAAAAACAAAAAAATGTGCTTAAATATTTTTCAAGAAACTTTAAATTTTTTGAACAGTAAAAGGAATGCAACACCTTAGAAGAATCTCTCATGTAATTTCCTACTCTTAATGTGTGAGTGCTTGCCAAGGTCCCTGTGACCTTTGTTATGCAAAGGGTGGCATTTCGGGGCCTGGGCTTCCCACCCAGAGCTCAGTCTGCAGCTCCCATTGCAGCTGCTAACCCAGCTATCTGCACTGAATGGATTCCTCAGAAATTTAATATCCTTAAAATGTGGGAATGACTTGGCATTTCAGAATACATCTACATATGTTTCCAAACAAGGATCTATGTTTGTACTTAGTATTATTCCATAACAGATTTTTTTTCCTTATATAGTCTTTAATCTTTGTAAACTTCACCTATCAGCTGGGGTACTTTTTTGTCTTGTTGTGTTGGGGTTTTTTTCCCTTCTCTGGTGTATCAATTTTTTCTTCTAGCAATATAAATCTTCAGTTATATTTCTCTTTGAAAGAAGTTAAGAGTGCAAGTTGTTGCAAAGCAATGGGCTAACTCTCTGATGCCCTTAACACCTGTTGAGAACTGGTAATCATCCATAGATGTCACAACAAATGAAGTATGTTCACCCTTGAAAGATCATAATATGTGTAATGTGAATCTCTTTTCAAGGAAAAAACAACCATCTTAGTCTTCTTACAAAATGTACTTCTGCTTAGCACATTTGAAATATAAGTGATGAAAAGCTAGTAGTCTTTCTGTTCAACAGCCAAATTCAGTGTGGCTCCTTCAATTTGCTCATTTAAAGTTTTTGGGCAAGGATTTGGGAGAAATGTGCCTGTCTTAGAGGGAAAACATTTACCAGTGCCACAATGAGCAACACTGAACCAGTCAGGGTCTTCAGTGATCTGAGAATTGGTGAGTTCATTTCTAATTTTTTTTTTTTTTTTTTAGTATGGCTTTGTAGTTATGGTATTTGTGCCTGGGGTATCCTGGTTTCAGTGCTATACAGTGGACCAAATAATTGACATTTGTTATTTCTATAATAATTTTAGCTAGGGAGCTGAACTGGACTTTTCACTACTGAATATTTGTCCAGAGAAGTGCTCTATGGAATAGCTGTTAGACTACATCAAAAGGGTACAGATTTTTGACCCGATCAAATGGTCTAATCTACTATTAACTTTTATACCTACATTCTGCTATATTTTGACACAAGAATTCAGACTTCTTTCTCTGCAGCGTTAGACCTTCTCTCTAATTTTCCTACTATTTTTGACTTCTGTTCCTCTGTGTGGTAGGCAGTCTTTGGCTAGTGCAAGGTGCCCACCAAGCCAGTCTATCACCCCCCCCTTCAGCAGGATAGTGTGAGAAAATATGGTGGAGAAAACCTTGTGGTTTAAGATGAGAGCAGTTTAATGAAAGCAAAACTGAAGGTCACAGGCATGCCAAGCAAAGCGAAAACCAGAAGATCTTATTCCTTATGGAAATGCCCGGCTGCTTCCTGGGAAGCAGGGCTTCAGTTCAAATAACAGCTGCTTCAGAAGGAAAAGATTGTAAATAAGAAACGCCCACTCCCCCACTCCAACTCCCACCTTTCTCTTAGGTTTTATAGCAGACATCCTGTGGCATGGAATATCTCTTTGGTCCATTTGGGTCCACTGTTCTGGCTGTGCTTCCTCCCAGGATCTTGCCCATCTGTGTGGGAAATGTTGGAGAGACAGCACTGATGCTGTGCCAGCACTGCTTGGCAGTAGCCAAAAACTGGCGTGTTGTCAATACCTTTCCAGCTACCAACGCAAAGCACAGCGCTGTTCTGCTGTGGGGAAAATTTACTGCGCATCACCCAAACCCTGACATACCCAAAGGTGATTTCCCACACTGAGGGCCACCTCCTGAACCTCAGGATATCCTTAGCTTTTCATTTTGACTCCAGGGAACCTTGTACTTTTCCCAGTGCTCAAAGACCTTCCCGGCCAGCCTTGTAGAGAACGTTGTCTAGGATAGAAGTGAGGTACTGAAGCACAGAGCCTATCAGGCAACTGCACTGTCTTCTGGACAATAAATTGAATTAAAGACCATTATTAATAACTGCATATGCAGGTTAAGTAGGTTTCAGTCACTGAGCCTTCTCTGCCAGATCACTATGGAGTCCGATTATCTCTGCATGATAATGTGCGCGTTAGTAAGAAATCAGGGAAGAAATTAAGTTTGTAGCCTGAAATCTGCCTAAAAATTTTACTGTCCAGCACATGATGTTCTGTACTCCTCTGAGTGCAATTACCTTTCTCCTTTTCACTCCCTAAAATCAGCTGAGGTATTGAGAAACAGCTCAGCCTCAAAATGCATGCCTATCCTTTTCAACTTCTGATTACTGATATGCTCTGATGTCACGTTAGTGTACACATCAGGCAGTAAAATGCCAAGGCAAAGACTTATGAAAAGGCACGCTTTGGTTCTAAATGCAAATGGGTGCTTTAGTTTTGCGTACTTCTGCCGCAATTGTACATAAAGCTCAGCAGGCTGGGCATGAAAATCACCGGCAGTAACTGAGCAGCTGAAGGCACTTCTCCATTCATTTTTGTGCTGGGTGTTGTTGGAGAAAGTTTGGCACCTGGTTATCCGAGTTCCACACGCGAGCTGAGGATTTTGCATTCTGTTTTTAGAAGGATAACCACTTCACGGCAACTTTGAAAGTTGACTTCCTCACTCAAAACTAACACTTCTTTTAACACATAAGTAGCATTAAATTTAAGAAAAAGAGAGTGTTTGTAAGAAAGAAAAGAAAATTGCAGGAAGAGCAGTGAGATTTAAGAATTCACCATGTAAAGATGGATTTTTATGTTCTTTTTTATTTTTATTCCACAGCATTCATTTTATGGATAATTAAAGAAAAATGCCCAGGGATGAGCAAAAATTGCAGGAAAATGATCTTGTTTGAAACAGAGAGACACCAAGTACCATGATACTAGAAGGAGAAAAGTGTCATGTGGTTAGGTGTATCTCAAGATTACAGGTGAACAGATTTGGGTGTGTTTAATTTTTTGTTTTGGATTGTTTTCCATGCCTGTTTGAACACATTTCTTCTCTGTACCCTGCAACAAAGAGATTTCATAACATCACGAGTCAGTGGGAAAAAAAATTGTTTTTACTATTAATAGTGATTTTCTTTGAAATATATGGAGTGCTTTCCTTCCTTTATAACTCTTCTGCCTTGCTATAAACCCAGATATCTCTCTTGCTTGCACAGTTTATTCAGGCTGGATTTTTCTCCTAACACTTTGAGAACAGTGTTGTTTTCTGAGTAGTAGTGGTGGTTCTGCTCATAGTTCTTGCAGCCATGGCAGGTCTAGGGTTTACATGTTCCTGAACACACTAGTACTGTTGCTACCTAGTGCCTAATGTCTGTGTAGATTAACCACTAGACTAAACCTCAGCTCAAAATAACATTTTGGCAATAGTCTGGCACTCCTGTAACTCCTCCCTTGACCACATGGAAGCAGACAAGGGAAGAATCCTTTCTCTGTGTCTCTATCCACTTGGTCTTTGTCCTTTCCAAGAGTAAAGAATAGGATTGTACTGCACCTTATGGAGCACAACTAAGAAGCATGTGTGCTTCTATCACTGTAGAGTTTTTGCAGCCCTATGGGCTTTCAGATATTCATCACACCTTATTTTATTTTATTCCAGTTAAGATACTTGAATCAAAATTAAATGAATGAGATAAGTAGTTCTCATATTTCAGGAAGTTGCTTAAGTTCCTTCGAAGCCAAAAAACCACCACATCCCACCAAAAAAACCTGGACCCAAATAAACCAATCAAACAAAAACAAATAAACAAAAAACTTCACACACAACATTTTAAAAATATTTGGGACAAGGACTAATTTCGTTCATTAATTTATGGCTTACATAGTGACAGCATGTTATGTTTGGGTAGATTTTTTTTTTTGTAAGATTAGAGAAGCTATTATTTCATCTAATGACAGAAGCTAGTAAAACAGTGTTGAGCCACTTACTTGGTTATTGGCACTAAAAATAATAGCCTACTCTCTTCTGTAATACATTAACGAATTTCATATGCAAAACATGTATCCAGCGTGTATCTACAATGGTATATAAAAGTGTGTAAATCAATTTAAGGCTATTTTCAGCCATTTCATTACCTGAAATAGGATATGAAAAATTCTAGAAGACAAACTTTGACTTTCTTTTTCTTTGTCTTTCCTCTTTCTTCGGAATTTGTTATAAATAACAAGTGAATGAGATCCATAAGTAAAATTCTCAGCTTAAATGAAGGGTAGGAAAGTGGTAGGAAAGCTAATAAGGGTCTTTTCCTGTAACCTACTATATTCATACAATTTGTTGCCTAGCAGTTTCAACTCCCTGTGGAAATCTTCCTACTTCTTTATTTACTCCCTTTCTCTTTTGTTAAATAATATGAATAAATAAATGAAAAGTTGTCACTTTCTTATTTTTATAAGTAAAATAAATTCTTTCTTATTTTTATCCTGCTTGGAGCAGTTCATGCTGCAATTCTGATGCCGCAAATAATGTGAGTTTGGCCAATCCCTGCACTGTGGCACAGTCTCTGTGGCAATTAATAAAATAGAGCAGAATAGAAGAGAATAGAATCATAAGATAGCATCATTAAGGTTGGAAGAGACCTCCAAATTCATGAAGACCAGTCTTTGATCAAACACCACCATGTCAGTTAAACTATAGTGGCACATCCAGTTATTTCTTGAACACTTCCAGGGATGATGATCCCCTGGGCAGTCTGTTTCTAGGCTTAAGTACCCTTTCAGTGAAAAACAGTCTTTGTGATGTCCAGCCTGAGCCTTTACCTGTCACATCTTGCAGCTGTGTTGTCTTGTACTATGCCTAGTTACCTGGGAGAAGATGCTGACCCCCACCTCACCACAATCTCTTTTTAGGTAGTTGTAGAAAATTATATTCTCTCTGAGCCTCCTTTTCTCCAGGCTAAACAACCCCAGTTCCTTCACTCTTTACACAACTTATTGTCTAGACAATTCCTCATCTCCATTGCCCTTCTTCCTGCACTCCAGCACCTCTTGAATGGGGGCCCAAAACTGGACACAGGACTCAGGGTGTGTTCTCACCCGTGCCAAGTACAGGGGCCAGTCGCTGCCCTTGTCCCTCCAGACACGCTGGTTTTGATCCCATCATTGGTCTTCTGAGGCAAATGGGCCCACGCTGGCTCATGATCAGCATTCCCAGGTTCTTTTCTGATGGGCAGTTTTCCAGCCACTCTGCTCCCAGCCTGTAGCACTGCAGGGGTTGTTGTCACTCAGGTGCAGAACCCTGCACATTCATTGTTGAACTGACCTCAGCCCATTGATCCAGCCTGCTCAGATGCCTCTGCAGAGCCTTCCTGGCCTCCAGCAGATCAAGGCTCCCACCCAACTTAGTGTTGTCTGTAACTTACTGAGGTGCACTTGATCCCCCTGTCTAAATTACTTATAGATGTTAAACAAGACCAGACTGAACACTGAGCCCTGGGGACCACCACTGGTGGTTGGATGGCAACTGAATGTAATTCCAGTCACTACCAACTCTCTGAGCCTGGCCAGTTTTTAAGTGAAGAGTACACGGGTTGAAGCCATGGGCTGCCAATTCCAAAGTAAAACTAAACTAGATGTGTAAGTTGCCTTTAAGCTGGATTTAGGAAAACATCCATCTTATGTGCTCTTTTCAGAAAAAAAAGAGTTGTAGAGTTTATGAAAAGGAATCAGGCATTTATATTTCTTAGAAGTATCTCAAAATTTTTTCTTTTTTCACACTGTGACTCAGTTCTCCATCTGTAGAGTAGGATCAATTCCTTCCTGTGGTTTCATTTGTAATTTACATACTGCTATCAATGCTCTGTTAGTAAGGACTCTGATCATTTGCATAACTCAATTTCACAGTGGTGAGGGTGTTTGGAGAAAAAGCGTATTTTTTCTGCATATATTGGAGTTTGAAAAAATGTGTCAGATTTTCCTCTGCAGTAGAAATCTTAGAATTGAAGAAACATTTATGGAAGCAAATGATGATTCAGTCACTTAGTACAACAGATTCTGAAGTGTCCATGCAAAGCTATGTACAATTTTGAAGTGAATTCATGTGATTTTGACAGAGTCAAATTGTAATACACATGAATGGAGTCTTGGCTTTGCTTTCTAAGTTTGTACATACACAAACCCTTATTTCTTTTGATTTCCAAACCACTATTCCTAGAAATAGTGTACTAAAAAAAGCATCATTTAGGTACAGATCTCACTTTATCCACAAAGTTGCAGGCTAAAATTAGACTTCAGTAATATTAATAGCTTAGTAGCAAAATTTCTAAAGATAAAAACATGATGTTCTGTATCCACCTACACATTTATCAAATATTTGGTACTTAAAGTAGTTATGGTAATTTATTAATAAAAAAGGCTGCAAGGTATATTTTTATTTTATGTATCATATGTGACTTTTTGAAATGTTATGAGATGTGGTTCGAGCCATTTGGAAGTCTATGGAGAGATTTTAGTGGATTAAAGGGAGGGGGAAAAAGGGACCAAAGACCCCTAAATACTTTCTAGAGTGAGTGTTGCAATATCTTACTGCAGAAAGTGGCAAGCATTAAGATTTCCCATGGCAGAGTTCTTGCTCACTTTGCCTTCATTTCAACCCTCAATACACAGCCCCAACACAGTATCACTAACTGGTATGCATGTTAAAGGGAAAAACATTGTTGTAACATACTTTCTCATAGAAATTGACTGCTAAGAGATTATTTTAAAACCAGAGTTCGTTGTAAAAGCAATATTGGCAATTATAAAATGGGGGTGGGGGAAGGAGAGGGGTTATGCATAAGCTTTTGAGTGAAAAGCTATCTTTCTGTTACTGTTAACATTTATTTTTTTTCTTAGCTAGAAATTTTTCTTTCAATTCAATATCAGAGTTTACAATGTAAGAACTTGAAGCTTCCCTGGTTCCTTTGAGAGATTGTGTGCATTTGTTTGATGTACTGCAGTTTTCAATATAAAACCTCAACTGGGTTTAAAAATGGGATTTTCACCTCTGAAAAGTACATTATTACAAAGTTACCATGCAATAAAAATGAACATTATAAAAATGGGCTTTCTGTGAGTTATAACTTTATATCCACCCTCTCTGAAATAGAAGACTTGTTTTGCAATTTCCTTCAGAGAGGATAAAATTCTTACCCCTTAAAAGGAAAAGAACAAAAAAAAGAGACAGACCTCACCAAAAGAAAGATTTGGATCCTGCACGGGATCGAATCAGATAATGCTAATGCACAGAAATTAATAAAGCTGTTAAGCTCTACTCACTCTACTGAAGGACCGAAGTATATGTTGTCCATTTAACCTTCACCATTGATGTAGTAATTTGCAGTCTGTTAACCTGGTGTTCTATCACTGGAATTTTGTGCTTTTGTTATAGCAGGAAATAATGAAGGCATGATCCAAAAGCCGTTTGAACAATGCTCTCGTTATAACAGACACCAATGATAATTAGATAAGAAGAAACAAACAAAAAAAAATCTTTTCAGGTCTCTGTCTGTCATGAGTGTGTGTAGCATGCAGTTTCCTCATTATATTATCTAAGAAATGTTGAAATATTTATGCCAGCTCTTGCACATTAATAATATCTTAGATTTTTTTTTTGTTTTCCCCAGATTATATTCTACCTTAAACTCTGATTGATACCTCAGTATTCCCCACAGGATCTGAGGTTGTATATCTCAGAGCAGCAGATTGAGGGTGATGACTGTTGCTTTTGTAGACATTGCCACAGCCCACAGAAGACAGGCTCTGCTAGAAAGGACTGAAAATAACATTATTGCCACTGCAATAAAATCACTTGATATTGTAAAAACCATTTGTCCATCCATAATTACTCTCTTCTAAACACTGTCTCTACTTTACATGTACCTAGATTAAATTTTTAAAATTTATTTATTTATTTTTCATTAACAAGGATCCTTATCTACTTTGAATGCTGCCAGCAGCATTAGGTACCAGAATGTATCTGAGGGAATCCTACGGAAGGATTCATGTTGCTAAGAGCAGATTTGTACTTCTTTCAGTTACTGAGATTCCCTTGCTAGTGACCGGTGAAAAGCAGACATTTACCAGATGATAGCTTTCCTGGAGGAATTTTGCTACAATCACACTAAGGACCTTATGGTGGTTTTCTCAGATGTACATAGCTATGCTAGAGAAGGTTGAACATGTACTTAGTAAGACTGTTTAGAATACGTATCTACACCACTGTTAGTTTTTCATCCTTTTCTATGAGGAAATACTTTACTCATGAGTGTATTTTTGGTGAATTCCTTACTAGTCTAATTCCTTACTAGTCTTCCTTCATGATAAACTTTCACATGAAAAAAACACTTCTTTATGATTTCAGATAATAAACATCTAAAGTAGTCTTCTTTAATCAATATAGAGAGATGGGAGTGTCTTAAAATTAATTTAAATAGCATTTCTTTTTTTTTTTTTGTGCTAGCCTAATGAAACAAAATTAAAATTTATATAATTTTCCCATTTACATATATGGTATAAGTTTTGTCTATTAAATCAGAAATTTCATAATTATTTTTACTTTGAAGGACTGTGCTGTTGACATTAGTGTATCAGAAGAAGCTATATTTTCTGCAGTCTCATGATAAATTTCCATGTGTTTGATTAGGTATCACTGTAATCTCAACCACCCAATTTCAACATATACATGAGGATAAATTAACTTTCCTTTCTCCACTACATACTTTTGTACATTCTGACTGAAAATATACTGATTGCAAAAGGGTCAATGTTTTTGGTTTTTGAGGGGGAGTTTTGGTTTTAGTACTTTTTCTGGTTTTGGTTTGTTTTTTTGGTTTTTTTTTAGTTCAACAAATGTTAGCCTTTTGCCTTTCACATTTTTTGGCTTATCATTTCTTTATTTATTATGCTGCTTTTTCAGGTCATAATTTTTTAATTAATAGTTTGCTTTTATTAGATAATATAATGCCTTAAGATGTCCTAAGAGTTTGTCCACTCTTTAACGTTGCTGCTCATCTGGTCATATTGCCTGCCTAGTTGTTATCACCACAGAATGAAGTTTCTGAGGCATTTTCATCATTCCAACATCACATTGAATTTGCATTATGGCTATGAGGTTGTTTCATAACACATGTATTGTCCTTTAAATACAAAACCAAAGTAAAAAAAAACAAACCCTATTAAACATGCTTTATTAATGAATACTGAGCAGTTGCATCCAGTACAGGGAGCAGTATCTAGACAAACTTTCTATTTCAGCATATCTGTTTTCCAAGAGCTGTGGATACTGCAACTTTGATTCAATGAGAGAAGTAAGTGCTTGCATAATATGAGGATCACAAGCATTCCCATTTGGAGAAGCCTTTTGCTGCCACACAGAGTTTGTGAAAGTTCAGTGCCTTTCTGAGTGTGTTGTGCTGCAGTTCATTTTTCATGTTTGAATATAGACTGTTTGCAGCTGTATTATCGCATCAACATAATCGCTGACTTTAAGAAGCTCATTTGGGATTTTTCCGACTGTAACTAGATGGAGAACTTAGGCCCTTGTAGGTCAACAGATGTGTGTTTCACCTCTGCTGCTCCTCAGTGAATATTGGAATGTTTTGCAGATGCTGGAGGATTAATTTGCAAGCACATCTCAGATCCCTGTGATGTATTCAGTAGCAGAACTGCAGAAGAACATTTTTAATCTGTTTTATACACTTGGAATTATAGTTTGAAAATATAGTTGAGTAACCAGACTGTAGCCTTAGAACTGCTTCAGTATTTTGCTGCTGTTTTTTAATGATTAAACTTGGAATTACAAAGGAATAGTTAATGGGATGTTTGGTGCAAACTGACAAACTAAGATTATAGATGCAGGGTAAAAGGTTCTAATATTAACTTGATGTTTTCTTTCAGTAATGGGATCTGTGCTAAAATTATTCTTTCCTCAAATAAAATTTTCTTCTTTCTAAAGAATCTGAATATCCTCAGATCACAGATATCTCATTCTTTGTGGGGGGCACTTTTTGATTCTAATGCAGTATTTATTTGAAAGGAAATTGTATTTCCATTGAACAAAAATTAAAGCAGAAGGAAGGTATAAAAAATTACATGTATTTTGCTTAATAAGCAAAACAAACCAAAACAATCTCCAAACTTTATCTCAACACAAAATATTGTGATATAAACAGCGTAATTTAAGTCATTGACACATTTTCTACACAAATTTATAAGAGCTTGGAGAAAAGATTGTTTACTCAATCCAAAGACTATGCAAAAAACCAATAAATTCAAAAGAAATTTAAAACAGAAAAGAATCCCAACGACAATTTTCTGAATGAGGCGTTTTCACCTTTAAGTAACCTGTAAGGATTATATTGAATTCTTATATCTGGCTAGTATGTCACATGGTATTTACCATGAACTTAGATAAAATATTAATAAGACAAAAATAAGTATTAATTCACAATGGTGAAATAATCAGTGAGAATCTGGTCCTCACAGAAGTTACAGGAAGTTATGCAGTTTTCTTATAAATTTGTTTCACTCACAAGGTCTAACTATCTTTATTTCTTAAGTCATCACAGAATATTCACTAGTGAGACACTGCAAATAGTGTTTTGAGAAAGCTAAAAAATTAACCATGAACTATGGTCTGTCATCAAAAGCGATGGTTGTATACAGTTTACTGAAGTATAAATGAAGGTACACTGAAGCAAGTATAAAATGAAGGTATTTTCATTTTATACTTGCTGAAAGTTTTAAGGAAAACAGTTTTGTGTCAGCATCACTGAATAATAAAATTTCCAAAAAATTTTGCCTGTATAGGAGCTGGATTTTGAAGCTAAGACAAGCTATACCTTGAGGATAGAAGCAGCAAATATGCATGTTGACCCTCGTTTCCTGAGTCTGGGGCCCTTCAGTGATATGACCACAGTGAAGATAATTGTAGAAGACGTCGATGAGCCGCCTGTGTTTACCTCACGTCTGTACTCCATGGTGGTGTCTGAAGCAGCAAAGGTTGGCACTATCATTGGAACTGTAGCAGCCCATGATCCTGATGCATCAAATAGTCCTGTCAGGTAATTGCAAGAGTTCTTAATACTTTATTCAACCTTTGCATTGAAGTTGTTCATCTTGTGGTAGGAGGGGCTTTGATTACACTGGAAGTCATTAATAAGCTTTATTCCCTTGCAGAGGGAGATTCAGATGTACTATGAGTTTGCATGGTTTAACCTTTATAACCTGAACTACAGATTCTATGGAAAAAAAAAAAAGTTGAAATATCTGTGAAACAGAAGATATCATTTTAGAATCCCAAAGGGAAGAAATCACCTAAAAATATTGCTCATATTTATGTCTCTCTAAGCTTAGGAAGAGTCTGTTATTGTCTATAGCAAGTTATGTTTTATTGAATCAACCAGTATCAAAAATTATATCTATACTATACATGTGTGCTTGAATAATGATTTATAGTCTGTGTGCACAATGAATCAGAATGTAATAGGACAGAAATTCCCACATGGAAGCATTCATAAAAACTCTTTACATGAGAAAAGTGGACAGGATGAGATGCATCCTGTTCCAGTTAGGATGGTTAAAGGCTTCTGGTTTTGTAAATTTTGCTGCAGCCAAATATCTTCCATTTGAATGGGAAGAGTTATGATCACTGGAAATTCATAAACTATCAAGGCCCTCTTCCTTTGTTGTCAGTGTCTGAAAAACTTTCAAACCTTCCACAATATAATGTCCAAGATCATTAAGAAACCATAGAAGAACACAAATTCTCAATCTTATGTTTGCCTGTATCTAAGATCGGAGCTCAAGGGCAAAGACTCACCACCTTATCTACACCAGTAATGAGCTACTTATTTTACTTATGCAGAGTAGTAATATTAATTCTCAAAGGAACGTGCAAAGGATCTAGAGAGTAATGGTTATGACCTAGAAACTCAGTGAATTTTAACACCTGCAGGGGGAGGAACTCATACACAATCAAAAGTTAGTGCTTAGTTTCATTTGTTTTTATTGCTCACTTAGGGCATACATAGGAAATATCTTTCTGGGTGTTTGTTTTGGTAATGTTAAGTCTTTCCTTTCATGCATTGAAAATGAACTTGGGATTTAAGTGTAATTTCTAAAGCAGAGATCTTTTGCAAAAGTAAAGCATATGTTTCGCTCCTAGAGGTGATGCAAGTGTTCTTTCGTTATATACTTGCAACATATTCAAAATAGCTGATTCCTATCATGTATAAACAAGTCCTAGATGAATGTTTGGCATGGATTTACTTGTGAAATTTATCTTTGCTGTGGCAGTATTTTCTGGCACTAATGTTAGCATCTGGTATATACTATCTGGTTACCAGAATCATTTAGAATAAGCTCAAACACAGTTCCATTAATGCAGGCCATGCTCAGAATGGTTTTGACTCCTTGTAAACATAAAGATGAGTTTATTGGTGTTGATCTGGTTAATTTTTACAATTTCAGCATAAAAAATTATTATATCACCTGCTAACATCTTGAAGATTCTTTCTGCTTCAAAGTCTCTTGGAATTTGAGGGAGAGGAAAAAAGAAAAGTAGTGAGAATTTATATATGTGCTTGTGAACCTGCTATGTACATGGTCAAAGGTACTGAAAGATGGTATAATTTAAAGCTGTTCTACATATGCTCTGATACATCAGAGACAGATTCACCTAAAATTGGAATGTGCTAAAGAGGATTAATGCATAAAACTTTTCATGATCTGTTTAAGGAGTTTAAACTATTAATCTATAAATAAGAATTCCAACTTCCAAACATTGGATTATATTGATACTGATTAAAATCTAGATTTTTTACAACTCAGAAAATGTTGAAATTACAAGATCAGACACATAACCTTGACAATACCAAGAACTAGGGAAAATAATTAGTTTTTTGAAAATAAGGGTTATCTTGTCAGGACCAGAGAACTATTGATGTTTGAACTAGCTTAAATAAAGGATTTAAAACTCCTGCAGCTCAAAGATTTTCAAGGGCTATGGCTGTGAGGAATTAAAGGATTAAATAAATTTAAATTATTTTCTTTAGAATTTGAGTATGGATACAATGCTTATAAATAAGGGAAATTGCTTGGTTCTTATGCACAGAATTATTTTTCTCCATGTTTGATAAGGAGATAATCCAATTTATATAACTTGTTTGCTTTTCTGCCCTCCTTCTCCTTCTCCCTCCTTGTCTCCCTCCTATACTGCTTTCTTCCTTTTTGTCTTTCTCTCCATCTCCTCCTTCTCCTTCTCTTTCTCCTCCTTCTTTGACTCTCCAAGTTGCATAAGGATAGTCTTAATAACTGGGAAATCTAAGGATTTCTAAGGGAAATCTGGCAGGAGATTGAATCTCAGCTGTGAGGCCTGCCAAGATTGACTACCTAGCAGAGGTGACAGGTAGAGTCTCATGGGGAAACTTGCCAGCCTCAAAGCAGCTGTAGAACACCGCTGACCAAATAAACAACAGTGATGGCAAGAAATAAAGTGAAAAATGGCCTACAGTTAAGACAAAATGAAAGAAGAAAAGAGAAAGTGAAAGAGGGAAAGCAGTAATCCACAAAAAATGCTTTTACTGTTGTTGTTACAACTCGGTATTCTCTCTCTCACTGTGACATAATACAGGTAAACAATTCTAATGATGTAACAAGGCTCTGCACTTAGATTATACAGTTAGAAGGCAAAGATAAAAACAGTAACGCAGTAAAGAATATGTATATTACAACATAGAACAAAAAACCAGTTTCATAAGATCATTGTGTCTAAGAAGTCACATTTTTTAATTGTCTTGCAAAAGTCTTTCTTTCCATGTTGTTCAAAGAATTTGTTTTATATTATATCAATAATCTAATATATCATCAGTGTGTCAGTAATTGCAATGATCACACTTGATCCAGTTCAGACATTTTAATTCATCCTGAGTGTAGGGAAGTGCCCTGGAGTACCTACTCGACCTAAATGAGAGTGCAAGAATCTGACTCAATTATAAATCTAATGTCAAAAATACTCCAGTTGTAAATCTGAATCTGCCTAATGAGCTGTCCCTTACTCTCAAAAGGGATATAGGAAAATCACCCACAGGTGTTTTGACCTTTTCTCACATGCTATTTTCAGTTTGCTGAGGAGCTCCTAAGGAGCTCCCCTTCCTAAAACAAATTGGGAGGTAAAGATGTGTTAAGCCAAAGAGTTCAGGCCATGATCCTGTGTTTGTTTAATGACAGTAAAGCACTGTGAGCTGACAGTGATGACATGCAATCCCTTGACCCTAGGCTGCATCATCTTTCCTTTTTCCCCCTTCCCCTGCAGGTCTGGGTGACTCACCAGCTCAAGAGCTGGTGATAGAAAGCTCTGCACTCAGACTGCCAGCCCCATGGGATCAGTGCCTGGCTGGTACAGCCTTGTAGCAAATTCCAACTCACCTTCTCCTTTGCTGGCTCTCAGGAGGATGGCATTTGATTAATTCCTTGTTTTACAGCACAGAGGAAGAAAGAAAAGACAGAGGAATACCTATAACCTTGTTTAAGACGACACTGTGGGAGTGTAGCCCATTGCTGTCAGCACGTCACTGTGTAATTCTCTCATGTTTGCAAGTGCCTTTGCCTCTCTCAATGCCCCAGGAAAACTGGACTGAGCAATGCTCAAACTAAGGAAACACTGGAAATGCTTTCCCTCTAATAAGAAATCAGTGAAATATTTTTACAAGCTGTAAATGAGCATAAATGAAAAGTTTCTTTCATCCTTTACCTAGGTATTCGATAGATCGAAACACAGATCTGGAGAGGTATTTCAATATTGATGCCAACAGTGGAGTCATTACAACTGCCAAATCTTTGGACAGGGAAACTAATGCTGTTCATAATATCACAGTTTTGGCCATGGAAAGTCGTAAGTATCCATAGAAAGATTTTTATCAACAGTTTGTGTGTAAAGCTTCAGGCTTGGTTTTGATGAGCTTCACTTAGAGAAATCCTGGCAGCTGCAAAGTGTGCCAGATAAAAATAACATATTGCTTAATGCAAAAGAAATCTATGTAATAAAAATATAAAAATACAACAGTTTAGATGTTTGCTCTTTCATTTGCTTCACACCTTGTGTATTCCTTTATCTTCTGAAAGACAAATACAAAGGAAGATGAAATATGTTAAGTCAGCAGTCTCACACTAAATGTCATTACAGGAAAGGTGATATGGAAGATAGGGGAGAGTGGTTACCCCATCTCAGTGAGGGCACTCAGAGTTGATTGCTGTTGGTCAACCTCAGCATTCTTAGAAGCCATAAAGAAAAGGGGATGTGAATGCTAATGTGGTTTCATTTTCCTGACTCTAAGATACCACTGTAGAAGTTATTTTGTATTTGGTATCTTTTTCTAGTGTAAGATAAAAAGTGTTAAAGGATGTAATGCTTCAAATCGATGCAAGAATTCTCCTAATGCGGGTTCAAACATAAACTTATTCTGCTTTGAATACATTTTGTAAAGTGCGTTTATATTTGAAGAATTTATACCTTCAAATTTCATCTTTATTACTACTCTGTTGGGCTGCAATAATAAAAAGTAATCAGTTCTCTGGCTTGCTATTGTAAAAATAATCACTTCTTGATTTCAGTGAGCTTAATTTAACCTTCAACCTGAAAGTTAAGATTTATCGTTTAGTGTCTCTATGAATCTATCTTCTATTATCACGAGTAGTATTTTGGTCTAAAAACACAAAATAGAAAACAAAAATTTTCCTGGGGTGGTAGCAAAACTGATGAGGTAGACAAGGGGCATACCTGAAACAAATGAGAGGCTAGGAGCACAAGTAAAAACTTGTACTGCTTTAATTAATAGTTATGTCTGCTTGGTTTTCAATAAGCTTAGTTCAGCAGAGGAAAAATTTGGTGTCGAAAAGGCTTGCTTCTCTGGCATTTCACATGTGATATTAAAAACAGACCAAAAAACCACACTTTGTGATTAACATTTGGATGCTTAAAATATTTATTAAAATGTGGCTGAAATACATTCTAAAAAAATAAATACATGTTTGAAGTTTTGTAAATTTTTTTATTTTGTCCTGCTGTAACATTAATATCATCATTTTTGATAAAAAAAGGATTATAGCAACTCTTTTCCCTGCTCTGAAAGAGAAGCAAAATAAGTAGTGCACTCACTGATGTCCCTATGCTTAGTCCAAAATATAATTATCGTTTAGGGTTAAAGTATGACATTGGACAATGAACATACTCATAGTTTAGCTAGAGATGTGTACCAGTTTAGGATGTGATTCATATTTAAGGTGTTCAACATTTTAATGACAGTATTGAAATACTTAGTTGTGTGTGCACTTTAAATACTTTGGGATTTTCTTCAGAATGCAGCCTTCTCTTCTTTTCTCTTACACATAGCTGATAAAATTCTGGTTTTGACTTCTCAATAGACTGATCCATCTAAAGTTCAGCAAAAAAAAAAAAAGTTTAATCTATAATAATCATGCTATTCTCAGTATGAATAGTGATGTTCTGGCTAGCTTGGTGATGATTTTACATCATCTTGCTTTTATCCTTCCATATGATTTGATTCAATGCTGTGATTAGTGAGCAAGATTTCTAATTTATCCTGAGAGTAAAATCTTAGATTAATTGAAGCAGCTGGAATACCTAAATGTTGGTCCAGAAGATCAAGACAAGAGCTTCCTTTGTATTTGAGGGAGGACTTATAATTGATTTGAGGGAGGAATTATAATTTGATGCATATCCAAAAGAAGAATGCAAATAAAAAAGATAATGACCTTCAGAATAACTTGCAAGGATCTCCTCTTAATTGTTTTATTGGACTTTTTCCTGTAGAGAATCCAGCACAGATTGGGAGAGGCTATGTAGCCATCACAATCCTTGACATCAATGACAATGCCCCTGAGTTTGCCATGGAGTATGAGACAACTGTCTGTGAAAATGCTCAGCCTGGCCAGGTATTTCTTGATAGGTTTTATGTTTATTTTTACCAGATGATCAGCCATTGCTTATGAAAGCCTTCCAGCTTTAAGAAAAATCCTCTTATAACAGTAAGAATAAGGCTCTGATAAACAGTACAAGCAAAGAGTATGAAAGATCCAGCTATAAAAAATATTGGTTGAAAGTTGTGTTAAAATCGCTGGCTTTCTTACTTGTATAACTGATACATTTTACTTAACTCAACTAATTTTGAATAATACTAAGAATGCATACTTTCTCCTAATTTTTGTGGGAAGTGGGAAGCAGTAATATAAAGGTCATTCTGAGACTAAATGTCCACCATTCTGAAAATGAGTGCACACTTTTAATCACCCTAGAAAGTATGGACATTTGCACACTGGGAATGTTTCCTATTTTTATTTCCATGTTTTCAACTACACAAATATCTTCCAAGTAGTCCTAGATTTAACTAAATCTATTGCTTGTTGTTTGTCCTTGGTGTCCCTCATATTTGGCCTTTTCCTCTCTACTTTGGAAGACCTCACAAAATACATGTACTTTCTCAGTCTCTTCTCCCACTTAGAGAAAACTTGTAGATGTTGCACCTGCAAAGATCCCACATATTTCCAGGAAGATTTTGTGATTTTGTGCCTTCTCCCAGTGCATTGTCCTTCCTGTGGTACATGTTTATTGCAGATTTCAAAATCACCCCAGAATTTAAATTCTGACAACAACCCACTATGATAGCTTGTGTTCATCAGAAACACAGACTATGCATGCTTTTATTGTTGTACCTTTCTGTTTTCCCTGTGCTCTGATCAGAACTGGACCAGAGAATTGGAGTTTCCAATTTTTGTGGATTTTAAGCAGTGGTGACAATTTCTTTAGAGTTTGATTTTGAGAGAATTTTAGAAAATGAAGCAAAAAACTATTAGTAATGAAATTTTAGAAAACAATAATGATATAATCTGCCTTTCTGTTTTCCATTATATTAAAAAAAAAAAAAAGTACCTGAATTTGAATGCTCAAAAGCATCACGGTTTCCTTTTGAAGATTTACAACATTGGTTGCAGCCACTGATAACCACACCGAGAGCCATCCAGAAGTCACACTTCTTCCACTTTTATGCAGTTTATTACTCCAAGCTCTGGCAAATGACAGGAGCTAACTTTCTCCTGGAGCCTGCAGATCATTGCTTTGGCCAATAAATTTGGTACATGTAAAGAGTTGAGTCACTCATTAATAGTCTCTGCATGCTTATGAGATCAGAAAACCAAAATTCAAAATTATTAGAACTCGAGGGAGGATTGATATTTTGGTAGGAAATAGAGGGGTTATATAATGTACACGTACATATGCTTCAATGAAACCCTGATGTATCTCAAAACAGGTGATCCAAAAAATTAGTGCAATTGATAAGGATGACCCGCCAAATGGCCATCAGTTCTACTTCAGTTTAACAGCAGAGGCAGCAAATAACCACAATTTTACATTGCAGGACAACAAAGGTAAGGAAATTTTGATTTGGTAAATATTCATCAATAGCCCCTTCCATTTTCAATGCGGCATGATTATGATGACCTACATAAACTTCTGTTCTGGTAAGGATATAGACTACAATCAGCCTGCCAAATAATTTTATCTGTAGACTATTTGTCAAAGGAATTAAGCTGTTGCTTGAATCATTTAAAGCCTTGAGCCAAGCAGAGCAGCATCAAATCTTTAAATCTTTACTTTTTTTTTTCCATCACTCACTCTTCACATTTTTGCATGTATTTAGAGGTTTTTATCTAAATTATATTTTACCTTGGGGCAGTGTCTGAAAAATGTCCAGGAATTCATGTCTTATTAATATAACTCAGGGCATAAAAGATGAGTGCATGATAGATGGAGATGTTTTATGATTTGTGGGGTTTTTGTTTGGTTTTTAGAAAAACACATCTTTGCAGTAACTAAGTATATCCCCTTTTGAAGAATGTTTTTGATAATGAAAGCTGCCTATAATATTTGCACAGACTTCTTGTGACTGTTTCCTCAAAGACTCCCACTGACATCCCATTTCTGTTAGTTAAAATATCTGAGAACACACTCTAATTACTGCCCTCATTAGCTGCACTGCACAGTACAGCAGCTGGGCACGTGTCAGGCAGTTTAGCTATTAGCTGTAGCAAACAGAACTAAATAGACAGGGTATTGCTCTTACACTGCTCTTTTATGGATCAGTACTTAGCCAGAGCTACAAAGTCATCCTATTAGTAAAACAAGAAAAACAAACATATGGACATTGAAGGACACAGTTTGTACAGGCAGACTTTGAATAATATTCAGTAAGCATAATGTGCGACCTAATAAAGTTCTTTCATGCAGGTCTTTATTGCCTTACCTTACATGTAGTTAATGAAATGCTTAATTTTCTTCATATGAACAGCTTGCAGTTTAAACTGAAGACTCTAATAGTAATACAATCAAAATAATAAAAGTGCATTAGAATAGGACTGTTCAGAAATCTGACATCATGAAAACTGTAAAGTAGTAAATGAAAAGAGACCCTCTTCCAGAGAAATTATAACCTAATAAAAGTAATACTAGACTTTTTTAATGCTTGTAAAATCAATGGAGGTGCAAGACACAGCAGCAGCTGCCTCATTCAACATTAGTTACTTTTATGCATCTCTCATGTGATATTATATAAAGAGGTGTTTGCATATTTTGCCAGATAGATCATAATAGGAGACACAATAAGATTACTGACTACCAGTATGTCTGTCTATGGATAGATAGGTAAGTAGATAGATAGATAAACCAACTGAATGAACATTTCTATACATTCTGGGAAATGTAACCCCCTACCTCTCAGGAGCTTTCAATCTGTGTTGTACACAGTGAGTTTTGCACATATCTCCTTGAACATGCAGGCTTTTTAATCGCACAACTCAGACCACTGTCAATCTATACATTTTAGACTGATTATAATAGCCATCTTGAATCTCAGAAGAGTTTGAGAACAACAGCATTTCTTTGTTGCATGCACAATTAACTTGTTTGTGCATGGATGGAGATTTTTTTTTTTGCATTCAAAAAATATTTCATTGATCTTCAGAACCTATTCTCCTATTAATACGGTCATTGCTTCCATTAATATGATATCTATAGCTATAAATAGTTGAAATAGATGCTTGGAACTTAACTGGAAACATATATTTAGATACCTAATCTGATCGCTGAAGGGTATTTTTTTTCTTTTTACAAGTATCTCATCTCAGCTATCTATCCAGGTTTTTAAAATGTGAGCTTGGCTAAAAACGAATGGACTCTGCTTTTTTGAAATATTCTTTTGTTGAAAATAAAAATCTTCTTGTTTAGTTGTGTGTGATTTCTCAGTTGATCTTACCTCTGCAGGTTCAAAAGTATATGCCTGGGAAAAATAAACTTGTTGAAATAAAATCAATGTTTTTATAAAGGCTATAGTATTTATGAGCTTGTGTTTCAGAAAAGTCACATATTTTATAATTTGTCTTTTTATTCCTTTATCTAGATAATACTGCGACAGTATTAACCAAAAGAAATGGGTTTCGAAGACAGGAACAGTCTGTTTTCTACTTGCCAATATTCATAGTGGACAGTGGATCACCTTCACTTAGTAGCACTAATACTCTCACCATCAGAGTCTGTGATTGTGATGCAGATGGTATTGCTCAGACATGCAATGCAGAAGCATATATCTTGCCTGCAGGACTTAGCACTGGAGCTCTGATAGCAATATTGGCTTGTGTCTTGACACTGCTAGGTATGTCTTCCTTCTGTTACCCTTATTTTCCATTCAATGCATCGTGGCAAAAGATACGTGCACATAAGCTTCAACTCCGCCCTGATTTCTGTGAACAGGAACAGTTAGTACTCAAGAAAGAACAGAATTTTGTATCATTAGCACAAAAACATCTTTAGATTGGGATTATCAATTTAGAGACTTTGTTTCTATATCAAGCTGCCTCCAGACAGATATAAGAAAATACAGTAAAAGAAAAATAAAGTTTGACATGCATCAAATGCAATGTCTAAGAAATAGGCAATGCAGTTTATGGAAGCGTTTGGTTTAACATACTCACCATATAACCAGTATCAGTATGTCCCTTTTTCACAGGCATAACTGGTTTTAAACATTTACTGATTTGCAAAGAACAAAAGATACTCAGAAAATACAACAGATGCAATTTACTCACGAGATTCATAATTAATTGACATCATTTGCAGAATGATCTTTTGTTACTTCTGCAAATGATAGCACAGCTGGATTTATGTTGAGCAGTGAAACTTCAACTAGATAAAAGGCAGAGGAAAAGAACGGAATGGTGTCAACATCCTAGTTTGCATAGTATTTCTCATGTAATACCTAGTCATAAAACAGTAAATGGGAGAATAAAAGGCCAAATCAAGAAATAAAGATGCAGGATAAAGTGAGCAAAAGTGAAGTTTTGGGTTTTGTCTGAAAATTCTTATGTTAACAGGGTACCCGGTTCAGCACAAAAGAATTTTCATCAGTGTTGCTATCAATTAAGAGATTTTTCTATTCCCTGTCTGTACATACCAGTCTAAGGAAAGGGAGAAGACCATAGTCTTCTTATGTTGGTATAATCCCAGTGGTGTTTTATCTGCCACTGTTTTCAAAGTAATTTGCATAGGTCAAATCAAGAGACTTATTTCCAAACTTCTGTCGATGGCAGTATTTCCACCATGTAGAGATATGTCTTCTTTCACACTCTGATTCATGTCACTGGAAACCATTAGAAGGAAATATTCCTTCTGCTAAAATATTTCTAAAGGTCTCCAAAATGAAAAACCTGTTGCATACTTTTTTTACAGAGTAATAAAAATCACTGCCTCTGTAACCAACTTACTCCATAGTTACATGTACATATATAGGAGGTGGCATTTCTAAAGTTTTCCATCTACGTGACATAAAAAAATCTAACACCATAAGACTTTATTCTCACTCAACACATGGTTAGGCCTAGGTTTAAGAAATGGAAGGGAATTATTGCCAGAAGTTTTCATGAACATTTTTAAATACCATTTTTCTAGTAGCATTTCTAGCCAATTTATGTACACAAATGAACTTTATTTGGGCATGAAGCTAAATGTTAGAGTTCAAAAAGATATAAAAATATTCTCTTATATCAACTGGCATTAGTATCAGTAAAAAAACATCCGCTTTAAACTTTAATTCTAATATACTTAGGAATAAAAGTCCTGTAACCATAGCAATTCATTTGATCCCAAAAGGAAGTCTCACCATTTTTGTTATACATGAAAAGCTAGTTTCTGAAGATTACATAGGACACTGCTGTAGGTACCATGCAGCTTGGTCTGGCCATATACTTTTCTTAAATTGAAGCAGTAGGATTTCAAGAAGACTATTGAGTGTAGACAAAGCATATTGGCACAAAAATAACTTGCTCATTCTACTCGGTACACCAGGGGTCAAATACAACCAATAAACCAACAAACGAGCTTTTATTCCAGTTATTTCTAAAGCATTCTGAACAGGGGTTTGGTAAAAAAAAATCTTGCATATTACCACCACACCACTGATTTTATTTGTCAAAGACTTTGGTTTTCCAGTCATCTGTCTGAAGGCAACAACATTGTTTATCCAAAAAGACATTTGTATGCGCCACCATCACTTCCAGTCTGAATTGTTCCTTTTGAGTACAGTTCAAAGTTGCAGGAACAGGTTAGGCTGTGTTTTTATGATAACCCTGGCTTTGAGTACTGCATTTGGGTACTGTATCCTGTTTTAGTCTCAGCCGCATGCCAGTGTCCACAAGGAAGAGGTACCCAAGCATCCCTGCTGCCCAATGAAACCCAGCTGCTTGTCTGGTCCCAGAGATTTGCTTCTTCTCTCATTTGCTCCTAGAATATGTTTTCTGGGACCAGCTGCATGGTGGTATTGCTAGGAATTTACTTTTGCCCTTTTGCCCTTTGCATTCATTCCTGAGAAAAATGCTGAAGATCTACTAGTATAGCATAAAAAAACAGGCTTCAGCTGTTGGCAAATGGTTCCAGGACCGGAACAAAGGATGCACATTTTTGTGTAAGACTTTATCAGTGAAAAGAGGATACAGTCTACTGAATCAATATCTTTTTCTAACCCAAGATTAACATGCAGTACAAATCCAGTCACATTAATCCATGTCATCTTAATGTGGGTGCCAGTTGTAATGCAGAGAAAACATGAAATTTGCATAGATGGAATGAATACATGCATTCTGGCACCAGGGTCCTGAATTCTCAACCAGGTCTTGCTTTCTTAAAGTTGGTATGATATACTTTTTGATCTTGCCTCATACGTCCCTATGGCAGATACATAACCATTTGTCTTTACCAAGATCTGGATTGTCTCAGTGGGATTTCTTAGTGTTACTACTTTTGCTTAAGCAAGCAATCAATTTGAGATAAGCCCAATGTTTTCACTGAATCTAAGAAGGAAGAACTTATTAAATTACACTCTTTTTATGATAATTGCAAATAACACTGTATAGACTATTTTTTTAACCTAAAATAAATTTTAAAAGCTAAAAACATTTAAAAACAAAATCTCTACCTTCATACTGACTGATGGAGTTTAAATTTTAAATTTTATTTCACAAGAAAATTCCAGTACTTTTTTAATTACTCAAAACATCTTTCCAATTATGAAGTAAGGCTGTTTTACAGAAAGAAAAAAAAAATCTAAAAAATCATAAAAAAACATAGAAAAAGGTAGTTTGATTAGCTTTGGATTGCATATAATTTTGAGGAAAGCAAGTAGAATTTTTTTTTAACTTTTCTGAAAATTATATGGTAATTTAATTCAAGGCAATTTGTTTTTCAGTTAGCATCTTCCAGAAACAGTAATTGCCTTTGTAACGACTGTTTAACATAAAATGTTTACATAAAATCACACAAACAGAATATTCACCTGTAGATAACCTAATCACATTTGAGAGATTAAGTATTTTCTTTGTACGGAAAGCTATATTGTCACAATACTTTTTCGTAATTATTGTCTTTCACACTTCTGAATGTAATCTATTAGTGTCACCTATTTTCTCAGGAAGACTGAAGAAAGCTTCCTATTGGTGTGGCATTAGAATATTCAAGGATAATGCATTATTAAAACTTGAAAATTCAGCTTTGAATCATTTTTTTTCAGTTGAAAGACGTCAAATTTGTTATCATTATCAAAATATCCAAATTAAATCAGAACATATAACTGTGATTTGTAAACAAGAAGAAGCAGTTCTAGTCATAAGAATCCTAGTCTCTTAATAGATGTGACGTGCACAGAATGTGAATATGTCATATGTGTCAGGTTTGGCCTTGCAATTTTAAAAGCGATAAATGCGTAACTGGGGGAAAACAATTAACTAGGGGTACCCAAAGCAACACTTCCAGAAAGTGGTTGAATATGAAATGCAGCAGCTATTTTCTGAAAGTAAGGGAGCTGATTAGGGTCACTCAGTGTGGGCATTTAAAGGTTACAGTCACTTTGCAAATATCAGTCCAAACTGATTAAACAACAGGTATAGGTGAAGTTTGTTAAGTGGGAATTAAATTCAAGTTTCCTGAGTCTTGGCCTCCGTAATCTCCAAACCTTATCTGACTGTACTGGCAACTGCAAGGTATAACTAAACAGGTTATTAGTGTGCTGCTTAGATGGCTGGGGATCTCCAATCATCAGCTTTATGAATCATGACACACCTAAGGCATAAACCAGTGTGCAGATCTGCTCACAGCTGATGTGGCTTATTGCTATAGTAAATTCCTGGCTTAGGGGTGTAGTGTATACAAATCATGGTAATGCTTGTGACTTAGCTCTGTGCCTTTCTTTATAGCTCTGCATGTAGTCTTCTCCCTCAGGGCCTCTCATGACTTTTATGGCTTCCTTACAATTATGTTGCAGTTGCCTTGAGTACAAAAGGAAAAATTAATACTAAAGCAGAGAAATATGTTCGGGTGAACTAAGCCTGACTTATTACCAGATCATACCAAAATGGAAATTTCATGGTAATTCCAGAAAGCAGACTGAAAGGTGGTAAAGCAAAAATCCACTCTTGCTTTCAAGGGTGTTTGTTTAAAGACTAATTTGGGTGCACTGAAACTACAAACATTAAATGCATACTAGACACATGGATAAAAGTGTGCATTACCACAGCTAATACAAAGAGAAACAATTTTTTTTTTTT
>LTAT01000004.1:101358511-101397327 GCA_003286495.1 Chlorodrepanis virens | reverse complement strand
GCATTACCACAGCTAATACAAAGAGAAAAAATTTTTTTTTTTTTTTTTGCTTGGCTACTGTACCTATTAAAGGAAATCAATATTTCTAAAAATTTAGGTAAATCAGAAGAATAAAAATGTTAGTTTAAATCAGTCTTTGTTAATTGTTGTTATTAAGACTTTATAATTAGCAGCTTAAAATGTTGATTGATTTGCTTATTTGTTACATCACATATGAAATTGGTATTGTCATTTCATCTCCTTAGTATGAGTTGGATATATCTGTAAGGAGCCAATCTAATGCCCTCATTTGTGCCTAAAGGGTTTCCACTGTATTATTCCTTTTCTAACAATCATTAAATTAGTTTTTTAGAAGTTCAAACAGTCCCTAATTACTGACTTAATGTCTTCTTTTTTCATAAATGCAGAAAATAAAAGCCCACCATTACTTAATGAGAAATGAAAAAACTTGGAAACTATTTGCATTTGATTTAAATAGCGGTGAAAATTGTTTAGGGCTTGTATTAATTTCTGCTGCTCCTGCAATGCAGCTAAAGCTTTGTTCATTTAGAGGTTAAACTTTATTGTTCATGGCTGCTGGAAAGGCTAGAAATTAATAATCTTATAAAGTTATCTAAATGCTAAAATATTTAACCTTTATAAAGACTCCATATTTTTCTTGGCTTCGAGCAAGTGTGAGAGATAGAAGGAACACTGTATAAAACATTCACTGTATCTTGATTTTTATTGTACCTTTAGGCAGACCTTCCTACTAAGTTTCCTATTTTACACTTATTTTACACTTATTAGCATGTCTTTAACTTTCAGCATGAAGTATGTTAAGAGGGACAGTAGAGTAAAAATGCATTTATTGAGCAAAGTAAATTATTAGCTGCTTACTTATATGACAATAAAAATGTGGCAGTAAATGTTAAAAACGGTAATTAAGTAGTTATGTCAATAGAAATCTTGTTTGAAATATCTATTTGTACTGTCAGCAATGTAATTTCACTTTAAAATATCTTTTACAATGAGGGAAAACATTAAGAATGGAGTGCAATTGTATCTGATGACAATTTTATGTTCTCTGCCGTATAATTTACAGCTTATTATACAAATATCAGAATGTTTTGGAATTTCACAAATGTCACTTTAAAGGTCAATATTTCATATTATTAAACTGCTTATGTAAATATTGTTCAAAGCAAAATGCCGCAAACTAGAGGCTTCTGAATTCAATGCATAAAGGATGAATCAGGTAGATGCCAGGGGCAAAAACCGTGAAAGGGTGATGCTGATTACGTAGTAATAGAGTCATGAGACATCTATTAGTAGATGGATTATTGGATATGTGCTTGGTAGCTACTGAGAAAAGAGGAAAGAATTGTTGCCTAATATATTTGTCAAAAATTTTAAGGGAAAAAAAATGTAGTTGCAGTTGTATTTTTAGACATGTGTGGTTCCAAAGGGAAATAAAAACAGTGCAGAAAGGCATCTCTGGCTTTAGCCAATTCCAAATAATACCATAACATCTGTAGACATATACAGCTTTCTTGCATGTACAATATACTGATTTATTCTAGCCAAATGATCCAAATATTAAGTAATTCCTCACAATGGCTAGATTGATACTGATTTTAAGATCACTTCATGAAAAGACTTTCAAGAATGGTAGTCTCAAATCATGCAATTTGTGAGACCACTTTTGAGACTACCTAGGGAACCTCAAGCTTAATTTTATCTCTATCACCTTTTAGCTTTTGCTTTTCCATATGTTTCTACAGCATTTAATTGGCATTGTAAGTAAAGACTGAAAATGTTATCAATGCATATAATCACATAATCTTAACATTAAAAATAATCATAAAATCAGAAGAGATTAATTAAATGTGGAATGACACTTTTCAATGTACTGTTATTTTTTCAATCATAGTGATGCCTGTGATTTCCTAGGAGTGTCATTAACTCAGCAAATGTTATCCAGATGCTACAGTATAGTATTAATTATTTTCTAGGAAGATGATTCACGCTCCATCATGTCCCACAGATGGATGCAATATTCACAGTATTGGTTCCATATTTTTTGTGTTACCAGTGATGTTTCTCTACCAAAACTGTATTAGAACAAGAGGAGACTTGAGCTAGTTTCTTTAAGTGCTATTGGCTGCCACTGCAGTTTAGTATTACCTTTCAAGCTGAAAGAAACTTTAGGGTTAAAATTAAATAATCTATTACATTTCTAGTACTGGTTCATCCAGTAAACTGTAGTCGTAGCAGTTGTCACTAAACGTAAAGCGTAAATCTCAAGTGCAGTACTTTGCATTCTTCAGGAAAGCGAGATCTTCTGTAGAGGAGGTTTTATTCCATTAACTAAGACAGTCTTATTTTATGCATTGCTTAAAAATTTGATGTTCTCCAATATAGAATTTTTAAACTTTATTTTTATTTGGCAGATATTGATCATACACTTTAATGCTGTGACTTTCCAAACCATGGTTTTTAAATTCTATTTCGTCAATTTATAAATGTGCTTTTATCACTTGTGCATTTAAGAGTTCAAGAAAAGCTTTTTTTTTTTTTTAATTATTATAATTTCTTGGCTGTGATATTTTTCATAGTCAGACTAAACCAGTATTGAAATTTATGTTTAGCAGACAATATAGCATATTAGAATTAGAGATGAAGACGCTAATCCTGAATGATTTGGAAAATAGATTCTTTAGTGTCTAAAAAGCTTATGGCTTAAAAGTTATTTCATAATCTGCTAGGTTTCACATCTAACTGCACAAATTTCTTGCATCTAACTGTGTAAATTCCTTGGTCTTTGTCATATAAATTAATGGGTACTTCCAACATAAGGAAAAATATGAGAAAACTTCAGCACTGCTAAAACTTTAGCTTTTCTGTGTTCCAGTTCTTGTCTTGCTGATTGTCACCATGAGGCGACGGAAAAAAGAACCTCTCATTTTTGATGAAGAGAGAGATATCAGAGAAAACATTGTCAGGTATGATGATGAGGGTGGTGGAGAAGAAGACACAGAGGCTTTTGACATGGCTGCCTTGAGGAACCTCAACATCATGCGAGACACCAAGACCAGAAGGGACGTGACGCCTGAGATTCAGTTCTTGAGCAGACCGACTTTTAAAAGTATCCCAGATAATGTCATTTTTAGGGAATTTATCTGGGAAAGACTAAAAGAAGCTGACGTGGACCCCTGTGCACCGCCCTACGACTCCCTGCAGACGTACGCATTTGAGGGGAACGGCTCGGTGGCGGAGTCGCTCAGTTCTTTAGATTCCATCAGCTCAAACTCTGACCAGAACTACGATTACCTCAGTGACTGGGGCCCTCGTTTTAAAAGGCTTGCAGATATGTATGGGACTGGGCCAGAATGCTTATACTCCTAGCCTTGGAACCTTTCTCTGAAAATGCACTGAAGAATACTAAAACAGAAAACTCAACCTAACAGACTGAAGAAAGTTGTAAATATTTTCCCATTTTTAAAATTTTAGGTTGTTGGCTTTTTATTTTTGTTTTTGCCTTGGTGGAACATATCTTCATTAGACTTGTCCTAGGGACTGCACTGACCACACAGAATATGAGCATTTGGTGGCATTTTTGATAAAATGAAATGCTCAGCCACGTTCAAATAGATAGCAACCCTCAAATACCTGCAGAGGCAAATCACTTTCAAGAGTATGTTATACAGTCGCCTCAGTGAGCTGGTGATACTCTGTACATGCCTTCACAGTATTACTATTTGAGAATACAGAGTCTCTGTTTTAAGAAGAAATAAATTTTCAAATATATAACTCAGTACAATATTACAGTACATTGTATTTACACAGGCAAGTGTTTTTTAGCAAATTTTCCCTACTCTGTGCATACAGCCTCCTAGAACAAAAGCAGAAGGACTGATGAAAACAAGGAAAGCCCAGGAAATTTTTTTTTGTGTTTCTCCCTTTTTGTTCTCAGAGCTATTTAATTAGAAATCTCTGTAATTTTCTGGATAGTTTTTGAGAAATTATTGTTTGTACTAAGAAATTCCACGGTGTGTCATCAACTTACAAAGCGGCTTAAAATTCACATAAAATGATACATATGGAGTCTTATGGATGGAAAGTTTTGTGATGCTCATGTAGGTATAGTAGAGGTGTTGCTATCTATTTGCTATTTTTTATTCTCTCTTCTGATTTGTACAGGAGAATTTATCCTTTTTTATTATTGTTTGACATAAAATGTTATATTTATTTTGGAACTTCAATCTCCACTAAATTCAGGTCCATTTTACTGCCTCATGGTTTTAGACTTGTCAGAACATGCTGATTTTTCTCCAGTCTCAGATAAATGTAGGAAATGAAGCATGGAAGTGGAAAAATTACAGTAAACAAGGCCACCCACCATTCAACCCACAGAAAAGAGAGCAGCTCCAAGGATGTGCAGTTGTTCTTCTTAGCCATTACAAAGTCTGAGACATTTAAAGAAGATATTTGTACATTGAATTTTTTGAAAGAAGACTGCAGAGGTAGCTGGGAGTGTCTTTAATGCAAGATTAATTTTCAAGGTTAAACATGCTATATGCTTCAAAGACTGTAAGCACCTCGCTCTTCTCCTTCCCTTCTCTTTTGCTGCTGATGAATCACAGCAAAAGATTTTTCTATTTCTTTCTTATGTTAAGCAATGTAATACTATTAACTTCAGAGGTCATCTTTAGATCCTGCTGCACATAAGTATTATTTCCCCAAGGTGTTAACTCACTATACGTAATTTCTATGCTGGTTCAGGAGTGCCAAAACAGAAGGACAACTATTGTTGGTTAATATACTGTATGATTTTGAAGTAGGATTTCTTAGAATAAGACAACTTTTTTATGATACTGACAATATTTATACTTCATCTTTCATGATTTATTACTAGATAATAAGACATATATTCAAGTAAAATAGTGGGTTTAGGTATTATTTCAGATTTTTTTGTTTGTTTTAGATAAAATGTAGACTGTTCTTAAATTAGAGTCTGTTCCTGCAAATTTTTTGCTTGTACCTAACTTGAAATTACTTGACCTTCCTGCAATTACTGAGAGCTATATCAAATTGTTTACAGAACTGAGTTTGTGAACAGAAGGGGCTCCACAGAGGATGATGCTCACTCTAAAAGTACTTCTTTCTGAGAGAAGGATCCTAGTACTAAAATCTTAATGTATGAGTGATGTGAGGCTGGGGGATGGGAAATTATCATTAAGACTCTGTAATTTTTGCAGCCCAGCATTATCAATTAATTATGTGAAAGTGGCCTTCAGCTCCAACAGAAAAGAAAAATAGTTTTAATCATCTACAACATACTTAATTTGAGTTACATGTTAATAGACAATCATAGTTTCATTATTCAGTAGATTTGCTTCTAGTTGTACGAAATATATATATATAGGCATATATATATATATGACAGATTTTGTAATGGAACTGAAAGATATCGTCCATGACTTTTAGTCATACATGTAAGATTTTCAATAAAAATATTAAAAAATAGGAAAAAAAAAGAACCATGTGTATACAGTTTAATGAGAACAAGGTGTGCTGCAGAATATAAGCAGGTATTAAATCAGAGAGGTTCTGAAAGAACAGTTTTCATTAATCTCCTTGTTCTTTGTGGGAAGATAATTCATGCATCTGGATTAAGATGTCAAAAATGCTGATTTTAACACATAGCATTTACAGGAGATTTAAATGTGATTTAGAGTAAACAGCCCAATTTCCTTGGTTTTCTACCTTCTATATCTGTGAAAAACCAAAAAAACCCCTCCACTATTAGGAAACTATGTTAGGGTGGGGTTTCTTTGATGTGCTTTCTACAGAAAAAAAAAAGTTGTTTATTCTGATACCATCAAAGCTCTTGCACATCTATGTTTTCTGTTACACAGTTCTAATTTTATTAAGTTTGCTGTTACATTCTACATGCTTATCTGCTGATTGTATTTTTGCAGTAAGAAAGGAAAGTGGAAATCCTCTATGTTTGGTGGCAGGTATTACTATAGCATACACATAAGGGTGTGTGTAATATGCATACTATAAAATGCTCACCAAAAATTACCATGACTATAGGTGTTTACAGTTTGTAATCTGATTCAAATTCTTTTGTTGAGTCTTATTTATGTTGCATAGCTGGATGGCATAAAGTATATTCTATTGACTAAATACTATAAAATGTAAAAACTATTTTCTCTGTCCTGGAAAGGTAATGAAATTATTTGGGCAAATTAATTAGAACAGGCCTTAAAAAATACTTCCAATCATATTTATTTATTTAACTTTCTGAAGAGCTTCAATATCTAACTAGAGGCCACAAATCCTAGATAAAAATAGGTCAAACATGGCAATCACTCCCATTTTACAGTGGAATAGCATGTCTTTCCTTCCACCATATGCCAATGGAATGGGCTTATTTTAGATTGAGATTTCCAAGACTCTTGAAAAGTGCAGAGTTTTTAGAGTGCTACTAAAATACCCCTACACAATATTAAGCTGTTTGAAGAAGACTTAAGGTGAAGACTTCTTACTCTGTTTTGACCAGTGTGAAATCTACTGAATTCAACAGAGCCAAACAATGGACATTCTGACTAATATTCCCCATTCAAAAGAACAAACTTAGGGTACTTCCTCCAGGTTATATTCCCACTAAGACATAGCACAGGCCTTCCTAAGCCTCCTAGTTCTGATGGCTGCTTGATATAATCACTGCAGGACTCATGAATTTTGATGTTAGCAACTGAAATTTCTCCTACTCTCGAAGAATTTAGGGAGAAAAAAAAAAAAAACCACCAAAAAACAAGTTCCTCTTTACTCTTTTATTTGTTGTTTTGAAAGGGAGATGGAGGATTCCTCACAATGTCCCTTTTCAGTTAATGTCTTTTCTAAATTTTTTTTCCTGTTTACACTTCAGGTGTTAGCAATAATTAATAAAAAAAAAAATCCTGTAATTTTTTTCTTTTAGAAGTTTTGGATGAAAGCACGGTATGAAATATAAAATTGCAGCATCTTATTTTTATGGACAAAAACTCTTGTATGATATAAAGAAAAGTCATAGTTTGTCATTCTGAAAAAGAAATAAATATAAATAAAGCATATAATTATATTGGCTTTTAAGATCCTTAAGGAGTTGAAAAGTGAACACAATTACCTATATCAAATCTAGTATTAAATTCTTGGTTGCAGTCCATCGTGTGACTGATTTTAATTTTTTAAATATAGATTTTTTTTTGTCTACTTTAGTTCTATATAGAGTAATACTGCTTTGAGGCATCATTGTCTTCACTTCATTAGTGATAGAAGGGGTCAAGTATATTTCTACTGGTCTGTGACTCTAAAATGTAATTGCTAAATATAGAAATGTCACTTTATTTATTTGACAGAAACGGGAAAGTCTACAAGAGCTCTAAAAATTGCTTTTTTAACTATGCCATCCTTAAGTCTGACAGATCTACATCTAAATTTTTTCAGATGCATCCTGTGATATATTTTCACCCCAGAATGATTCCTTCCACACCAAAAACTATCTTTCAGTTCATTTTTAATGCAGCTAAAAATGCATTTTATTGTTCACTGATTTTTTAAAATAGATTTCTTCCTTAATTTTTGTTCTTTGAACTAGGGGAATCTCAGTACACAATATAATCTATTTTCTACATGAAGGGAATGAAAAGAAATCTTCATAACATAGGCTCTGCTTTGTTACTATAATTTGCTTTTTCTCAGAAGAGAAGGAAAAAATCTTTCCCTATGGTACATAAAATCTGTGAAACCTTGGACCATACAATTGCCTACAAAAATATACTAGTTGAAAAAACTTGATTTTCCTCATCATTATATGACACGAGATTGTAATGGAATCTTTATGTGAAGCCTTATATATCTGATCAAACACAATGAAAGAAGAAACAAGCATAAGAATTTTCTGAAAATCAGAAGAAAATCTCATTTGAAGCCACAGTGGGGTGTTGCAAACACTCCTCATATGTGAACACCTATTTTCTAAAATTATGTGTATGTTTAAACATTCCACTCCCAAACCATTTCTTTTAAAATACTTTTTTGTTAATCTGAGAGCATCTGGAAAAATGTAATCCTACTCTCAAAAACTTTGTTTATCCCCATCAATGACTGAGGTAGAAAAATATAATTTAGAATCAGGTAAAACTTTTAATAATGCCTCCACAATGAAAGTGGTGTCATATTTTGACCCAAAATAGTTTAAAAGCATTTAGAAGTGCAAGGACTGTGATTTCTGTGCATTTTTTTAAAAGATGGTATCAGATTGAAATTCCTATTCCTAGAAATAATGTGAGGTTAAATGGAGCTTAATATTTGGATGATTAACTAAGATCATAAACCTGTTGTGATGGATGCTGAACCACTACTAGGGGTAAAATCAAGAGTTTTACTTTCTTCTTCTCTTCACCAGTATCTCGGTCAAAGTCAGAATTTCAGTGTCCACCAAAGCAAAATCATGTCGAATCTAAGTTGAGCACAGTAGGGAATTAGATGTTGTCTCTTCCTCACAAAGGCTAAAAGACATTTACCTTGTCATTCTATTCACATATTCTTTTCTGATTATGTCTTGACTGCCTAAGTCATTCTACCTGAGACCTGTGAAGTTGATGTGGTTTGGGGGTTTTAGGGGAATGAGGTTTGTTTGTTTGTGTATGTTTTTGTTAATGTTAAAATTGGTATTCTTGCTGAAATGCTTATGTTTGAATGAGCTGACTTTTTTCATTGATTTTTTTGGTTTTTTTTTTCTTTGGCCAAAACCATACTGGCCATGTATATTCTGACTTTTCCTCTGTTTTGACTTCAAACCCACCTTTTTCTGTACTGTTAACAGCAAAAAGAAAGTCCTGAGGTGTTCTCTCTCTTTGATGTCAAGAAGCTATGAAGAAAATATAAACAGAGGATCAACAGACTGCAGTGAAACTAATCTGAACTAATCATTTTCTTGAAACACAAACTAACAAATTCCATAGTTAAGCTGCCATTAACACCATTCAAATAATGACATGGATCTAATCTTAAAACCTTAAAATATTCTGGCACTACTATCAGCAATTTTTACACATTTAATTAAATCATATTTTAGAATTGTCAAGGTTTGTTACCTGTAACACAATTTCAACATAGTTATTTATATCATGATTTGGATGCACAGAAAAAGAAGGAAAAATTGCAAAGTAAAACAGCCCAAGTACAAAATACTCCTATGTGCACTGACATTTAATGCAGTGTTTTAATTACTGCTGTGCCTTGGTATTCCTCATACACTGATAGCTTTTCCTGTCTTTGAGACTAACTACTAATAAATTAAGATAGTGTGATTTCAAGCCAGATATTCAAGCCACATTAGACCACTTGAGTTTGACAAGAATATTCAGTTTGAATTTTAATGTTCTTCTATTTCCTTAATGATCAGAACATCCTTTATTATTGTCATCAGACTGTTGAAATTTTATGGAGAAAGAAGTGTTTACTGATTCACCTACAAAATGCTAGGCAAAATCTGGATCATGTTGAAGTACTTGGCAGATCTCCCTATGGCTTTCAAGAGGTGTCAAGATTTGTCCATTGTTAGGGGAGGCAGATAAATGATCACTTACATCATCAGGATGGAAGATTGTTGCTTTGAGTTGGATACCTTTTCTTTTTACACAAACTCTTCTACTAACCTTCCCATTTTGGAAGATATAATCTCAGAATGATAACACAAGTAGCTTAATAGGATGTTTTTAATGGCATAAGCTACTTACTTACTATCAACATAGTACACATAACCTTGCTGTAGTGAATAGTACCTTGCTTATAAAGATAATTTCTGTGCACATACTAATTACACAGTGTTAGGAAAGGTTTACATTTGATGAGGTACCAATATTGCCTGGAGAACAAAATAAAATATTGCCTGGAGAACAAAACCAAACCAAAGCAAAACACAAACAACAGTTTCTCATTAAAACAAATAACACACAGAATTTCTGGGCTATCAAAATTAGGTTACCATATTTTTCTCAGACTCTGGGACAATCTGTAGCCTTACTGACTTCAGTGACTGCAGGTACAATCCAAATTAACCAAAATCTTGTTTGGACATATTTTGTTTTGCTGATACTTCAGATTTTGTTAAATCATAGAAAAGGGCTGTAGCAAAAAAAAAAAAAAAAGTGACAGAGAGGTTAAAAGTATCAAGCTTTTTCTGGTGCTTGTATTGTTTCATAGATGATCTAATGATGTGAAAAATAACGTTTTACCAGTTACTACAGGAATACAATTTCCTTTCAGGTAATAATATTTCCATCCTGTGGAACACTGTTTTCCAACAGTCTGCAGTGCTTGGCCTAGCCTGGACTCATCTTCTTATTCAAACATAAAAAAAGAGTTATTAAGGGGAGAGATTAAACACATAAGTAACAAGCTTAATAAAAAAATTTTCAATTGGTCAAGACATTAAGTTTTCCTGTTCTAGGTGTAAGGAACACATGAATAAAGCTCTCATAGGACATACAACCTTTTGATGCAACTATTGATTCTGTCTGGATATTTGTTTATGTTTTTTCCCATTCCATTTCTAGTAGTTTATGACTTGATTTCTCTTTCAGTGGAAGTTAGTATGTGATAACAAAATAAAACATTATGAAAAAATTATATTTAGTAGCAGCTGATCATGAAAAATAGGTTAATATATTATGTATGACTTTTTTTTTTTCTACCGTAACTTAGCACAGGTCAATAGACTTTATTGGGACTCAGAGATTAATTTTGACCAACTTGCCTCGTGCACAAAGCACCCCCATGAAGGGATTTTAATTCAAATAGCTACTATAAAATGTGGAGTTATTTAAATATTCAGAAGGCACTGTTCCTTGGAAATAAACAGAAGTAAGGAACAATCCATACTCCTTGTCTTTCTGGGAACAGGTAGATATATACAGAGAAGTCAGAAAGGGTAAGCTCTTCAAATTTAACACCTGTAGTGAATATAGATGAAAATCCGATTGACAACAACTGAAAGCAAGATAGAAACCCAGGAGGCGTCTGTCAATGGCAATCATTCTAATCAGTCTAATTTAGCCTGTTAGGGTCATCTGTATTAAGAGTAGTCTTACTTTAGTTTGGGCTTTGTGTTCTACAAAAACCAGAACTTCAGAAACTGAAAAGATTTATGTTGCCTTCTGGTCAATTTTGCATTCATGAACAGGTAAAGCAAATACAGTCCAAAGCTGTGGTTGACTGGCAGTCTGGATGTCTGGCGTCACTTACAATATAGATAAGACCGATGGTATGGGGAGGCCATGCTGAATGAAAGGGAAGATTTCCTCAAACCCCTTGTTCTTCATTTATGTGTCAGGACCAGACCTCAGGAGAGCCAAGATCCTTGTGCCCAGCAGTTTGTCAGTATCCCATTATGGGGGCTCTCCACTGAGCAGTCCATTGGAATGGAGGGCAGTTCAACTAGCTTGTTAAGGACACACACCAACAGCAGAAGAGAGACCCCCCCACCCAGGTCCCTGCTCTCCAGAGTGCCACCCATTGCCAGTGACTGCCAGCACCCTTGAATGACTCACATGAACAATTTACAGAACAATATTATTAGTATAATAGAAAATTCTGACAGGTTAAGGTTCAAAGGTTTCTACTATCATATTTGATGGCAAAAACTTATTCAAAGCAATATATGGAAAAGCTCTTATCCTTAAAAATGTTAGCTAGAGATGCTTATTCAATGTGCACAGAGTATGATTCTTACCCAATAGACATCCCATGGGGGAGAAGACATGTTCAGCTTGTCAGCTGATCCTGGAAGTTATGGAGTCTTTCCTAACTTCTCCCAGTTATTAACTTACTTTTTACTTTTACAATATTTCTTGGTGTCTAGGTGAAGCTTTAGTGGCTCTAGGCATGCATCATGCTCAGAGAGGGGTGCTCATATCCCAGAGACAGGTAGCTTTGGGATGGAGGTGAGGATCAGTATTACATCTGAGGTAACCTTGGGATGGAGATAGGCCTCAGTATTATATATGACAAGAGTGATTTCACCCTGGTTTCTGGCTCAACAGCAAGACATCTCTTTTTATCTCCCTTGGTAGGTAGCTAATATGTGGCTTATCAGCTAAAAAATATCACTGAGTTTCCTCTTCCTCAAGGATTTCAGCTGAGCTTGGTCACTGTTTGTCCACTCTGCTCCACTGTCAGTTTCATCCCTCCCTTCTCATATATTGTGCGTGGGAAGTCGGGCATGTTGACCACATTCCATCCAAGGAACAACAACTGCATTCCCCCCCTATTCTTTCTGTACTCTTATAACTTCCAAATTTTCTTTAATTTTTGCCTCAGTCTTTTCCCTCCAGTGAATGACAATGTCTTGCTGCTTCACTCTTCATCCTTCCACTGCTCTTCTCTTTTTCTAGCTGGTATTTCCTAGAGGAGAGTTGTAACTTTGTGAATCCCCTGTGTATGGTGGTTCATACCACTAATCCCAAATGTTGTTAAGCCATAAAAACAGAATAAAAATACTGATGTTACTACTAATAACAATGACGCTGTCAAAAAGAGACACTGTTAGTCTTGGAATCAGAATATCAGATTATTATCAGATATTAGTTATCTGCCCAGCTTTGTCAGTGATCTGATCTGTGGCACTGATTGATCCATCTATCCATCTTTGTCGCCTGTTGATAAAAAGACCTGAAGAGGAACAGAGCACTTTCAATATTTTGTAGAATTGATATAATATGGCAATATTCATGAAACTGTTTGTTTGTTTCTTGTTAGTTTATTTCATTCCTGGCAAATGTCTGTTCCCTAGCCTGTTTCAGTAGCACAGCAGCAATGTAATTTCAATGCCATATATAGGATGGCAAGGAAGCTTCAGAAAAAAACAAGAGGTCCTGAAAGTTATTTGGCATTAAGATGCCATACAAATGCAATGTGATAGTCATACCTGTGGGATGGAATGCTGTAGGAAAAAAAAAAAAAACAAACCACCACAAAAAATGACTTCCAATACTTTAATTTCATACATTTTATGATTCATAGAGTTTAAAAGAAAGAGACAATAATTTGCTTAGTCATTCTGTCATTGAAGAAAGCATTCTCTCAGATCCACAATGAAACAGTGCATACAAATATTTTGGAGGACTAGCATACTTTTTACTGAAGTAAAAGGAAGCTACATAGCCTTCTGTTGAGTATTCAAGGAAGTAAAGGCAAATACTTGATTGATGTTTTAATATGAAAGAAGACATATTTGCAAGTGACCAGAAAGGTTTTGAGAATGTATTTTCTCCTCAGCTAACTTATTTCAACAGCTGACGCATGTTAATAATACCCAATCCTAAAGTAAAACATCTATCTTTAAAACCTTATGGTTTAGCTAATATGAGACTAAAAAATAAAAACTTCTTTGAAATGGAAGCTCCATCTGAGGAGGGATAATTAATTAATTTTGCTTGCCATTTAATCATAAGAAAACCCAATGGCTTTGTAAATTTGAAAATCAGTCCTCTCTTTGGAAATCAGAAATTAAACAAATTAAAGGCTCCCTCACTAGCAAGTTTTATTGGCAAAGCAATATGTGAGAAAAGCTAATGGCCTTGAACAGACTACCTCACCAAATGATATCTTTAAGATTAACCTGCCATGTGCCTAAGGAATCATCAAGTTAGAAAAGCAAAATCACTCTCTCAGAAAACCAAAGTAGAGGCAGTTTAGGTAAGCTCTTATCAACTTCAGTAGAAAAACAGTTTTTGTTCTATCACTTTATTTCTGTAATTTTTTGGTGAATGGAAATTATATAAACCAATTGATACAGATGAAATTAACACATTATTAGATTTAAGGATGACCATGCTGTCCAAAAATAATGTGTGAAATAATTCATCAAGATTCAGACCAATAAATGTGGACTGCTTACGTTTTTTCTGAGTGAATTAAAAAGGATGCCAATATTCTGACAGCAAAATTATTTTCTGAACTAAATGGGATCTCAGAGAATATGTGTTCTACTGTTTGCTTTCAACATGCTTAAGAGGAAAAAAAAAAAACAACAAAACAATACCCAGAGAAGCATAAGACACGAGTTCAAAGTTCTCAAAGAGGATTTTTTGGAACTACTGTAGTTGTTTTATTTGCCTTCCAGTAGCTCAGATTTTGTCCAATATAGTGGCAATTATTTGGTGCTGATTTGCTACTGGAGCAGCAGTGAGCTGACCTAGAGAACAATATGGCTTTCAGTGTATTCAGCCTCAGAATTTCAGAGGTATTTAGTCACATGACCAATAACAGTGGGGCAGCTAAAGACTTCTTAAGGGCCATGATCAGAACTGAACCCTTATCTTCCAAATTCCCCAGAGACCAGACATCTGAGGACAACATCCTTTAGACAGAGGAATGCAACAAAAATCCCTACCTTAGGAAATCTAGTTATAGGAGAAAAAAGGGTCATATATAAGCTTCATCCTGGGAAGTTTTCTTATTGTGTTGAAAGTGATCTTACCAGTCTTTTATCTACAAATAACCAAAGCACTGTATTAACCTTTATCAGCACAATTCACACTAAAACTCTGTAAGCTAAATTCTTTTAAATGGTTCCTTAATTATTCTTGGCAATCTTCAGTATTTAAAAGGGAAGTATTTTAAATTTTCCATACCTTCTTTTATAAATTATCTCTACCTTCTTTCTCTATGTATTGGGTTTGCTTGGCCAGTTTTTACTAGTAGGGGACCTACAGGGGTTGGTTTTTTGAGTAGCTGACTGAAGCTTCCCCTAAGTCCATCAAAGCCAATGCCAGCTGGCTCCAAGATGGATGTGCCACTGGCTAAGGTCAAGCCAATCAGAAATGGTGATGTCTCCTCTGCAATAACATATTTAGAGGGGAAAAAAGTTATTGTGCAGATGATATAGTTGCGGCAGAGAGGAGCGGGGTGAAAATATTTGAGAGGAGCAACTGTGTAGACACCAAAGATCACTGGAGAAGGAGGGAGAGGAGCTGCTCCAGGTGCTGAAGCTGATATTCCCCTACAGACTGTGGTGAAGACCATAGTAAAGCAGTTGTCTCCCTGCAGTCCATGGAATAGGACATTTCCTGGTAGGACTTGCGACCTGTGAGAAATACATGCTCCTGGAGCAGGGTGTGCCTGAAGGACTGCATCATGTGGAAAGGGACCCACTCTTGATCAGTTCATGACAAACTGTAGCCTGTGAAAAGGATTTACACTGAAGAAGCCTATGGAGAAAGATTCCTCTCCTCAAGCTGTGTCAGAAACAACATGTGATGTACTGACCATAACCTCCATTACCTGTTTCCTTGCACCACTGGGTCAGAGGAAGTAGAGCCAGGAAGGAGGGACAGGCAGGGAAAGGTGTTTTTAGGATTTATTTTACTTGTCATTATCCTGCTCTGATTTTTTAGGCAACAAATTTCATTAACATCCCCAAGCTGATTCTGCTTTGCCCATGACTGTAACCAGTGAGTGAATCCCAGTCCTTAACTCATGAACCTCTTCCTATATTTTTTCTCTGTCCAGTTTTGGGGGTGAGTGGTAGAGCAGCTTTGGTGGGCACCTGGCATCCAGACAGCATTAAACCAATCCACTCCTGGTGCTGGCTGAAGAACCATACATCAATAAGGCCTTTTTCTCTTTTTTTTCTTTTTTTTTTACTATTTAGTCTTCTATAAAATCTAATATTTTGACAACATGAACAGAAGTAAGAATCAGAGTATCTTATGTTTAGAAGATTAGTAAACTACCTGGGCTTAGGATAAAACTGTAATAGCGTCTGAAACACCTTGTTATTTTTATTTTTTAAATGCTTTTTCTCTAAGTGCTATCCTACTGACTTTTTCATTACAAGACAGACAGCAAATGTTATGGGTTTTATACATATTGTCCAAGGACATAGAGAAGTGCTATTTCCACCTAACAGGCAGAAGACTGTGTACAAGATGACATGATGTTAGGTTAAAAGGATGCAACTTTAACCAGCTTAGAAACAGCACATCTTGTTTACAACTGAGTGTATTCATCAGAGAGCTGTTAAGTATGAATTATTAAACTTAGAGCACTTCAGAAAATGTAATTGAACATGGAAGAATAAATATATAAGTTAGAGTCTCCAAGAAAATAAATGTAACCTTCTTCTATTTCTAAAATATACATCAAATATAATATTAGCATGCAATTTAAAGGTCAATTAACAGTGATAGTACACCAGTTTTATGGAGGTTAGCCATGTTGGGATCCTGAAAATAAATGACTTTTCACATGATTTTACAGACTTCTGTTAAAACCATGCACCTTTACTTTTTTTTTCCTTGTCCCCTAATTCCCTTTCACTTCTTTTCTCCTTTAATAAATCTCTTTTGTTATACAATTTCTCAGTCTCTAAAAGGATAAGATATATGAGACACTCTCTCTATTAGAGTTGCAAAATTAGATTTCAGGGATGGGTTTTTTAATCAGTACTTCTGGTAGTGCTGCCTTCTAGATCCACCTTCAACAAATTTCTCTACCACTATTTACATGTGGTCAGAATTTTCCTCTTTTTATAAAAGGCAGGCAAAAGACTTAAACCCAATACACTGCCTTATGTTTTCTTCCAGAGCATGTGTATTCTGTGAATATAATATTTTCACATTCTCTGAATTCTAAAAGAAAAGCTTTTCAAGAAGCTGTGACACTGTATAGCATAAGGATGGAGTAAGACAATGGACTCCAGGAAGTTAATATTGAGTTAGGAAGGAAAACCTCATAACTGTATGAACTGAGTTTTGAGTAGGAAGGAGTTGCTAGTCGATAATATTTGAAAGATATTACATTACACTCAGGTGACAATCAGGGAGGCAAAGTCAAATAACTTTTGTTTTGAAACTAGGTCATAGAACATAAGTCCTCACATAACTGCTGACAATTAATTTAACAACTTTTTCAGCAATCTCAATAAAGACAAAAAGAACTAAAACAACACACTGAGTAAAATACCCTCTCTCTGTCCATCTGATCACAAAATGTTTCCTTCAGGCCATTTTTTTAAGTCACACCAGCTGTGTTAGCCTTTACAAAGCAAGAATAAGAAAGCTTTAGATGTTAAGGAAGTGTTAATTCAGCATTTTTCTTTTAGCATTGGAAACAAAAGAAGATTGTTGACTAAGCAAAGATAATTCAAGTAAAGGTCAGTCATAAAACCTGTCTGATATTTCATGTCCTACCATGCTCAACTTTCAAAACATCTATCAGTTATGTTCAAATAATGTCAAAAGTAATCATTAAATGAGATATGTGTTTAGATAGACTTTAAATCCAGGTTTTGATAAAGTTTCAGAGTCTCCCTTTTTCCTCTTTTCTTTTTTTCTCCTTTCACCTATAAGAAATTGCAGAAGCTCACTATGCAGAAGCTCAGTAAAATTCTGGAAGTAACAAGAAAAACATGTCTGAAACACTGTAATTTTCTAGGCATATATTTAAAAGCAGATATCATAATAACTTTAGGACAAAATATTCTTGCACATGGAGAAGGCAGGTATCAATACCAAGTGCTGAAATGAAGCAGAGGAAAAAATTCTTTTAAATCAGAAAGCATATTTATAACAGAGTTAGCCACAGAAAGTAATCTGATATTTTGAAATGTAAGACAAAAATTAGCCTCTGACTTTTTTATTTCTAATTGATGATGTTGATTGGCTTGAATGATGAACACAAGTATGGAATGGAATGAGCAAAGAATTATTATCTGTAAAAAGGGCAACTTTGAGCATGATCTTTCATTCAAAGCAGGAGGGCACTGATATGGAGGAAGTGCAAGTCTTACTGAATAAAAAGAAAACCAATGCAAAACAGCATAACATATGTTCAAACAATTATTAGGCAAACAATGACAAACTATGGAAAAAGACTCTCCAATAAATTTTCCTATGACAAAATTGTAAGGAAGTACAGGAAAAAAAAAAAAGAAAATAGTCAAAATACAGTTAAGCTGAGTCTTTTAAAGAAAATTACATCTGTCAGTGACAAAGATAAAAATAGAAAACGGTCAGCAGGAAAAGGAAATAGAAGAAAAGTGATACTAATGCATGCTCAGAAAGGAGAAAAGATCAATGTTAATCTATTCCAATTGCCAAAGGAATAATTTTACCTCAGACTTTCTTTTTTACAATGTAACTGCTATACAGAAAAAAATAGTAACTAATTATAATTAAAAAAACCCATGCCAAAGAAACGACTACAAAAAAGAATTACGAGGCACAAGTAAGGATATCTGAAAGGGAATAAAAACTTAGATTTCAAATTCTAAAAAAAAAAAAAAAATTAGAATACTCCCTTAGTGTCTGTCTTGAAGAATATAGTCCTTTAAAGAATCATAATTTGAAATTGAGTCCAGTACTCTGAATGAATGATGGAAATGGTCTCTGAATTAAGAGAAGGAAACACAGCACTGTAAACACATCAGAAATATGCACATAGCAGGCCTTAGTGCTGCATAATGGCCTAGAACTTATTTTTGAGAAAAAAATTGCCAAATCCATGTAGTTCTGTGGACCCTTCAGGAAGTTATAAAATTATTATCTAGCACAGTAGATACACTCCATATATATTCTTTGGAAATACACATATATGCATATTTTCTGACAGCTGATCTATTAGATCATCATAGTCAAGTCATCCCAATCTGTCTAGAGTTACAAAGCACTTCATACAGTTCCCTATAGAGAATTTATAATCTGCATTTATAATCATTGGAAATTATGAATAGCCAGGGAACAGGAATGTGGCCAAAGTTGAGCTGAAGAGATCAGACTGGGAAGAAGTTAGACAATTATTTCCCTCAGTCATTCTTCCTGTTTAACATTTTCATTAGAGACTTTCATGCAGGAACTAAGTGGGCACCCTGAAATGTGGAAGAGTTAGAAAGCAGAAAGTGTTATCCAGACCTAATCAGTAAGTGGTAGAGCTGGACTGACTTGGGGGCTAAAGCATGCAAATTGTATTAAATAAAATAATATAAATTGTAAAGATTTTTTTTATGATTAATGAGAATTTGAGCCTATAAACGTAATTGTATGCAAAGTAAGGAAAGGAAAACTTGAATACATTGTTGGGTAACAGGATGACTGTGACATGGTTGTGAAAATAATAAGAATAATATCCCAGAGTGCATCAAACAAGGAAAATAGTACTCCCATTTTGGAACACATTGTCATGATCTTACTCAAAATATTGTAAACAATATGACTCAGATGATAAGCATAAAATTTACCTGAATTTGATACAGAAAAAGACAATAAGGATGACTGTGAAAATGGAAAAATCCCTACAAATTCATGTTAGAAGAGATAGTAAACCACATGTGGAATGAAGATTACCTTTGTTATAAGTGTGAAGATGTAAGGACAAGAATGATCTGCCTTAGAAGACAATGCCTATGCATGAGGAGAGGGATATGAGGTGGTCATGAATAATGTCATCAAAATCACAAAGGTGTTTCTAAGTAAGGTCCTGGGATAGTGTTTCTAATGATTTTGACTCTAACACTGAAGTTGAAAAGATTAGAGAAAAAAAGGATTACATAAAAATGCTAATTCTCATGATGAAAGATTATATGTATTCAACTCATTTAAATTTTCAAAGATTGTTGAAATAAACATAAGGGCTTCATTGACCAAAAATGCCAACTCTGCTTTTAAGTGCTACACCCAATTTATATGTCACCAAGACTGCATCCTAGACAAAAAAAATTGGTTTTGTTTTGGTGTTACATCTTTCATTCTTCTTCCCAAAAAACATTTGGAGACTGATCACTGACTACAGTACAGGTTCAAAAGTAGCTCTAGCATTACTGATAATTTTTCAAGTGTCTACATGTTATGTCATACTTAGATACTGAAGTGATCATTATATATCATTAGAGGAATAATCAGGAAGTAATCAAAGACTGACTGTCAGAAAACACTGGAAATTTGTTTCAATTTGTTTCCAGCCTCCTTATCTAGATGGTTTCATCTGACAAATGCTCATGTTCTTCCTGGAATCTAGGACAGAGTCAATGTCCTTGATATTCTCAGCTTTATTTCTGTGCATTTTTGTAGCTTTTGATTTGATGTTGAAATACTGAAATCCTCAGTTGGTTGAAAGAACACACAATTATGACTTTTAAGTTTAGGTTTACCAGTGCCTGGCCAAGAAGATGCCATTCAATCTACAACTGGTGTGCACTGATCTCCATTGCAATAGAACTTCCTTTTTTCCCCTGCAAGCTCTCTTTCCTTATTTATTTGCATTTATTTATGCATTTAAGCTATGTTATTGACTGTTTTTTCCTACATAATTACAGAAGTAATACCCCATTTTGTGTAACCCTCGTTTGTTGGGGTCTTAAAGCAACATTCTGAAATTTACAATTTTGACATTGCCATGAACAAAATTCTAGAACTAAGAGTGCCTTAAACACTGCAAACATAAATATCTCTAAAATCCCTGGTTTTAGGTAAGCTGCTCTGAATTTTCTTTTTTTCTTTCTTTTTTTTTTTTTTTAACTGAAACTTATCTCGCCTTTTCCAGTTTCTCTCATTTCTGGCTGAATATCTGAAACTACCTGTTATCATTCCTTTACTGTATGTCACTCAAGATCACTTTCCCAGGAGTTAATTGGGAAAAGACAGCTCAGGCTGGCAGCAATAGCCTCATGATATTTGCACACAGGAGTATTCATCACTAAGTTTTCATGACTGATGCTGCTCTATTTATATATACTGAACAGAAGAGAGCAAGAAATCCGGAAGACATGTGCAGAATTTTTCTTTACAGTACTCTAACAGAGAAATGAGGAAAAAAGAAAAAGAGGTTTTTGTTTGATAAAAATAAAAAGGTAAATTGAGATTAAGGAAGGAGAAAGTAATAGGTTTACTACTGAAAGAATAAACATAATTTCAATCAACTGGTTAGCTATATGTATATGCAAAAATAAATGTAGACTAGTTTGGAAACAGACTTGTTTGATGATATTAATTTTCCAATAATATCATCATACTCATTCTTCACTACTTTTTCTTCTCTATCATAACAAGAGAGTAGCAGGAAATTGCTGGATGAATTTTCTCAGTTCTTTTGTTATCTGTTTTAAATAATTTATTTTTACATATGGGCTTTATGAAATACAAATTTTTGAAGTTAATATCATACATATACAGAAAGCAGAATGACTTAAAATATTGGATTCACTCACAGCAGAATCACGCTGCATTTAAATCAGTAATGCATCTGTTTCCCTTAATTAGGGAAAGTCAGTGTAGAATAAAAATAATAATGATCGTGAAAATATTTCTGATATATATTATGTGCTGTGTGTGAAGAATTCAAAGTATTTTTGAAGCTCAGTAGCATTTAGCCAACTATTTAAACCCTGTTGACACGGGAAGCTAAGAATCAGGGCACAGACAATTTAAATGACTTACCCAAGGCCACACAACAATTCAATTCCAGTAACAAAAATAAGATCCCGTAATTCCAGTCTCCTTTGTATGTAGCTATATTTCATTGCTGCCAAACGTCTGTCTTACAGACAAGTACCCTTGTTCTCAATTGTGAAGTGAAATGAAAGGAAATGAAGTCACCTTGTGTCATTTTATTAGATGACCTGTCTTAATGAAATATTGAGTCCTCTAAAGATGGTGCATAGAATTTATCTTTCTGGTCCTAAATATGTTAATAACATTCTTTTACTCTTCTATAGAAATTTTGGAAATAGCATAAATATGGAAGTGTCAGCTGAGGTACATACTTACAAGACCATCTTTTACAGCTGGGTAGATTTAAGACTAAAAGAAAGCAGATGTGATAGCAAAGGACTGACTACATTAACAGCTTAAATGCAAAGTAAATGGCATATCAGAGAGAAATGTGAAGGAAGTGAAATACCTTCTATCTAAATATACACATGCAGTCGCAGCTGTTTCCGAGGTAACACAATGTGCCTTTCTGAACAGTAATTCCCCAAAGCAGGTGTAACTTTGAAGGGATGAATAGTGCACAAAGACATTCAGAACCATAACTTTTCTAACACCAGCAGCTGGTTATTTTAGGTGATTTTTTTTCTTGACATAGGCTTTTTTAATCATTACTAGCAAAAGTTTGCCAGGAAAATAAGTTCAGTCTTCTGACAAACTCTATGTATGCTTTCTGTAGGGTGATCTGTGGCTCTGTATGTTAGTAAAAACAAGAACAAAAATAAGTTGGTAAAAAACCAAGAAGAGCAAGAGGAAGCACAGTTTTAAAGTTTCAATGCCTGACAGAACAGCTGTCTATAAATCTTCTATGCATCTTTTACCTTTGCAAAACTGGATACTAGCCAGCAGTGCACAATCCAACATAGGCAGGGAATCCAAATTTTTTACTGCCTGAAGCCTCTGTAATCACTTATAGCTTTTCAGTTTGCACGTAAAATGCTACTATTCTGATTATAGCCACACTTCTTTGCACACAAGATAGTGATTATCTAAGGCAGTGTGGAATCAGACCAAGAAAGGCAGGGAAGAGGACTCTTTTCTTATGATCAATATTTAAGTGAGAAAATATAGAATAAGAAGCAACACATACATTTTCATGAGTACTTACATTTTTCCCGACTGTTTGCAATAGCATTAAGCATTTTTTAATTATGAATTCAGACAGGTGTTAAAATATTCAAACTGTATAAAATTTTCCAATGGATTACCAATGCATTCAAATCCATTTAAGATTACATTTTTGTGGCATACCTGTATAAAATGCTATTTCCTCATCCCTGCAGAAGTCCTATTTAAAACCTATACACATATTTAGAAAGCTAAACTCCTTCTGTATTATTTTGGGGTGCTGTAATGTACCCCTCAGTACTTTTTTCAGAGTGCTAGGGGACTAAAATATCCAACAATGTATGGAATGATTATACAACATCTAATTAAAAGATCTGTTAATCTTTTCTGGTCCTTGAGTACATCTTGCTGCACCCTAATCAATTTGTCACATGCTCAAAGGGAGGTTTACGGTGAGGGACTGCAGGTTTGCAATTTCAACAGGGTTTGCATGCTTGTTATTGCATATGATCCCACAAAATCTTTTACAAGATGTGATCAACTGTGTGTTTCTCACCCAGATTTTTTATTCACAGATTGAAAGTAGAGGTCTACAGCAAAGAAGGATGTAACTGGTGGCTTTTCAGCAGTATAATGGAGAGTAATAATCCATTATTTATGTTCTCCTTCCCCCTGACACAGTTGTACTCATATGTAGTGATAACTGCAGTTTGGATGAAACTGCAGCAAATATAAAATATCCAGGTTCTGCTGTAATTTTGAGAAATGACAACATATTTATGTGAATAATTTCTAATACTACATCAGCATTTTAGATAAGAAGATGATGGAAACTTTAAAAATCTGGAGAGGTGTCTTAAGACATAGATAAGATAAAAATCCACAAATATGTTAAGAATAGCTATAGTTCAGACTAAAGACCATGTAGTAAAAAGTGAAAAACTAGTTTAGAAGAAACCTAGAAAGTAGAGGGTGTGCTGAAAGGTTCTCAAAAAACTTTCCAAGGCTTGAGATGGGAATTGTATTTCCAGGACATAAGGCAGATGGTATGACCTAGTCTGTACTACTCGGCTGAAAGTCGGGAATGGAAAGTGCTTTCACATCTCTAGCCATATATGTTCTTCCTGCCTTTTATCCCACTCATACTTTGTTTTCCTCAAAACAAACTACCCATTGTTGTATAAACATACTTCACTTCAGAGGTTGGATGTTCTTTGGTAATGAGACATTTACTCATCAGAGAACCAAGGACCATTATGACTTCATGCATATTCCTCAGCTGCCAAATCTGGCCAGGCAGTAATGCTTGCTTGTTGGCACAGTTTACTTACAAACTGTGTGAAAACCAGGCTATTACATTTTGAGAGACAACTTTAATCTATTAGTTGATAGGATTAGTTGAGAGGAAATTGGTTCTGCAACTTCCATTTCTATGGAACTGCAGTAAAATCATTAAGATTGGTGTGAATGGGGAATCAACAGGACTTTTCTGCTATAGAAGAAATGGAAGAAGAAGCAGAACACTAAGCCTATAAGAACAGCATGTGCTAATGCCATGTAGCATTGATTTTCAAAACATCTGATTCAATAGACAAAAAACTGAGTAAATTCTGAAGGACTGTAGAGGTTGAACAAAATGGAGAGATTAAGCTCTGAAGAGCCCAACAGACACATGAAAAATGGGCAAGTAAGTCACTCACCTAAGAAAAACTGAGGAGGTGATGAGTTGATGTTCTTTGGAACCTGTATCATCCTGGTGCCAGCTACTATTGTACATAAACCTTGGTCATTGCACACTGAAGAGGATGCTAAACTACAAAAGTCTTGGTGCCTGTGAGTATGTGAGCATGGGTGTCAACGTAAGCTAATGTAGTTGAGTTTATTTATTTATTTATTTATTTCCACTTTGTTTCATTTTTAATAAAACGATCTTTCTTTCTACAGGGCCTGCACTAAGTTTTTGCTACAATTTTTCTACTAAGTTATGACATTGTGTCCTACCTTCTTCGTTTTTGTTTCATTTCTATTTTCTATTTCATCACACATTTTCTTTTTGTATAAGCTGAAAACAAAAAAAAGGACAAATAAACATACCCACCTTCCCTCCCTCAAGAAACCCAAAAAGCAAATCAGGATGCAGACCCTAAAATTTGTTTCAGAGATAGTACTTTACAGCCATAGATATTTAGAAGAAATATTGCCAGAAGCTGAAGCACAGTTAGACTATGAACAAGTTTCAAAAATTACTCCTTTAAGAGAAATTGAACAAATACCTTCTGTCAAGAATATACAATTTGCTCTGGCTTTTTGTGCTTCGTAGACCTTGAACCTTTGAAAATCCTGTGGAATTCACTAAAGGTTCAGTTCTTAGGTTGACTTGGCTGTTACATGGTTTCTATATCGATGTAATTTGCAAAAAAAATAAAACTGTATCAAAGGCACAGATTCAAGAAGTAGTATTTACTTCTTGGTTATAAACCAGAAAAGGATGAGGAATGAAATACATCTACAACAGCTTTCACAGTTTGAAATGCAGTTGTTCTCTGCATTGCCAGCCAGCTTGGAAGGCCAGTGCAAAGGGGCAGAAAAGGACACTGTTCCAATCAGCTTTTGGGGACATGTTTCCAAAGGCAGATTCACAGATGATGTAAATTCTATGGTAAAAATAATTGCATCAGGTCATGGAGGACGACCTCCAAAAATTGACTGTCTGACACTCTTATGTTGAAAGGAATAGTCAAAACAGCTCCATATTGATTGCAGGAATACAAAGTGAGAGTAATTAAAAGAAACACCTTAATTAAATGCCTATTTTCTTTAAAAGGCCAAGAAACAGCTGCAATTTCTGCCAAGTCGGGTAGTTCAAGCTCTACAAGCTATAAATGAAGTCTGTGTGTTAGCAACCAGGTGCCCGTGTGTCTAGGTAATTTCAAAGTAGTTAGAGCCTCCTGAATATTAGTTCAGTTTAGCTATCATTGCATAGTTAGCATTCTTCCATACTGGCCATTAGTTTAAACACTGCCAGTCTTCGATTATTCAATAAAAAATAGGGAAGGAGAAAAGGAAAGGGACAAAGGTAGGAAGAAAGCATGAAAGGGTTAAGAGATAATTCCAGTTTTTTATTTTAACAACTAGGAAATTTACAGCAGAGGAGGGCGGAGAGGGAGTCAAGTGCTGCTGTTTTCAGTTTCATCTTTTGCTTAGACATATCAGTGATTCAGTTCTGAATGATGTCTGTCACTTGATCCAGTCACACTAACTCTATTTTCCCTACCTTGGACGATGCCATTGACAACCAGACGTACAGACCAGGCACAGGTTTAAATCTGATAGGCTGAAGCTGTTTTACTCCATGTAGAATAAAAAAGCAGATGAAAACTAGAGAGAACCTGTAACCCTGAAATTTGTAGCCAAAGAAACAACTGCAGCAGAATTCCCCAGCTGAGCATATTACTGCTGCACAACAGTGATAATTACTAAATTTTTATATTTATAGAAAACTGGGACCTCATAAAGATCCAGCTGCACCTTTATCTAAGTACAATATGTAACCATTTTCTATAAATGTGGACATTTGGTGGAAGCATATTTTAATTGTTAAAATGCAGGATTAAGTTAGATGAATTTTTAATTATTTATTCATAATACATAAAAATTCTGCCTTTCAGGAAAATCAATCTGACTCATTCCCATTTTCACTGAACACATCACTGATCATTTAGTGATTTTTGACCATGAGGGCTAGAGAACGTTTTTTTTTTGGCAGCATGTCTTGGCAGGAAACAAGCAGATTATCAAAGTTTTCGATCAAAATGGTTAATGTGCACAAAAAATGACTATGTAGGCTATAATGCTGCAAACACTGGCACCAAGAAGTCTGTCAGTGGTGTGGAGCTGCACAGGTAGAATAAGACAGAGACATCGATTCATATGAGATAGGTGGAACACTTCAATTATTTATCTGCAAACAACTGCAGCAGCAGCAAAGCCCTGACATAGCATAAGATGGTTAACTTTGAACTTGGAATAGATCTTATAGTCGCTAAGGCACCTCAGAAGCAGAAGGCAAGTTGTCAGTAATTAATGGCTTGTGGATTTAAGAAAAGAGCAAGGTATCAGCATTTACACAGTGAAGGATAGGAAAGTACGAGGGACAAATCTAGCTGACAGCTGCAGGGAGTTTTGCAAGTGTTTGCAAGAGGCATCTTAAGAAATATTCATCTGAAAAATGACTATACTTATAAATGGATTATAGTATCTAAAACTCCACAGGCCTTTTATTGTCAGTTTGGGCTGCTGGTCTTCCATCTTGTTTAATAAGATTTACCTTAAAATGTTTGTCCTATTTTAACAACAGCAGCACCAGCCAAAGCGAAGAAAAAACAACCAACCCCATTTTTATGTCAGAAAAACCTCTCTCTTTTTATCAGTCCAAATGGTTCCAAAGGTTCTTTTTGTATAGTGCATGATGTGTGTGTGTGGCAGCAGTAGCTATATATAACACAAATACACAAAACTGGTGAGGTGGATTTCAGACTACTGCTGATGAGCTGCCTCCTCTTATCCCTTTTCCCTCCTTGAAATAAACTACTAACCTTTCAAATGCTATCCTGTCTCCATGTAGTCACTTGACCAAAATGGATTTTAAACTTTTCACCTGTTAAAACTCTTCTTTTTTAAACAGCTCTGAGAGAACCCAAAGCAATAAAAAACTAGCTAAAGTCATGGCATCCAGAGACAGGGAAGGGAAGAACTCAGGTATCTAAATTGCTGCTTAAAATGTCAGCAATTAAAATTAATTGAAAATAATAAAGGACCTCTCATTTTCTCATTCCTATTCAGTATTTATTTAATTTTTAAAACACTACTATATTAAGTTCATACACAGGCTGAACACATGTGGAAAATGATCTGCAGTTTCCTTTCTGATTATTTGGCAGGTGTTGGGGCTCTGTGGCAGCTGGGGTCATGAAACAGCAGAGCCTGGCAGCCAGGGCTCACCCCAGCACCCCAGCCAGGGGAAGGCAGCCAGGAGGGCATTGGGGCAGCCCCAGGCCCTGGCATTGGGCACCTCTGTCTTGTTGGGGCCCAAGGCAGGGCTCTGGGGACACGTCCAGACAGAGCAAGGACAGCCCTGCTTCTGCTCATCATCTCAGCCTGGCCATCCCCACTTTCAGAAAAGTCACATATGGAGAAACAGAAGGTTTCTGGGAAGGTATATGAAGTTTCTGGGAAGCTTTCCGGGAAGGTATATGAAGTTTTGGAAGCAAACATACTTTTATCTCACTACAAGAATACAAGCAAAGAACAAAAAGAAAAAAAGAAATCTGTCCTTCTTGCTTTCAGAAGCTACTGTTCACTTCTTCTCTTTCCCAGATAGGATTTTAGCAACTGAAAATCAAAATATTTATTCTGAAATTAAAATGTATGAAGAGAACCCATCATTTTTGGAATAAAAAACACTTAGTGGATGAAGTTTAGACACAGCTGTAATGACAAGTAATATTCTTATCTAGAAAAATAGTATGTTTGTGCAAACTAAATTTTTGAACCCACCACCACTTCTTTGCATCTGAATTCAGACTAAGACCAGGCTGCTAGTGAGTGCCAACATTCATACACTTTCCCCTGGCTTCTTATATCTCTGGTTGTTTCGTATGAGTGGTGCCTCATAGAAGTTTTGGGGGGCCTCAGCTGTGACAGTAAATGCTTGTAGTCCACTGGTATATATACCAGATGAGTCAAATGATCTGGGATAAAGACAATCCTTGGGAACTAACAAATGTGGAAAGACCTATATCAAAATGCACCCTTAATTTAACTTTTGTTACTGCTAGTTGGTTTTAGGGCATGTGGACTTGATTCCTATCAAGCAGAAAAAAATGTTAGGCATGGGAGAAGTAAGAAAGGTATTTTTGTCTGCAGAACAGGGAGAAGTGATTTTCACCTAGGAAACGTTAAGAACTGCCCTAGGGAATGATAGGGCAAAATGCAGGGAGCATGAAAACAATAGACCTATAGAGCCTTTTATTTTTAATAATACTTTTGTTAATAATAATAATAGATTTTTCTTTCTATACACAATATCTTCCCCAGCTGCTGCTAAAGTAATGCCTGTGTTGGAATCAGAATATGGAATGTTCCTTAGCAATACCTTATCCTCTATGTCTTGCTTTTTTTGAGATGTTTGAACAATGAATTTTCTCTAGTGGATATTTGCTGCCTCATCAAGTCTTCCTCACTTTTAAAATGTAAACTACTTTCTGCTCTCCTTTGATTCCTTTAATTTATTTCTGAAACTTCCTTCTGAGTCAGAGCATTTCCTCCAATCATCTGGTATGCTGCCGGGCTTTTATTTCTTTTGTATATTGTGTCAGGTACAGACACATTTAAAGTTGCCCTCGTCAGCATAACTCTCAGCATTACAAGCCCAAGTTGTACAGCACAAGACTTTTTATTTCACAGTACAGGCTGGAGCTAACCTAATCTCTTTTAAAGATGATTTACGGTATAGCAGACTGGTGAATATGGGCTAAGCACTCAACCTTCCTCAATTCAGAAGAAAATATGAATATATATAAGTACATAAGACTTGCCAAAAGATTGGCTTTTTAGCTCAAGCTGTTGAAATTCATGTTTATAGGTTTGGAGTCTCCCAGTCCCTCAGCTATCACTATTGATAGTTATTCAAAATTCAGGTGGACAAGACTATAAGCAATTTGATCTCAGTTTGAATTTAACCCAGCTTTCAGTAGAAAGCTTGGCTCAGTGAGCTTCAGAGTTTTGTTTGAACCTAAAATTATCTGTGCTACTATGAATTACAATAAACTTGATGAGGACAGGCCTCTGTTCAGTAGTGAATTTAATGTTTATTCTAAAAACCTCATGACACTTCTTCATTTTTAATTTATTTTTATCTCAAGTTTTAAATGAGTCAATGGAATTCTACTTGGTATTTAATCCAATACCTTGCATTATTTTGCTGATAAAGTAACACAGGAATATAAAATCTGAACAACAATTAGTATATTTACCACGCTTTTCTTCTTCCTATTGCCAAGTATTATATTACATTTTGTCACATTTCTTCCTTTACCCCTCATATTGCTATTACTATCCTGTGAGCAGTCACCTCCATTTCATCAGTTACTGGTGAGAGGAACAGCTGTCATTCACAAAATCCTTCACAAAGAAATATTCTTTTGTGAGCTAACTGACATCCTAACAATTTTCTTAGCAAGCTATTGATTTTTTTTTGTTCATTTCTCTTCACATCATACATAGAACTTCATACTTTTGAAGGTGCTGTAACTAGGAAGAAAATTCAGTAGATATGTTTTGCATCATATTTCCTCTTTCATACCTTGATCTTTATTTTTCTGCAAGTTTTTCCAGTCCTTTCTATCATTATCTTTGCCAAGCAATCAAATCTCTCTTGAATGCATCAGTCTTTAGAAGCCCTGGAGAAACTGAAAGAACATTACTTATTTCTTTGGGAACCAACTTATAAATCACAGTTTAGCTTTACTTTTTAAAATTTATTAAAATTCCATCAAGGAATATTTATGGAAGTGACTACTGACTAAAAACACCAACCTTAAGTATTAATAGTGGTAGGTCTGGAGCAGAAAGCTTTACAGATTTTCTATCAAATCTCTCCTAATTAACAACTGTTCAGAATTATTAAAAAAAAATACAAAACGCTTTCAAGAGACATCTTGAACAGGGTGGGTAGTGGTTTTAAGCCAAGATAAATCCATATTTTTGACTGAATCCCTCCTCTAGTCTACCTCTGAACTCAAAACCTCTCCCTTTTTAACATGTGCCCCTTCAGTATCGCTTACACAGGTCTAGTGTTAAACCTTCAATTAAACATTAACATTAAACTCTTCAATTTAGTGTTCCTAAAAAGATAAAAAAAAAAGTTAAAATAATTTAATTGTTGAGTGCCTACTTGATTTTATACATTTTAACTCATCCATACGTACACTAATACAAAGCAGAGAGCTTCTCATCTCCAGGTGCTCTATGTAATCTACTGTTAAAAAGGGAGTCACATAGGAGAGGAGACCTCATGAAACAGACACTTTGATCACTCCTATTTCCAAATGCATCTCAGAGTCATTTTTCTTTCAATCACCCCACACAGCTGCAGCAGAGACTGTCTTCCTTGTTATTCTTATTTCTCCTCATTCATATTAAGAAAGAAATTTTACGCATGTCAAAACTGAGATTCTTCTTAATCACGTCTGCTGTAGAAAATTTAATTTTATTTGCCTCTTTTGAGTAAATACATTTTTCAAACCTTCAACAAGACTATGAAATATATATACAATATAGGTCAAGAGTTTATGATTCTCCAAAGGCAGAAAGGCTGAAATTATTGAATGAAATAGAGAAAATAAAAATTGAACTCAATTTCTTAACATTTTAGTCAGAGAGTGTTCCAATATATCTTTCTTCTGAATCATTAAATGATTTCAAAATGAATAAAAGGGAAAAATTGAATATACACTCATGCACACAAAATCCCAAAACCACCAACCAAAAAAACAAACTGAAAAAAGATTAAAAAAAAACTAGCAAAAAAAAAAAAAACCAAAAAACAAACCCCCTATAAACATACCTGGTGAATAAAGAAAGAATAATGGTAACTGCTCTCTGGACACAGAAGCACAGAATATTCTGAGTTGGAAGGGACCCACAAGGGTCATTGAGTCCAGCTCTTGGGTGAGTGGCCCATACATGTATTGAACCAACAACCCTGGCATTATCAACACCATACTCCAACAAACTGATTTAGAGGAATTAAAAAATATGGTTTTAAGAAAGTTTTAAAAGCTTTCCCCAAAGACCACAGACAAACATATTTTGGAGTTAGCGATGCAAATATGAAACAAATTAATAAAAAATATTCTTTTAATAACGCGACGGCACAACATGGTGATAGGGTATTTTTGAAGCCTGTGATTAAAATGTGAAAATATGCTGCTTCTGTGGCTGCTGGTTGCAGCTATGCATATGTGCCTATGGTTTGAAAGAACAGAAGAAACTCTCCTGCAGTGGGTACATTTTTGAAGGATAAAGGTTAGTATCAGGTAAAGTACCTCCTTATGGTCTCTCATTAGTCAGTTTTTCTTGCCTTTCTCATTAAGAAATGTAACATCCCAAAAGTTACCAAAATCACAGACTTCACAAACTTCCCAGCAGAAATCAGAGAACTGTAAAACAGTCTCTTTGGGAGCAGAAGAGACTTTAGATGTTTTTTGTTCAGGAAAATGTCAGGCAGTGAAGACTCTTCATTTTTCTGCCAATTGTTGAAATATCCTTTATCATTTCATTTATAAAATTATTTAACTTCAAAATTTCATTAAAACCCCTACGGTTTTGCTTTAAAAACTTAACCAAGTTGGATTCAGTCAGTAAGAGAGAAGTCTAGCAATAAGGAAGGAATTGTCCCACTCTGCTCTGCACTAGTGCAGCCTCGCCTTAAATATTGTGTACAGTTTTTGGCCCTGAAATACAAGAAAAATATTTAACTATTAGAGAATATCTGAAGGAGAGCCATGAGGATGGTGAAGGGTCTGGAAGGGAAGCCATATGAGGAGGAGCTGTTGAGGTCACTTATTCTGTTAAGCCTGAAGAAGTGAAGACTGAAGGGAGACCTCAGTGCAGTCTGCAGCTTCCTCATGAGAGGAAGAGCAAGGGGAGGTATCTCTTCTCTGTGGTTGCCAGTGACAGGAGATGTGGGAATGGCCTGAAGCTGTGTCAGGGGAAATTTAGGTTGGATATCAAGAAAAGGTTTTGGATATCAAGAAAAGGTTTTTCACTCATAGGGTGTTTGGGCACTGGAACAGGCTCCCCATGGAAGTGGTCCCAGCACCAGCCTGACACAGTTCAAGCGTTGTTTGGACAATGTTCTTGGGGGCATGGTGGGACTCTTGAAGATGGTGCTGTGCAGGGACAGGAGTTGGACTTGATGAAACTTCTAGGTCCCCAACTCAGCATATTCTGCGATTTAGTGATTCTGTAGAACCAGGTCCTGCATCACAGCATGAGATTAGTGCTCATCCTCAAGGCTTCGAGTGACATTAGATTGTGTGGTCTCTTCCTCCATTAGGATTAGACCTATTTGTGCATGAGTTCTAAGAATGATCCTCTCAGCACCTCTTCAGAGAAGACATACAGACCTCTATATTACCTCTAAAGTTACATTTGTTCTGTTTCTGAGTGATTTTTTTTTTTTTTTTTAGGATACCAAGTGCTATCTATTTTTGCAGAGCTGCTTCTTCCCCTTTCTGTTTCTGGTGGTATCTTCTAAAGCTGCTATATCCCTTCATATTTAGCCCACACTGATTTTAATTCCTCTGCCCTGTTCGAGTTAAGCATGTTCACTTAAATGGAACAGTCACCTGTCCTTATCACTAAGAGACACCCTGTATAGAAGATCTTAAAGTCCAAAGAGCAGCATATCAAAAAGGTTAACGGCAAATGAAATGGTGCATTTCAGTGTTTCTTAGGAACTCCATTAAAATTTAGTACCCATTATTGGTCTTTTTGAGATCTTAGCTTCCATTGAATCATCTGATTTTGTCCTTGTAGTTTCATTAATAATTCAAAAACTTTTGTTTCAAACGCCTCATGTCAGCATCTTTGTCAGTGTCATGCTAATAGTTCGAACTTCACCTGCATCTAAAAGGAAGATCAGCACAGAGAGAATGAAACCTGAATTCCAGGCTTGCAATAGCAATCAATCAAAACAAATGTATTTTACACTGAGGGATACGAGCAGAAAGAAGGGGTTTTTTTAATTAATATTTTGCTGTATGATAAATAGAATCATATGGTTTTACAGCAGGGAATATTCATAGAAAGATAAGTTATAAAATATGAACTACAGTTTATATCATAGTGGCATCTCATAGTGGCTCATTGCCTACTAGTTAGCATAATATTGCCAAACACTTTCATTCCAATTATGAGAAATGGAGAGGGGAGAAGACTTTAAAATAAGTTCCTATATACACCTTTACATTCATAAAATTTTTTTATACATGGTGTCTCTTCAGAAATGCCATCCATGGCTCTCGTATTCTCTCTGTGAAGTGTATTTTTAAAAAATTAAATACAAACATTTTAATTAAGAGAAAAATTGGTTGCCATAGAATCAGAAGTATTCAGCAACCTTCTCTCTTCCTTTATGCACTCATAATGGAAATTTTTATATTTAAGCAATACCTAAAATATTGTTATGAATGTAATAAGATAAACATTCTAAGATAATTAAAGGATTAGTTGCACTTAATACTGTAGATGTCTTGTATTCAATAAACATTAATCTTGCCAACTGGAGGCTGATTTTGGTGCTGGTTTCCAAAAACATAATTTTAAGAGTTCATGTTGCCTACTTTGTCAATTACAAAAAAATGTGTTTGTCCACATATATTTGCTTCTGCTTTTTGCAGAACATGAAAAAAAGGAATAATGTGCTTCTTGGAATAATATTTAAGCAGTCTACAGAATATTGGCCACATAAAATATATCTCTCAACACAACAATGAAGAAAAAGAAAAAAAAAAAAAAGAAAAAGAGTCAAGAGCCCTAGAATTCATGCCATCATGCCAACATTTAAAAAAATTGCACATGCTTTTTTCAGACATCCGTCTCCAATGTCCTTTTAAGAAGAATTCTTGAAGTTGACTCTTAGAAAATGGGCATTTTTCGACCCAAATTTTGGAATATTGTAAGTAAAGGAACTCAGATTGATGCTTTTGTAGTTCTCAGTCCATTTTCTTAATGTTCTGTTCTGATCAATTCCCAAAATTCAAATTACTTCCTAAATATTATTGACAAATATTTCCTTTTTTCCTTTTCCTTGATAATAGTGCTTTTCCTCTAGTGCAAAAGTTGTAAAAAAAATCTTAACAGTTACTCAGAACGCTTTCAAAAGTGAAGAGGAAAGGAAGAGAAGCATTTAATGCTTCCATGAATATGCAAAATACTTCTGTAGAGAGAAACTGCCCATCTATTCACAAATCTCTTTTTACTTCCTCTGACAGTCGGAGCCAGGCTACAGACTAGTTATGATCCTTCTTTATCATCAGCTAAAGGGAAAATAGAAATATCTCCACTGAATTCAGTTTCAGAAAAAAGATCAGCTGACACTCAGATGATTACAGAACCAAGACTTGTACTTCTTGCTCTCTTTTCTCTCTTTCTTGTGCAGGAAGGAGAGATGGGATAAAGTCATCAGGTTTTTCTGAAGAGATAACTTTTGAAATTCTGCCTCAGGGACCAGGAAAACAAAGTGCAACCAGAAGTACCATACAAACCTTCACAAACCAGAAAGAAGATCAAGGCAGCCATCCATCCAGAAATGATGTCAAGAGGCAGGATCAAAGAAAGAAGTACTTTTTTACCCAAAATTTTCATAGGGATTTTGTCACAAGGAAACCAGTAATCCAAATCTTGGATTGACTCTTCCATGAAAAGTGAACAAACCATCTTCTTTCAGGGATTCTTGCTCTAGTCTTGAAAGTTTTATTAGAAAAAAAAAATGCTCTGTATTCAAAGAGAGAAATGACATTTACATTTTTGATGGACACCATATTATGGAGAAATTAGATGCTAGCATTTAGAAGACGGCTTATGAGGTGATTGATTGGAAATTTTTTCACTGAAATGTTTCTGACAGTAAATGAATTGTCAAAACTGAAATAATTCCCAGAAAGATATTGCCTTGATTAAAAACGCAGTGAAAAAATTGAAAGTTTGAAAGTGTCAAAGCATTTTTTTACATCCCTTAAGAAGAAATTTATGGTTTTATATGTATAAGACCATTCCCCTTTTAAGCTGGTTTCAGATTCTTTCTGTATTTTAGGTTTTAAACTATTCTTAGTGCCGGTGCCTCTGATAATTCATATTCCTTTTCATTTACTGTATTAGATATTGAGGAAATAGTAGATTTTTACATAGGAAAGAAACTGTCTTAGATAATTTAGTGTCTTTGTATTGGTTTTAGGCTATAATATCAAAAAATATTTTAAATTATGCTAGACAAATAAAAGGTAAAAAGGTGGATCTTTCGAAGAAATTACTATTCCTTTTAAATGTCAAATTTGGATGGTTTTAGAAAATCATTATTATGAATTGATAAACTTTTCATAGAATTATACTTTTCAATGTAGTTTATGTTTTTAAATATTCACCAGTGAGCTGTCTAGCCCACAGCCAGGCAAAACCAATTTTTACTTCAGGCTTGTCTTTGTTGTAATTTGATATTGATTTCTTTCCCAGAAAACTAAAACATAGTCAAACATAGTACTTCCAAACAAATGTGTTCAGCATTCAGACAGAGAGTGTTTAACATTGATAGGAAAGCACATTACAACAACAGAAGTAGCAATGATTTCAATAATCAAAACATTTTGCAGACATTATTCTAAAATGTTAATGTTTGATGTCAAGGATTTATTTTAGTTTGTTTTCTTTTTAATTTTTCTCTATATTTTTTCTGATGTTGCAGTGAAAATATGTAATTTAAATCAATAAACAAGAGCTGGGCATACAGATTTTTCATGGTAAACCTTTTTTCTTCTGTATTTTCTATAAATTGTCATATTGGCAGAAAAATGAATGAATAAACACAAAAAATAATATAAGACAGAGGGGAGAATAAGCTTATATTTATCACTAGCAGGCAGTAGTCTCTTGAAAAAAATAACAACAATTATTTATGTGTTACTAATGCATTGCAAATGCTGGTGGTTGGAAAACATTTTAGCCTATTTACCACTACATGACAATAGCACCATTTTGCACCATTAGTTGTATAATTTTGGTACAAACAAATCTTATCACCATTTTTCAATCTCATATTACATGTAATACAAAATATGTGCTTTTTACCCATAATATTATATATGGATATAATACTCAACACTTTTTTGACAAAATAGCAGATTTGTGTCTAATGTAAGTTAATGGTTTTTTATTGTCTGCTAGAAAATTGAATTGGAAAATCTAAAAAGGCTACTGAAATATTCTGTCACACAAACGTTGGTTAGTTAAAATTTCTGTAAAGTGCTTACCCAAATTAGATTAAAAGGTTCCTTATTTAGCTTTCAGGAATTTTGGAGTGATGTTTATAAATTTTAAATTTAGTTTTATTTCTTTAAAGGCATGATTCTATTAGTATGTTCTGTTGGAAAGTATCTAACATCTTTAGAATTCAAAGGTATCTTATATTGAAAGATTACTTTTCAAGTAAAAAAGCCAAGATAGGCTAAAAATGGAAATAGTCTATGGCCTTTAAATTGTCATCATAATTTAATACCTGGGAAGGTGCTTACATAGATCACAGATTTCTTTTATTTTTAGTCAAGGTTTTTTCTTCTCTTCCATCAAGATTAAAAAAAAGGATAGGGGTGGAGATGTGATCACTTGTTACAAGATTTCTTGTATTATTATTTATACTATAGACACAGTTTAAGAGCCACAGCAAAAAATTTGCTCGTGTGATCATAGTTATGGAAAATGTTAAATATGTATGAAAGGTTCCTATCTAGCTATTAAAGCAGCTCTCTATTCATTTCAATTTAGCTATATCACAGAACTAAATTAATGTGTTTCTGTACTTTCTTTTCTGCCCTGTTCTTTGTAGAGTGAAATTAAAACCTCATGCTTGATAAAAGGCAGAAAGCTGTTTTTATGCTGGTTGTTTTATCTCAACTGAAGAAGTACTTTTAGAAATTGTTTTCTCCTGCCTCTTTCCTGCAAGTTAGGCTTCCAAAAAAATAACACTACAAGTAGTTCAGAAAAATAAGTTGCTGTAGTGTAGCTGGGGAAGCAGCTCTTAGCATGCTGTGTGCTGACTGATTTTTTTGTCTTGCAATCTTATTGAATGCATTCCTGAACTCTTTGTTTTCTGGGCAGTGCCATCTTTTGCAGAACAGACCATCAGTACGTCCTATTAATACATGATTTACATGACAGATTCAATGGCATGCTGGAAAAACTGCTCATCAGAGCAGCATCACACTGATGGTTTATCACTGTAGCATATAATCAGAATGAGACACACTAATAATATTAGATTTAAAAAAAAATCTACAGGGGTATTATGCAGGAGTGATTCAATTCAGGCATCAGAAGGAAGGTATAACTTATAAATCTTCAGCCATTGTCACTTATGTAACAGAATTTGCATTCTTGCAGTGTCATATTATTGTTTCCTAGAGGCCTCGTTCCCCCAGCATGAGCCCTGAGGCTCTGTGGACAGGTGAGGTGTTCGCTCATCAGTTCAACTCTCTGTTCTGCCTTGGCATAAGACAATGGTTAAACTGTTCCCCAGAGTCCAATTTCACTCTCTTCCCCATTCTGGCTAATAGAGGCATAAGAATATGTCCCATAATATACTGGTAATGTTCTTCTGAGATATTCTATTAGAGAGTATGCCCTGAAATATGATGCAGTCAGAGAGAACTGTGGCATTTATTACCATTAGTTACAAGGTCAAAGTCAATGGCACACAGAGCATGAAATGAAGATTAGATACACAGAGAATACTTTCCTTAGGAATTGTCTACTAAATATGCTCTCGCTGTTGAAAAGCTTTGCTGCAGAGAAGGATCAAATAAGTAGAAAAAAGTCTGCAAGAAGAAAGACTTCTAAGGAAATTCACAAGTAATGAAGTAGTAAATGCTCCGCATTTGGTCTCAATCTTAGGAAGTTGGGAACTCTGCTTCTTTTCTACAGAAGGCATTGAGTTATTCAGAATTCTCTGGGTATATCTTTAATCTCATTGAAGAGTGTAATCTTTTTTCATTGCATGATCACATTAGTACATTATATTTGACTAATATGAAACAATTCCACTATGCGTGTGGAGTTGGACGTTTCCAACTAACCAGTTGATTCATGCTAATTGGAAACATCATAAAAGTTAATCTTACTGAAAGTCTGCTTATTAATTTAAATATCTATCCAGTGTTATCTGTTAGCAGATGAAGATAACTATAACTAAAGATTTTAGCAAACTAATCACAATAGTCATATAAATATGTAATCAACACAAACAAACCTATAAACTTAGGCTCATATGAACACACGATTCATACAGTATCTAACTCAAAAGTATTTAGTACTCAAGAACAGAATCATATCTCATTAGTTAACTGACTCAGAGAACAACACTTTCTGCATGACTTATGCAGGCCATTTAGGAACAAG
>LTAT01000004.1:101336590-101358501 GCA_003286495.1 Chlorodrepanis virens | reverse complement strand
ATGCAGGCCATTTAGGAACAAGTATGAAGCCTATATATCTTCAAAGTAGTGTGCAAACCTTGGCTAACTAATCCATTTATGCTAATCCATTTATTTAAAGCACTTGGTTCCAAATGACCTTTATGAATCAGGCAGAACCTTTTTATGTTTTCGCAGATTGCTTTCTACAGAGCCTTCCTCTATGGGTCATTTTCTTTTTCTCTTTTTTTTAACCCACTGAACAAGACAAAACTATCTGGAACTACCAGTGTGTTAATCACACTGCTAGCTCTGAAACTTAAGACTAAAAAAGAGACACCATACAGTTCCACCTGCTCTCTTGATCTGGATTTTTCCGTGTACCAAAACCCTTTCTTTAAATTCTAAGAAATCCTGATCATTTTACCCTGAAGAAAGGACACAATCAGCAATAGATGAGGTATGAAGTCTTTCTTCTCAAAGGGTAGCTATATCAGTACATCTGTAGATTTGCAACAGAATTTTTGGGGTTTGGACTGTTTTTCTTTTTCTTATTTTTTTGTTTTTTTCTGTGGATAGGCATTGTGCTCTGGCTGCTGTAGTTTTTTACTGAAAAACCTCAATTAGCATTTCATTCAAAAATCAAGACCTTTCATAATCTGTAGCTCCACAGATCCATCTTTGCAAAGATATTATTTGTCCTTTTGTTTAGCAGCTATGACTTATTCTTCCCTTTGCTCCCACAGTTTGGGGTTATTTGACTTAATTGTAACTTTCCTTTTCTTACACTTGAAAAGGAAAATGAACTAAATGTATCAGAAAAAAGTATCAAAAAAACTTACTCTATCATGTTAATACTATTTTACATATAATCTCACTGACACATTTGATACATTACAAAACTTTTATTTAAGATACTTCACTCTGATAATATATAAGAATTTAAACAACTGGGTTTTTTTCTAAATTCAGTATGACTTTTATATGATAATGAACAGTAATATGTAATAAAATTTATTCCTACTTGCTATATTTACTTAGTTTGCTCCCTATATCTGCCATGATTTAGATTTAAAGAACTTACTAACATTTCACAGAATCATAGAATGGTTTGGATTGAAAGGGACCTTAAAATTCATTGAGTTTCAACCCTCCTGCCATGGGCAGGGACATCTTCCATGAGACCAGGTTGCTCAAAGATGCATCCAGCCTGACTGTGAATGCTTCCAATCATGGACAATCCACAGTTTCTCTGAGTGAATTTTTAAATGTCTCAAAACCCTTAGTGTAAAAATTTCTTCCTTTTATTCATTTAAAATTAATCCTCTTTAAGCTTAAAACCATCACTACAGGCTCTGTTAAAAAGTCTTTCTTCATCTTGCTTATAATCTCCCTTCATCTACTGAAAGCTGCAGTAAGGTGTCTTCTGAGCCTTCTCTTCTCTAGACTGCACAATTCTTGGCCTGTCTTCATAGGAGAAGAGTTTCATCCCTCTGATCATCTTAATGGCTATTTCTTATTGGTCTTCTAAGGACAAATTATTTTCCACATACCTAAACACTAACATTGAGATAGGTCAGCACATTTTCTAGGTTTTTCAGCTCACTCTATTGTTATCCATGCAGGTTCATATCAATTTCAACACATTTCTTGTCTCACCAGACCTTGTTTGCCCTTGAATTCTCTTTGCTTAACAAGCTGTTCTTTCTTGACATTCTGGTTGAGTTCTAAGTGCTCAAGATGCCAGTCTGCTGATTGTGCCAAAACTGAAGCTGAATCAGCCAGTGAAATTGCTTTGACATCTACAATCCTGGAAACATTACACTTTTCAAAGCCAAACTGAAGGCATTTCAAGATTATTTTTAGTTCTATGATTTCAATTATTAAATGAATTTAGATGTATGTAATGTTTCATTTGGGGCTGTTATCTCAAGATCTCTCTCCATTTTTAGGTGCCCCACCAGGAGAAAGACACTTATATAGTGAAATGAGCCCAGTGGAGGGCTACAAAGCTGGTCAGAGAGCTGAAACATGGCATATAAGGAATCACTGAGACAAGGACCTGTTTAGCCAGGAGAGCAGATAACTTTGGGAGATGTTATTATGGACAGCAGCTACTTCAGCCATGGGCACAACCAGGGTCAGAGCAGACTCTTCTCAAAGTGCAAAGTGATAGGAAAAAGGGCCATGGAAAGAAACTGATACATGTGAAATTCCAATTATATATATTAGGAAGTATTTATTTATTTGTTTGCTTGCTTGTTTTATCTTTTGGGGAGTAAAATATTGAAACAGGAACCTATGCAGTTTTTTTCTCCAACTCTGGGGGCATTCAGAGCTTAGCTGGACAGAGCTCTGAGAAACTTGGTTTGATTATACTTGCCTTAAGCAAAGATCATTTGGATGATGATGACAACTTCTGGAAGACCCTTTTGACCTGAATTGCTCTATGATTTTGCTACATACATTTTGCTACATACATTTTGCATTCTCAGACTCCTAAGATTTTTAATAATTGTGTTATTTATTACCATGCTTTATATTGTAGTGGGGATTTTTATTTTTATGTGAACATAAATATTGAATCAGCTAGCTGTACACTACAGCAGGAGATCAGAAGATTTTTTCTTGATTTGGCTTTGTGTGTGCAATGTCCACAAAATAAGTGAAAAACACAAAGTAGTTGAATTAATTGTACAGAAAGAGAAAATAAATTGCATTTAGAGCTTGATGAGAGCAACTTTGTATCACTTTCTGAGTAACAAAGATTGAAAAAAACCCTGAGAAAATAATGACACCCCCAACCTGTGCTTCTGGAAGAAAATCTGAATCCTAAACTGAGTTTCTGGGCCACTCAAATCCTCAGAATTAGGCTGAAGTCAGCTAACAAGGGCTGCTGAAACTGGTATGGCTGAGGTCACACAGATCCCAGATGAATGCCCAACCCAGGCTCCTTCTCAGTGTTGCAGAACAGAAGGGTATGTCATTAATTTCCTAAAATTTATATTTCCTATAATTTATTTCTAAAACTATGGCTTTTGGTAGAGGGAAGACTTTAGTATGCAGTCTATATAAAGTGGGGTTTTTCACAGTAAGTTTACAGAGAATTAGAATTTTCCAGTTTGCTTTTGATTTGTATTTTATTTTTTGGTATTTATGTTGCCCTACAAAAAATTACTAAAAGTTAAAATAAAACGCTAACTTATTATTTTGGTAGCTTTAACCTCACTTTCTATTGATAATACTATTAGGCAGAGAAGGACAGGATAGAATAAGTATTTTTGTTAGGAATTTTTTAATTAGTTGCCATTAATAAAGTCAACATTTGCTACTATATGCCAGACCATCATAATTACAGCAATTGACTCCTAGATTGGATAAAATAAAGAAAATTTAGTAGCTGACATTGGTTACTTTTCTAGAGACCAAATCATTTGTTATATTTGCTGTTTACAGCACATCATGCTCAGAGATATGGCAAAATTACGACAGCAGCTATATATTACACGTTGATTTTATACTTAGGAATGCCATAAAAAGAAATATACTATCTTCCAGTTTTCATTTTTTGCTTTTAATTCCAACTTTTGGGAAATTATGTTCTTAATCAGCTTCAGTTCTAAGTGTTTTCCAGGGATTTACTCCACGTATATTTAAAAGCATGACAAAATGTATCTCCAAGTAACATTTGTTGCCAAAAATTGAATTCTGAAATATAATTATCCATTATATTTCAGTGCACTGTGTGGCACTGAAATATAATGGATAATTATAATAATTATAATTATTAATTATAATTAGTGTGTGGCACTGTACTATGCAGAAAGAAATATCGAAGACAGGAGAACATAAAGAAGGAATGTGTCCATTAATGGGATTACAAAATCAAACCAGACTGTCACGCAGATTCAGTGGTGGTTCCAAGGCCTTTCTAAAGTGGAATGTTGAAGAAAAACAATAATTTCATATTGAGAGTTACTTTATTAGTAGGGGGAGAATGTGAAATTTTTAAAACCTGTGCACAGTCAAGGCAGACTAAGTTAAACCAAATACTTTGAAATCAAAATAATACCTCAGTTTTGCTCATGTCACCAAACCTCATGTCTGTTTTTCTGCTATGAACTTACACCCAAAGATGTCCTCCTTCCCAAAACTGGCAGAGGTGACCATGCATCAGGGGACTGCATTGCACAGCTGCAGTGATACCGGTTGAAATGCTTTGGTACATTAGGTACGATTGCACAGAACTTGGGCTCTGCAAGAGGGAGTGGCTGTGACATTGCTTCCCTTGACAGGCTAAATCTATGTGAATGAAAGTCTGTTCTACCTACTCCAGTTTGGTAGTTCTTCCCAGACGCACCCTCTTCAACATATCCTAAAAGACTTCAGATGTGTCACCACAGAAGAGGTATCATTAAAATGCTTAGATTTTAAAAACATTCAAAATTGTTAAAAAAAATTACTTATTGCATTCTTAAGTATTGAAGCCATCTCCAGTCATGAAGTTTGAATCTAGCTGGTATAAAGCCATTTTCTATACTTGATTACATTCAGAATGTTACCTGTGTTATGAACCATACATCCATGGTCTTTAACAGCTGGGGTACATATTAAAACCAACCAGCATTTGTCTTCTCTAAGAAATGTATTGTAAGAGTGATTTCTATTTAAGCAGAGTTAAATAAAACACTATTGAGGAGGAATATGAAAGTTGTTCTGTGAGGGGGAAAATGACAAGCTATAATACCACATTTTAAAAATTAATCCATTTTTACAGTTACTCACAGAACAGGAAAACAATAATATGCATTGAATTTCTTTAGATGGCTTTAGGGCTTCAGCTGCTTGCATTGAAGGCAACACTTAAGAATCTCTCTCCTGCAAAGTTATTCCTTCTCTCCACTTCCTTTATTTTTCATTTATCCAGAAACATGGAAACTTCTTCACAGCTAAAATGGACCATCAAGGATCCAAGTTATACTGCATAAAAATATTTGTAACCTTTCATTTCTAGATTTTGCTTACCCAACTTTATTTGGGGACAGCAAGATTTTTTCTGGATGGAATAAATAAGTTGGAAGTGTTCTCCACCAACTATATTATCTATTACTTCCTAAAGTAGCTGAAATAGGTTAAGGAAAAACTCCAAACACATGGGAAAAGTGACTTTAAGGTATTCCTGTCAAATTTTTGTTTTATATAGCATGACACATATTTTTGTGGGTTCTGTCTCTCAAATTAATATATTTGAGGCTTCAGCAAGGTGTAAAACTTCATTGTGGCTTGTGATGTTAGAAGGATATTCTTTCTTATAAATAAATGTGAATTAATATGAACTGATGACTGCTTCAAGGTGTTTATGTTTGGCTATAGAGACCCCATGACTTCTGTTCATATATTTCCTAAAAAATATGCGGCTGACCAAAATAAGTTAAAATCATGCCCATTTTTTATGAAAGTATAGGAAGAATTTGAGTAACAGAGTGAATTTGAGTCAGCATACAAAATTGTTCTTGGATGGTTCTTTCTCCTACCCTATTAATTTGTTTTTTGCTTTGGTGACTATTTTGTATGGATAGTGTGGGTCCATAATCATAATAATAATTCAAATATTTTCAATTCATTTCAGTAATTTTATTTTTTGTGATCAAAATATTGCTGGCTTTTAAATTTTATTCCAATTTATATTGATGATTGTATTTTATTTACAATAAGCTTTGAAATTTAACGTTTGAAACTAAAATAAAATAAACAAGTATTATTTTAAAAATATAAAAATTTATAGTCTTATTAAAGCGCATTTCAAGGGGAAAGCCTAAAACTTGGTTAATTCCAATGGAAAAATGGTGAATATGAAAGCTTATAACCAATTCTATTATTATTATTTCTTGCAATTTAGATTTGGGAAAAAACATATCCATGAAACATTAAACATATTCTTCCCAACATGCTAGAAAATTGCAAGGAAATTCTTGATGGAACCTAATATTTTCTTCCATTTTAAAGTTTCATGCTGAACTCAGCAACCAGTCATATAGATATTTTTACTCTATTTTTATACAATTGCTTTATGCTGCTATATCAATTGCTATATCAAAAATCCTGTTTTTCTTTAAACAAGTATTGGTTTAATGTTTGACAGTAGAAAAAATACTCACTAAAATACTCAAACAGTCTTCAACTGTACTAACAATTTTAATTTTGAAAACATTATCAAGAAGGCCTTATTCTTTAATAGAGGAACTTTCTAAATGACCCCATCTTAGCTAACAGGAATAGCCTGCATGTGAATGGTAATATTATCTTGAGCCATCATTTTTGGTAACTAGACCATAATGTTTATTCCTACGTATTACTTTTGATTTTGGAAAGGTCTCTCCATGATATTTGACTTCCTCTGCCATGATCCAGAGATTTATTCACATATGTATTTTGAGAATTGCTTGGTTGTTTCATGGAAGTGGTTCTTGCCTCATGACTTCATGCATAGGCAGACAAGTCTCCTTTTAACAATAAAAATGTAACCTTGGATATTTCACACATATTGAAAGTAGAATGAATTCATTTCTCAGACATCATTTAAGTTTTCCCACCTTCATCCATTCAAAACAGAGTAGAAATATGGTTTACATGAATCATAGTAATTGGAAGCATTTTTCATACTGGAAGAACATACACAGTTTAACTCAAGGTAGAAAGACAAATACTTGAGCTATTTTATAAAAATAAAATTACCTACTGGGGAGGAAATGAGAATCCTTTCCCTGATTGAAAAATTATATTGTTGCATTATATTGTACCAATATTTTTTTATTTTGAGATTATACAAAAAGAAGATGGGAAAAAACCACACTCATTCTAATTAAAGAAAACCTCAGGTTGAGGGTTTTTTTTGGATTATTATTTACTTGTTTTCATGTGATAGCATGTATTTTGTTCTAATTTGTTATATATTTTGATTAATTTGTCTTAATTTTTGACATAAAAAAATTACAGTATTCTTGTCAGTCTCTAAAGACATTTTAATAAAGAAAAAAAAGTACACATTTGTGCTAAAAGAGCTAGGAGTTTTAATTCTATTGAAAAGAGAACCTATAAAGCACTTTATCGCACTTAGAGGGAACGATGCATTTGAATATATTAAAGCTTTTTGTTCATCTATCCAGTAGCAGGTATATTGGCTTGCTGAAATCCTAATGATACATTAGATTTTAATATGGCAGCCTCTGCATGGTAACGAACTTTTATTATTAAATTTTAGTCTATTAAATTTAAAAAAAAAGAGTACCTAATGCCAACATAATTGTTTTGGAAAGAAAGTACCAAATGACTGTGAAGTTCTGGATATAAATTTAAGACATTTTCCATAATGTTCTCCTGTTTCAGATAGTTCTCAAGCTCATTAATTTTTTTTTTTCCCCCCGAAACTAAAATCAAATGGGTTGTGCAGAAAGGGGCACTTTGATGATATAATTTAGATATGTAAAATCTGATCATTTTCTTTCTCACTAGCTCATTTCCACTTATGGCTCAGTAAAAGTAGAACTGCTTATCAAATATTCATTGTACAATGAACAATACTATTTTTTGGTGACGTTTAAGCAAAATTTATAGAGTAAGAAAGGGCAATATTAATTTCACAATGGAACCAGCCAAGGGAGTATAAATGAATCTGGATTAAGGACCCCCAAATCATAAAAGAACCCCAGATTTCTAGTTTCATAATATAGGTAGTGTGTGTCGCAATTTTACTTTTTAAAAAAAAATGTTTTTAACGAGGGGTAGTTAATGAGAAATCACTGAGACATTAGCAGCCATTGGGACAGTGTAACAGAGCTTTTTTTTTTTAATGAGACTGTTTTCTGCTGCAAACCCATCTGAAGTTTTATCTATAGAAAAAAAATACCAACAAAGCCACACAAGATGTCTCATGTATGATCAACAGTCATACATATCAAAAATTATGATTTTCACCCTTGTAGATGAGAACTACAAATTTCTCATAATAACAATTAAGATTTTCTGGAAAATCTTGAAAATGCTTTTTGTCTGCTTATTATCTGATAATGATGGCATACAGATAATGTCAATATCATTAATTTAATCAGTCTTGCGGATTGTGATCTTCGAGTTCTACCAGGGTTGCCCTGCCTTGACTTATTTTCCAGGGTTGTTTTGTGCTCTTGAAATTAGTCTTCACTCTATAGCATTTCAAGGGTTTTTTTTACATTGCTTTTCCCTGGTGAAATCCCAGACTTCTTATTGCATTGGAAAAACATTCCTCCTGTGGTTGTTTGCTGACCACATTTCATCTACTTATTTGTCTCTTAATCATTAAAAAAAAAAAAAAGAAAGAAAGATTCATAAGGATTTTGCAGCAAGCTGTAACTTTCCTGCTTAATGTAATCTCTTGACCTTATGAATTTTTTGAATTCTCAAGATCTGTTACACGTTTCTTTTCATATATGGCAGTCTTCAATTCCATGTAAAAGGAGTTCAGCTTAAAATATTATTTTATAATGAAAGCAAAATTGCTAAAATTATCTAGCAGTAGCATTCTTTCATAAAAGCATATTGTATTTTATTCTACATTCCATTCACACTTGTGCTTTTAATTGTTCTATTTTTTGAAATATTTTCTAAATCTTTGCATATGAATAATGTTAAAATAATGTGCCTTTAGTTTCATATATAACTTTTCCCACTTTAAAAATCTGCTACAATTCTGTCTCACAGTCCTTGGTCACAGATTTATATAAATTACACTGTTTTATATTTTTATTTGTTCCTTCTGAATCCTGGACAAAAATTGCTGTTTGATTCTCTTTCTTTGAACTATCAGATTATCTCCAATCCAAATATCTTTCATCCTTTATTTTCCTTTACTTTCATTGTGGTCCTATGTTGTTTTTCTCTTTTTTTGTGTTTATGTCTCAAACACTTTTTACCTTCTTTGATAGTTTTTCCTTATTCAGTCTTATTTTTCTTTTGGCAAGGGAGGCTTCTAAATATGTCTGCTTTGCTAGTCAGCTTTTCTTATTTTTCTTCATCTTTTTAAAGGTTTTTCTTCTCTGACAATGATTTAATCAGTCTTTTCTGGAACAATTTTTCATTCAGAGCCTTTTCATATAATATTTTTATCTTCTTTTAAGTAAAAATACATAAAACTTTGAATCCCAGCATTTCCCAATTTCTTCTAAAATTGAATCTTTCATGATCTAATAGTAGTTCACTACGTTCCTGTAATTGTCATATTTTTTGCTTATTGCTGGGTTTTCAAAATGTTCAGCCAACTTCACTGCTATTTCTTCCCTCTCTGAATTAAACTTCCTTGCAAGTCATTGAAGTGCCTATTTTAATCTCCAAACTTCACTTCCTGCCCACATAGTTTAAAAACCTCTATTTATTTAACAACCCATTAGCATTTATTTAGGTTCTCTTTGGTTGCTTCTTATTTTCAGATTATTATTGTTAGCTGAGCATCTTCAATTAGCACCTGAATATAATCCATAGATCCATAGATCTTTGCACTTGGGGGAAATCATGTGGTGCCAAAATAATCCTCTTTTTTTGAGCTTCTTTTGTCAGAGGATCATAAGAAGAACAAATTTCATATCAGTATGATGCTTTATTCCATCTGGAATGCATGCAAAGCATTCTGATGAACTTACCTAGCTGAATCAAATAATTCTCCCTGCCAACCTTAGAAGGAATTTGCCATGCAAAACAGACAATGCCCTGGCTACTCTCTATAGAGCTGTCAGTCTTTACCACTTCTGAGACAGAATATTGCACCTGGTGAAATAAAATATGTCTACAGAGAACTCTTGACTGGGTTAATCAATTTTTTTGTTAATACGTGTGATTCATTGTCTCAATGTTTTATTCTAGATATTTTATTCCTCCTACATTCATACGTAAATTAGCATTTATCAAATAAAAACACAAAAAAAAGAAGTCATGAAATGAAATTTACATTGGTGACAGGTAGAAGCAATTCAAATATAAGAAGGTATTTATTAATTAAAAAATCATTGGCCACTTGTTATAGACAAAAGTTCTCAATACTTAAAACTGAGATATCAAACTCAGATATTGCTCAGTTCAATTGTACAATACTACTCTTTACATCTCAGATTTGCCCCTTGGATTCAAATTCTATATTTTAGTTAGTTTCCTTTTAATTTTGAAATCTGAACAAATTCTTTCTCTTCAAAGAAAAATGGCTACCATTAATGGCTAACATTAAAAAATATTTCAAACAAATCCATTTCTCCTAAATGCTCTAGAATGTTGACCTTCATGTTGCACTCTTATTTCTCTACTCTAATTGAACAGTAAAATCATGCCATGGATAAGCCCTGTCATGTGGACTTGTGAATTGGAATTCCATATCTTGCATGATTGTGTGAAAAAATATTGTTGCAATCACATATTCATCAATACTGGATAATTATTTTCTTTTTCACTTTTAGCCAAGGAAAAGGAATATTGTCATGTGTCTAAGATATTTTGCTATCCTCAGTGATTCAAATAATTAGTTAGATGAGCCACATCAGTGCTCACAAGTGACTCCTGTGAGATGGAATAATAAAGTCATTTGAAAAAAAAATAGAAACTTTATAATTGTAGGAAATTTTGGCTGAAAAAATGTTTCAAGTGTAAAGTTTAGAAGAAAAGGATATGCTTTTCAATTGTTTTTTGATAGTTATTTCACATACCTTTTCCACTATCCTAGACTTAAAGAGTTTCTCCTTTCTTCCCTTTCTTTATGCCTTTCACATTTTCTTCTCTGTCTCATGTTTTTCCCATAGGTTGAATAACTTCTGCTTTCATGTTATTCCAGCTAATTTTTGCTATTTCCCTCCTCTCTCAGAACCTGTACATTGTGCTAAAAATTTGCCTACTTTGCCTATTTGTTCTTCTTCAACTCCATTCTACTCCTCTTGATGCTGCCCTTTCTGCTTCTCTCTTCCTTGAAAAAGCATACATTGGAACAAATGCTGATCATATTATTATTTGTATAGCTATATTTGAGCTATGACCCCTCTCTATTTTCATTTTCTAAATAAAACCCATGTTACATGTTTTGAAAGTCCCATGTATAACATTGATGAATATGTGGTTGCATTGTCCGAGAATTTTAAAGCAAAGGAATTAGGTGTTCAGGCATTACTTCCTAATTATGTTTGAAGATAGAAAATAATTTTATAAAAATCATGCACTAGTTTATTAATTTTATTAAGATGATGACTCCAAGAGATCTATTTTCAGGACAGCAGAAAGACACCAAAAATCCAAAAATTTTGTATAAACAAAGGAGATAAGCAGAACAGTAAGAACATTCTTTAATACAGAAGAGTAGGGGATGTTATTTCTGATTTATTGATAATTCAAACAAGTTTTAATTTGAAAACATAATGAAATAAAAAATTACAACCATAGTTGTACAACAGAAAAAAACCCAACTTTTCGCTTGTGGTACCAATGTTCCAATTATATCAGTAACAGAATTGCCTTAAGGTGCCCTCCTCCTGAAAGTTCCAACTATTCTTTCTTGTCCCATAATCTATTGTGTCCCCACCTACTAACCTCTGGGCTGTGCAGGAAGAATGAATGAACTGTTGGAAGCAAAAAAGGAGCCTCTTGAATTCTCCACGAAGAGACTTGTGAAATAAAAGTTATTTTTTGAGGAGATGATAGAACAAATAAAAGACATCCCTTCCTTTTATGTACAAACTCTTACCTGGAGCTGTAGAAGGCCTTGAGGAGGCAGAACTTAGTAGTGATAAAATATGACTTCCTATGGTATGACAATATGAATTTAATTTTGCCAAGAAAAGCTGCTGAAAAAAGAGTAAATTAGGTAACTGTCTTTTCTACAGATTCGCCTTTAATTCTTGATGCACAGGGGAATTCCAACAAATCATTTGCTATGGGAATTACCATTTGTCTAACTCATTAGAAAAATTTTAATTTAGAAGAGCCATGAAGGCTTGTAAAGGAAGTATGTCTAAACTTAGGATTCAGAAAACTTTTAAGCTATTTGCTGAAATAATCTTCTTGAACGTAACATTTTTTTCGGAAAAGAAAATACATCACTAGCACATGAGTATATATTTAAATGTATTTCAGTATATCTGGAAGAATATATAATATATATATCTGTCGTTCCTCCTCTTCTTCTAGTTCATAATTTATCAAGTTGGGCTACAAAACCAGGCATAGTAATTTAGTATATTAGTAAAGAGAACCTGTCTTAAGGTTACCTATTTACTTCAGCGTATTCACCATCCACGCTTCTGACAGCAAACACTGATCAATAGCTTTAAAAAATACTTTTTCCACAGACTTAATAGGATTGTTAGTGTTTTTCAAGTCAATACTTTTAACTTGTATTCCATTTTTGTGATCACTTCTTCCTCTCATATTGTCCTAAATTTGTCTACTCCTCTGATAACAAAACCTACTCTGCCTGATCTCCCATGACATACAAGTTGAATGCAAATCTAAGGCAGAAATTCAGTGTAATTCATTCATGAGGTAGGAGAATAAATTTTCAAATGTGTACATAATGTGTGATTTTGCACAATCTATGTAATTCATTTTCTAATTAAATAGTTGTTTTTTTTTTTCTGGTTTTAGTTTTAAGTGAAAGAAAAATTTCTGCTATATGTTATTTACACAGACTTTGTTGCTTTTGATCTGATCTGAAAAATGCTCTAAAACCTAATAGGTTAAATTGTCAGGTGCAGGTTACTGTAATTCAGCTAGCAAACACAGAGTGATTCTCCACCTCCCACTCCAAGTAGCAGAGATTGAGGTCAAAGACCTCAATTTCTTCATTGAGACTTTTTTGTCACCATTTAAACATTGTATTTTAACCTTTGAGTTTAAAGCATGGATGAAAAATTGCAACCATGACCCTTTCTTATTTGGGGGTGGGGAACAAAAGATTTTTGTTGAACTAAGGTTTTATAATTTGTGCAAATATCCCAGAGAGAAAGAAATGTTGACAAACAATAATTGAGGTGAAACCTGAAGTCACATCCTAATAAGAGCTTTGCAAATCTTAAAAACTGGCCCAAAAGATCTGGAAGAGAGTTGATTACTTCAGACAGGCAGAAAGTTCTTTTAATACTGGGGTCCTGCATAGATCTTCCAAATTCCTGATTTTCATCCTGTTGAAGGAATATGAAAATGAAGAAAAATTAATTAAATTGTAAGATATTTGGAAGGAAAGTGTCTTTCAAGAGAGTGGTGGTGATGACACTAGTAGAGGTTTGAATATTCTACATATTAGAGTAAGAGTTTTACTCATATTGTGTGAAACATCTGAAATATATGTGTGCAGAAAACTTAAATACAACTTCTGCCTGAGATGATATATACACTTATAATACAGATAATTATTGAGGGTCTCACAGGGGATGTCAGTACACTTAAAGGCAGGGCTGCTATTTAGAGAGACCTAGCAAGATGGAGAGACAATGAGCATAAATTGAGAAAAAAGGTGTTCAGGGTAGATCTAAGGAAAACTTTATCTCTGAGATCAATTTAGCAGTCTGCCCAGAGATGCTGTGCAATCTCCACCCTTGAAGGTCTTCAAGACCCAGCTGCATGAAGTCCTCAGCCACTGGAGGTCTGACCTGAGAAGTGACCCTGCTGTGGGTGGGAGGTTGGACTGGAGACCTCCTGAGCTCCTCTGTGACATGAACTATCCTTTGAATGCAATTTAAAGTTAAGAAATTATAAGAGGTCTAGGGCACAAGAGAAAAAAATGAACAGACTTACACTTATCCCCTTACTTCTGAGAAATTTCCAATATGAACTTTTTCAACTGACTTCTTCTCTGTTCCTCTCTTCCCTGTCATTTAAATGGAATTGAAAAAGCATTTGTTCTCCTCTCAGGTTTTATCTAGTTAAGAGTTCAATTATAAACTTCTAAGTATAATAACAAAGCTCCTAAACTCAAAACATTTCAAAAATGTTTTGAGGCTGGAACACTGTACCTTGAGTTTCACTTCACATGCTTTGAGCTTTGTCAGCTATTAATTTTAGGTCTTCAAAAAACCCCTGTACAATCACAGTTCCACAAGTCTTGTTCAACTGACCGTATTTCCAGAATCTGACGGCTTCCATTCTTTCAGATTTTCTGCAAAGGTGCATATTCATTCCAAACTGCCTTTAATTGCTGATTCAGACTCCAAGACTGAGCAGTTCCAGAATTATAGTAGAAACAGGTGATCCCCCAGCCAGAGAATAATGTGCATTGGCTCCAATGATTTCAGAAGGCTGAACAATTGCTTTATTAAGCAATATTATATTGCACTAATACTATACTAAATTACATACTAAAGAGATACCATACTAAAATTTAAATTCTTTATTTTTTTTATTCTTTAATTTTTTAAAAAAATTTTTAAAAACTTTTAAAAAAATTCTTTAAACTTTTTTTTCATTCTTTAAAAGGTGAAAAAGTTTTTCTTTTTCACTAAAGAAAAACTTATGACTGTCTCCAGACAGTACAACACACGTGGATCCAATTGGTCAAGGAATCAAAACAACCTTTACTAGTGTCCAATTAAAAAGTCACTTTGGGTAAACAATCTCCATAACACATTCCACATGTGCCAAACAACAGGACCAGTGAATAGAGATAAGAATTGTTTTCTCTTCTTCTCTGAGCTTTCTCTGACTTCCCCAAGAAAAGTCCTTAGGAAAGTTGTGCCTGCTGCCCCTCTGTGAAGCGAGCTATGGCCACACAGAATATTGCTGAAATTGCCTTAACATTCTCCCACTTCTGTGTTTTGGAGGGACTTTTCTCCTATATCACTTCACAATTTCAGAATGGACAGACACAATTAAAACCTTAGATTTAACCTACATAAAATATACCTTTTACCTTGACTTTCTATGGGCCTATTATAGTTGTATTTTTCTACCAATATATTTTTAACATGTTTTCTTACAGGGTCCTCTCTAATGATTACCAGTCACAAGAATAGGGTTAAGTGCTCTAACCAGCATGATTATCACTGCTCAAGTAGCAAGTACAATCCCCCCTGATGGCCTTCTCCCAAAGATCCAGTGCAGGTGACAGCAGGGTTAAAGGCAGTGCCACTTTATGTTTAACATGGTGACCTGCTAACTGGGGAGGTTGCAGATTGAAAAGTGTTGCTCGTTGTAACCCAGTGGTTGAAAACATACACCTTTTCCTCACTTGGTTTAAAACTGTTGTTACTTTCAAGGAGCAGTGAAATAGCAGAAATACAAGAATCTTTGAGATGCCTAAGCTAACACAATGTCTCAAGCCTTACCTCAAATCCCCCTTTTCTCTCCTGTTCTATTAGTTTTCCCAATCAGATGGTTTTGCTTAATCTAACCTGCATTTAAAAAAATGACTCATCTAAAGAATTCCAAAACCAAGCAATTAATATTAAACTTGCTTTCTGGTAGTTTGTGGCCTAAAGAAACTGCAAATGGGAGCAGCTGGGCACCATAGCTGTTGCAATCTATGAAAATGGAAGATACAGAAATGTATTTTCCAGTGGCAGCAAGAAATCTTCCTGTTTTGAGATCTGGTGAAAAGTCAATGTAAGTATTTGGTTTAGTACGTGTGGGGGGGCTGGTTAGGTTATTGCAACTTTATTTGAAATAAGCAGGCAGTTAAGCAACTGAAATGTTAAAAGAGACACCCTGCTAGTAGAGGTTTTCCAAAAATTGCAATGATTTTGTCTTTTTTTTTTCTCTCTCTATGTATATAATTATAGGTGAGGTTTTGATGCTTGAATTTTGTTCAGACTATGAAGCAAGCCATTGTTATGTCTCTTCTGTTTTGTTCAGTTTCATAACTTTTCTCTTTGCCTTCATTTTTTCAGGCCACTTTTTCCTTCATTTCCCTCCATAGAAATGTTCATCATTAGACTGGAATCTATAGCAGATTTAGAAAATTTAGGACTCTTTTTGCCAGCTTCCCAAGTTTAACACATAGAAAAGTAACAGATATGACATTTTATAATTCCAGCAATTATTGGGATTTCAAGCAGTGAAATATGACTGCCTCAGTGCACATGTAAGCAGCGATATTTTAAAACCAATGCCAGCTTTTTTACTGATGTCTTGTAGTTTTCTTTTGTTTTGTTTTTATGGAAATAGAGCATCTTTGGACTTAACAATTATTGAAGATTGCAGCCAGTTTCTAAAACAGAGGAGCCAAGGAAGGACACAAATTTAGGGCTAAATTCTTGCAAAATATCAGGGAGCTTTCTTTGATAGCAATAGATTAATTTTGAATTTCATAAATTAAAGTGCTGATATAAAACTTTGATTCAAATTTCAAATGATCTTTTTTAGAAAAATTACCATAGTGCATTTCATTGTAACATTAGTTTCCACCTTCTCTGCATTTATTCATTGTGAATTTAAATGGAAACAATGTAAAACTCAGAACTATAGAACTTACATGAAAGGCATATGAAAAACCCTCTTTACGATATTTTAAAGCTATTCAATAAAAATTTTTACAGGTAAACTGAGATGGATATTCTCAAAAAATTAAAATTGTTATTGAGATTTGGGGGAAGCGAAATAAAATTCTTGTACTTTTTAATGTTTAAACTAAGTTTTAAAAGTAATTTCAAATATACTTCTATTTTGAATGTTTTTGTAAATCTTGGATTAAATGGTGTGAATTTTTGCAAAAAAAGGAAGGGAAAAAAAGCCCATACCCATATTCAGGAGAGACACATCAGTAAGAAGAAGTGCAAAAAATGTAAGCTCTGAAGGCAGCTATCAAGGACAACAATGACACCTGAAATATGGAAACAGCTGGAAATTAATCAATGAGAAAAAAATCAAATGAAACAAAAAAATCCAGACCATACCTATGAAAATTAGGGCCACAGGCAAAAAAAAGGAAATTAAAGGAGGAAGAAATGCTGGCATGACATAGCAACTAATAAGAGCTAGCATATATCTAGCAAAAAGGGGATATGATTTTACTGTTGCAGGAGACCCATTGTGTAGTGAAGATTTAATTAAACCTGGACAGCCAAACAGTAGCAGTAGGAGTACCAGTAGTAACACATTTTTAAAAGCTATGGAATAAAGGATATATTTTTATATCAATGTTCCTTTGGAATATATTTGAAATATAGGATACCACACATAAGAGATTAATACAGACAGTTACAAGAATGTGAATGATATATAACATAGATAGATAGATAGATAGATAGATAGATAGATAGATAGATAGATAGACAACACACACATATATATATAAAACATATATTCTGTGACAAATAGAACAGGCCTGCAAGTCTATCAATCCCACAGAGGAAGGTGTTCTAATTTATTACCCTCAAGTGAGCAACCCAAGCCCAGAAAATTCAGCTATCAGGTCCAACATAATTTCTCCATGACTAGTTGTGATGCCACAATGATTCAAATGTTCCAGTGTTTCTGAGACTGAACTACACAATAAGGGATCACTAAATTTCCATTAAACATTCTTCTTTGGTTTAAATCTCAGCATACATCAGAATTTCCTTCCATAACTTTTTATGCATGCATATTTCCTTGCATAACTTTTTATGCATGCATATATTGCATGCATAATGTATGCAATATACATTAAAAAGGCATATTTGCTTGAAAGTCTATTTTAAGAGCATGTCTTAGTCTAAGCTACCTTAGACACCTCTGCTTTTATTACATAAAATTCTGTATATCCTGAATTTGCAAAGCACCAAACTCTGCTGAATGGCATTCAAAATTCATCTTAAAATCAGAGAACAAGTTGGTGAACCTTTATAGAAATCAATCTTTTTTAGAGAACCTTAGATAGAATTTTGATGCCAGATGAAAGCTTTCAGCACAAGTTAGTACAACTTAAATCAATTATGTGAAATACAATTATTCATATTGGTTTTGAATAAAGTAAGTTTCCTTTCTAAAGTACATGAGAAGGCAAAATTAGCAAGCAATAAAATAGAGACATGTTTGATGTAAATGTGGAAAAATAATTTGCAAATATTTTTATTTATATTTTCCTTTTTTTTCTTTTAGCTATTTTAAATTGAGTATTGTCAACTAAAAATTAATTAATTTTGGCTTAAGTCAGGTGTGCTCTAACTCTGTATTATTATAGTCAACTGATGATAACTCTGCCTCTGTATTTCTTAGTTTGCAAAAGAATTTGAGAAAACATTTTTAAGACTAAAATCTAAGCAAGAAAATTGAAGAAATCTCTACAGGATTTGGCCAAGTAAAACTGCATTTTTGCTCCTCTGCTGGGGAGTATGGGACATTTTCCATTTTTAATGAAACCTTAGGGCTGGGCTCAAATCTCATAGTTTTCCTGTTTGCTTACTTTATGTATTTCAGGTCAGCTAAATGCCAGAGCTGCTTACAGATACTGTTTACTTTTAGATTGTTTTACCTAACCAGCAGAAAATGTCATGACTCCAGGGAATAAGCCACATCATTCACCAGCTGATTTTAACAAACTATTTAAACATACTATATCTATAGTATGCTGAGGAAGGTTTGACAAAAAGCAAAATTTGTTAAACTTTGTTGAAGTCTATTGAAGCCTAGTTACACATTAAATTGCAGTATGTTAAGAATGTATAAATTTAAATGTATCACTCTGCCTAGAGAACATGCTAGGCATGTTTGATTAAAGGTATTTTCAAACCCATCTGCTCATCAACTGCATTGAGTTTTAGATTGGTAAAAAAGAAACTTCAGGCTTGGTATGGTATTATTAAATAATAAAATGTGAGCTAAAAATAAGACTGAGACTACAGTATGAATAATTGAATTGAAAATATTAATGAACCAACGTAATAAGAATGCATTCATTTTTAATGTTATTTTAAGTAAAAATATGAATACTTTATGTGTTCTTTTTAAGGTTTTCTTGAGGCAGTGACTACACACTTATGCAAATTACAATGAAAACCTATTTTTCCTGGTCCTGTAGCAATGTATATAACTACAATGCTGTCTAGATGATATGGTAAATAATACTTAAATTAAGTATTTATCTGCAAAATTTCTCTTTAAAACAGAACCTGTCAATATGTGTTCAGTATTGTATCACTCGTTAATACAGAATAAATTGTTTATGTAATTAGGAATGCAGCAGAAGGTTTCTGAGGCTGTGGAAATGTTAGTTTTGACCATCTATATGTTTTCAAGCTGTGCATTGACTCATAGTTCTTCTAGAAGCTCTGGTGGAAGAGGTAGGGCATGGTCTCCCTGGAGGAGATACGTGTGGAGTGTAACCTGAAGAATGACACTGTGCCCCTTGGTTTCCCCTTGTCCTCCAAGGTGAAATACATTGTTAATTGAATGCAATGAGATTAACATGCTCCCAGCTCGCACTTCTCTCTTGCAATGTTACACAGAGGAAGACATGTAGGAATCCAGGCAGAAAGCCTTTATTGCTTTTATATTTTTGAAATGGAAAACCTGGAATTTAAACGCAATGAGCAGCACTTAGGAAGGGGTTTGGGTGTCAAAAAGAAAGTGTCTCAAGCCATTTTAGAAGCTTTAATTTTAAAACTACCTAGTTTATACTCAATACTCCAATTTTAGATTTTCTGGATTTTTCTGTCATTTATGCTAGACCCTTTAAGAATAGCTGAAAGAGTAGTAAATCTATTTTTTAGCCACTTCAAGTTAGCATTTACCTTTAACTTCCATCTGATATGTATACTATAGCAGAGCTTTCTTCGCTCAGGATGAATGTGGCTCTGTTGGTAGCTGCTTTCATGTTGATGTGGCTGATCTAGCAAAAGCTATTTGGCTTTCCAAGGACTTATTAATTAATACCTTTTCTGTGAGTCTCTCTTTTCTGCAGGCAGTGGTGAGTAAAAATGATGTGTTGGGTGACCATATTCTTTCAATGTGAAAATAAAGGTTATTTTGACATCTGAAAAAAACCCCCTCTTATCATTACCTTGTCTGTAAAAGTCTAAAGAGACATGATGAAGGCTGTCCTGATGTTATTGCATAAAATTTAGCTTTTTTTGGATCTTCCCAGAAGAGGATTAATTGTTTTTATACAATGGTGGACTGACTCCAGCCAGTGGGAAAGCTCACACACACACTCGTGTACTCCTATTCAGCAGGATGGGGGAGTGAGTCAAGACGGCAAAAGCAAGAAAAAATCATGGTCAGAGACAAAGGTAAGTTAATAAGGAAGAAAACCAACAAAACAAAAGAAAACAAAACCCCAAAGTTATCTCTCACTACATCTCACTAGCAGACCAACATTCAGACAGTATGTACACACAACCTGTGAGCAGTGACTTTTCTAGTCTCCCTCAGCTTTATTGCTGAACATGAACATTGCCATAGGGGAAGGGAATGTCCCTTTGGTCAGTTGGAGTCAGCTATCCTGATTGAGTACCAACTTCTTCTGCACTTCAAAATACTGTTCAAGCACTACTCAGCAGTAATTAGAACACTGGTTTGTTTACAAGTTTGAATCACAGCACCAAAATTCTGGTTATGAAGGAAATTAAGTTCACCCTAGCCAAGAGCAGTACACATTCAGCTGCCTACTGGGGGCACACAGCATGAAGAATGAATCATAAATTAGGGTGAGATAGTTCTAAAACACCCACTCTTTTCTTGCCCTGATACTCAGAGTTTAGCTATCAAAGTTAGAAACTTTGTTGTGCTCTCCGTCTCATACTTGTCAATGATGAACCACAAAAGAAGAGATTTTACTCCTCCTCATTCCTTGATGATTCATACAAATTAGGTAGAAATAAGAATCTTTTTCTCTTTTAAATATACTTTCCTGTGCCCATTAGAAAAACAACAAAACAAACACCCATATTTTTTGGCAAAATTAAAATAAGAATTATAGCTTTCAAAACAATGGAGAAAATATAATTTCTCCATTGTTCTGAAAATTTAAAATTTGAATTACATTCTATGCTTTTAATTAATTGTTTGTTTAATGTGACCAGTATTAGTAATACTGGAAAATAAGTTATTTCTGGATTTTGGTTTTTCTAAGGTAATATGAAAAAATAAAAAATATAGATGGTTTCACAAGAAAAGTCACTGCTCACAAACTGAAAAATGAGAGAATAAAAAGCATTTTATTCTTCTAATGCCTTGAATTATAATACTATTATATTCACAATAAAGGCTATGTATTTTTTAAAGATTTTGATTTGTCTTTAGCCTGATAGCCAACTAATATTTGTGATTTTATAAGTCATAAGAATATTCAAGGATCATTTTTTTCCATACCATTTTTTGTAAATTGAATTAGGATCATCCTTTTTCTTCTATTGGTAACTCATTGAAATAAACTTACCTATGCCCTAAAAATTCACAATGAACTGAGATATAACTGACAATTGTTGACAACAAAAGCTCTGAATGGTGGTGAAAATAAACTACCTGCCAATACATGAAGGTCAAAAACATTGTCAGTACCATTATAAAAGCATGACTGTGACCTGATTAATCTTATGTTTGCCAGTTTGCCAGTTCCCCTGTGATAGCTGCACAAAAGCTCTGCTTGAAGAGGTGAGAGTAAAAGGGGATTATATTAATGGGGATCATGTAATATTTCCTGAGCTGGAAATCCTTCTCGACCGAAGAAGGCATTGTATTTATTTTTTCTACTGCTTTTTGTCTATAATTCCACAGAAATAAATGCAATTACTATAGGAAAAAACATCTCTTTTTTTCCAGGATTGTGGTAGCAGAGGGTATATACCCATTTGCTGGATGTGCAAACTGGATTTTTACTACATTGCACTGTATTAGAAGCGACTAAAATTAATTTAACTGCTCTAACCCTTTGATCATGTAGCTGGCCTTTCTTTTGTTTAAGCTCCTCGCTTTTCTGACTAGAATTTGCTTTTGTCAGCACAGCAGCAAGTGACATATGGTATTTTTGTTGTTACTTGAAA
>LTAT01000004.1:101311720-101327298 GCA_003286495.1 Chlorodrepanis virens | reverse complement strand
ATATACATGCACCATCACAAACACACACACACACACACACAAAACCACATATATATAGAGATTAAAATTAGATAAAACAGACTGAACTCAACTGTCACACCATCTACTTTTTTATTTCAGGAATTTATGTTGTATTGCAGGAATGATATGTATACTGTTCTACATTATGTATTCTAGTTCACCTTTTTCACTGTTCCTGTTAAGAAATATGTAAGAAGATACTGAAAAGTCTAGCAAGCTATAAAGTGCTAAGTGCAAATCATAACTAAGCCAACATCTGCTGTATTTTTACCTTATTCAGTGGAAGTTATGAAATGGTTACACACCATTATTTTTTAGGCTTTAATAAACTTTCAATTATTTGTGTCTTCCAAATTTCTGAAAGTATATTCATGCAGGTCAATATACTTAAGGGCATATTTTTGACCTTACTTATAAATATAAAAATATTTTGGCAACTAAATGAAGTCTAGACACTATTTTTTACAGTTATGTTGTATTTTGGATTTTAAACAGCCTGGCTAATAAATGCACTTCATTTTGAAATTAAGGTCTTCTGTGAATGCAAATAACCTCTAGGCCAGTTATTTCTAATCTTACCAAAAGAAGAAATTATGAATATAAGGAAACACACTAAATTTTATTTGCACCAAATTCTAAAACTCACAGATACATAATAATACTCATACATACATAATAAATTATACATTTCTTATGACAACCACTCTTCAGTTATATTCAGTAACTATTTTGCATAATCATTGAATAAGTGCTACTCAAACAAAATGAGGTATACTCTGTTGTGAATCACCTGATCACTCATATCAGTGAAAATAGTTCTGTTGAGTAAGTTCCATCCAGCTATGCCATTTTTCTGACCTTTGAGGTCAATACATGAACTACAGTACTTGAATTTGCTGCTGCATATACCATAATCTAGTACCACTTTTATGCACTGAAGTAAACTTGTATTTATCCCAGATGACTCAAAAAAATGTCCAGATTAAGGGTTTTTTTTTGTTTTTTTGGTTTTTTTTAATTAATTGGAATTTTTTGCTGGAACTTCATGCCTCCACATATAGGCCTACCCTAATAAAATATAATTATAACAGCAGTTGCATGAGAGAAAATTAAGAAAAACTTGAAAGCCCAAAACAGAGAGAGACACACACACACACACACACACACACACACACACACACACATGCACGACTCCTCCCAGTCTTTAAAGTCTTTTTAAAATACAAAAAGTAATTAAAAAGAAGAAAAAAATCCATCTAGGGGTAGTGACTTGTATTTCTCCAGAGATGTAGATATTTTGTCCTCTGTGGATTAGGTGGACTAAATTCCCTGAGTAACTCTAATCACTCTCAAAGTGATTGATAGTAATTAATGAAGTAATGGACATATATACAGAAATAGGAAATATTGGTCCACTGGGAAAAGATACATAACTTGCTGTTTCCCTAAGAAATATAACATCTGACAAATTGTATCAGATGATATAAAGACATATCATATTTTAAAGCATGTCTTAAATACAAAATTATGCATGTAGAAGGGAATGTGAGATGCTTTAAGACATTGGTAATTTTTCAATATTTATTCCAATTAATATGGTTTCTTTGGGGTTTTATTTGTTTATGAGTTTGGTGTTTTTTTTTTTTTTGTTCAGAGCAACTGTGACTTCTGTTTTGCAACACAAAGCATTTTAGAGTTTGCACATCAAGTGCATATCATTTGATACACAAAGTTAATTTAGATGACAGTGATAGAGAATGGGCAGTCCATGGGGTTTGCCTTGTGTCAGAAAAAACTTTTGAGATCATGGAGTCCGGCCTATGACCTAACACCACCCTGTCAACCATGGCACTCATCCAGTCTTTCTTAAGCACCTCCAGCGATGGTGACTCCACCATCTCCACACTGTGTCTAATACAAGGTAGAATGCTTTCCTTGAGAGCTGCTTTTTAAAAAAAAAATATTTTTTGTCAATTTCCTTGTGAGTTTTTAAAAACGTCAAGCCGTTGACTGGAAATAACTATCAACAGGGAGAAATATATCTGGGAAACAGAATGATTTAAAAAATGAAGATAGTGTTTAGATGTACCAATGAGAGTGTTTTCCAGCATTCATGAAGACAGAAACATGTTATATTCTCTTCTTCCCACCTAGGTGTACCTTTTCCATTGATACTGCTCTTAACCATGCAGGGATGAGGGCTTGCAGTAAAGCGTATTCTGAAAAGCTTACAAAATAGCTTAATCACTTTCTTTAGTCTGTGTACCATTTATGAAAGATAAAGCAAAATCATTGCTAGCTTACACTTATCTTTAGAACTTCCTTGGACGGAAAAAGACACCACTTCACATGTAAGGGGTTTATATAGTTTGGTAATATAGTCTGGTAATACAGTTTAGAATTTTTTAGAGAATTACATTTAAATGTCCTTATAAATGAGAAATACTACTTAAACATGCACATATTGCTGCAATGAATTTCAGTAATGAGAGTTGTGGATTTTTTTCATAAAGCATCTCAGTAATAAGACTGTTAAAAATACATTTAAATGTTGTAATAAAAAGACTACACATCTTTTTCTGTAATTTGTTAAAATCTTCCATTACATTTGACAGCCCTCCATTCACTCTCATTTTAGTTAATAGATATAGTGTACTCAATTTCTTGCCCTCTGAGAAAGTACTGGCAACATGTTCTGACCTATAATCTATACTTAAGGGTTCAGTAGCTATTTAGGAATGTTCATGGAGACTTTATTAATCTCTAATAAATTCAGCTCTTCCACTTCATTTCATGGCTGAATGTAACAGTGTTTGCTTTCAAGACTAATTATAGAAGGCAGAGCAGAACAGTCAAAATTATGCCCCTGGCATAATTACAATAGACTTTGTTTATCTTCATGCCTTTAAACACCATTCAACTATGCAATAGCTTCTTTTTGTCCTGGATATTTGTTTCTGAGAAATAATATTTAAATTACTAAACAAAAAAATGTTTAAGTGAGATGGCAAGAACAATTTAAATCTGATTGTAAGAGCAGCTAAAGCTCCAATTTAGAGAACAGTCAGAAAAATCAAAAGAACCAAAACACACCCAAGACTGGTAGCAAAATACTCTTCATAAAGGTTTATTTGAAAGCCAACTTTCCATACAAGGGGTCTTGTCTGTGTTCTGTGGTTATTTTACTATTATAACCAGAGCATATCTCTAAAAACCTCATGTCTTCCTTTTTTATACAAGTTTCTCTTATATGCAATATTTACAAGACAGGGAGTATAAATGTACTCTGCAGAGGATACTATACAGAGCAACTAGAGTAATAAAGCACTTAACCTCTCCCATTTCTGTTACAGAGAGGGAAACTAAAGTATGAGTCTAAGGGGCCCTGCAACAATAAAATAAGAGCAATAGCAGTCCTGGTGTAGTTCTCCAGTACAGATTAAACTCCTGGGACATCATCTGGGCAGATGTGGTAAATCTTAATGCTTTGGTAAGAGCAAATATTGCATCAAGTCTAATTCATGTATGTAATTCCAGTCTGTGTTCTTTGAACAAGAAAAACTTTTTTCTTTATTTTTTACTTTGAATTTTTAAAATTTTTTAATTTAATTTTCATGTGCCTAGAATGGAACTAAACATAGTGCCTCAACTTAATTTGAGTATATAAACTACTTTACTATCCTAAAACTGAAGATGCGATGGGTTTTATTATCATTAATTTTGAGTAACTTGGAGGATCAAGAACAACATACTATGTACAATGTTATGCATTAGGGTAAACAAGACTCAAATGCCCAGGAAAGGTTATATTTCTCTTTTGTTTCTTTAATCCACTAATTCAAAGACAAAGAATTTAGCTAACATCAAAGATTCTAATGCAAACTCCAGTTTATGGATTTTGCAGCTGTCCTAACAGGGCTTGGAATACACAAACTAATAACATCAGGTTTCATTTTATAGTACCTTTCATCTGAAGATCTCAAAGTGTTTTTCAACTTCAATGAAGCACACCTTAAAACAGCAAGTGATATACATGAGGGACGTACAGGAACTTGTTCAACCCACCATTACTCATTGAAGTTTATCTCTCTCATTGTTCTTTAAACACTTGCAACAACACTGTAGCGAAATTCAATTAGCTGAATACCTCCTCCTCTCTCCTGTATTTCAGTTTTGAAGTATATTTAGTTAGAAATGCTGGAATTCACATAGGCATCATGCAACTGAGTCATAATTTGTGTAAAACACCAGGATCAGTGCCCTCAGATGATGAAAAATGTCAAGAAATCTGAATTACCATATGTGGCTAGAAACCCATTTCTGTGTTTCTGCTAATAGAAATAAAACCAGATTAATCCAGGAAAGCAAATTAATTGAAAATTGTACTACACTGTGCCAACCATAGATGTTGGATTCTTCTGGAAATAGAAATAAGGTAGAAGGCCAGAAAAATTTCCAATATCTCAGGCAAAAAGAACATTTGCTTATTAAGTCTATTCAAAAATGCAAAAAAATCTTCAGCTATGTAGATGACTATTTGAACTCTGTCCATGTAAATATGATGTCTGCAATTTAGCCATTCTGCTACATATATTTTAAAGAAAATATTTAATTAACTAACTAAATCATTATTCTAGAGGCATTTCTCTGCCATAATGGCAAAAGTTATATAAGGACATACAGATAAATTAGAGTAATTCAGAATGGATTAGTACATGGCTCTGAAGTCCATATATTTTGAAAAATCATTGGTTAAGCATTTTTAGACAAAATAATTGGTTTAAGCATCTTGAAAGTAAACACAAAATAAAAACCTTGAATATTTTTACCCTTATGTCAGCATTCTAATACTGGAGAAGGATAAATTTTGCTTCTCCACTTTTTTTCTCAGATTTACTGAGATCACATTCAAACACTGCAATGAATGTTATGCACACATGACAGATTAGCTCTGAGGGAGCTGGCAAGCCAATGTCACACAGTGTGATGACATGAAAAGATGATCACTTCTGGAAGCAGGTCAGCCAGGTAAATACCTTAGAAGTGTTAGTCAGATGACAAGTTAATAAACTTAGTTCCAAACTGGGAAACTTGATAGTTTGCTACTTTCTGCAACATAGACTTGACCAATTTATTTTTCTTAATAAAATGAGTGCAATATAAATTTTTCCTGTTGCTACCCTTATAGAAATCTGCTGTTAACACTGACCTCAGGACTGAAGCACTATTATAAGAGAAGTCTACTGCAATGTTTTCTGTTAGACACTACTGCCTTGTTATTATTCTGTACTAATTATCACTGGTTCCCAAATCCTTGCACTGTGAGGACATGGAACAGATGCAAAGGACAAGGGAAAACAATAATTGTGTTTTTTTTAATTGTTTGGTTTATTTGTAAAGGCATAGCACTATTCCATTTTAATATTATGAGTAGCTGTGGGTTTATCACATAAACTCATTTTCATGGATGCAAAGCATGCCATCTTATAACAGCCACAGCTCTTAGGTAGAACTACTGTGTTCTAAAAACTGTACTTTCTAAGTCTCATGTTCACATTTTTAGCAATAATTTAAAGAAAAAAAATAATATTATATTTTTCCTTTCAGTTAGGGAGTGTGAGCCTTTACTCATATGCAGTAAGCTACTGAAAACTGTAGTTTTTAATGTTCTCTTTTGCCAGGTATATAAACAGTCAACCAATCATCATACTGATCAGATACATTTAGTCAGCAGTCACCTGAGTGTCCAGATCTTCTTTGAGATGCAAATGTTATTCTTTCCAGGCCATGAGCAACCTGGTCTAGCTTCATAGCTCACCCTGTTGAGGTGGGGATGTTCTGAGGTCCCTCTCAACCCAGTTAAGCTCAACCAGTACGGTTCTGTAATTCAAAAGTAGAGCCATTTGCTGGATTTACTAAATTCTGGGTTTCATATTTATTAGCGTTTTGAGTAAAAGAAGCCTATCAGAGTAAACAGTTCTCATCTTGTGCCTTTAAGAAAGTAACTGTAGTATGAAATCTCCTAGTTTTGTTTAAAGCCCAAAACAAAAAACCCAATCAAACCCTAAACAAAATGAAAAACCCAAAGCTCAACAATGAATCCTCAAAACCAGCAAAATCAAAGAGTTAAACCAGACTACAAATGGACCTCCATATTCTAAATTTTAAGGTCATCTAGGGAGGCTATCTCAAGAATTACAAAAATAGTATAGAACAGATTGCCTATTGCTAGTCAAAATAAACAATTCCATATTTATCTTACTTCACAGTAATAGCTTTCCTGTGTTGTTCATACAGGGTTGTTTTTCTTGATCTGTCTGGCTGGAAAAAATGCTTGTAAATTCCTCTGTATCACTGTTCCTTCTAGATAAGTATGAAGGAGATCTTATTTTTCTTTTTTATTTTGTATTTTCTAGTGGCCTTCATGCAATCTCTTTAAAATGCTTTTTCTAACACATCTGGGATAACTAATCTGGTTCTTGAAAGGAAAATCCCTTCAGCAGCAAAATCTCTGCTCTGAATTGGTAGCATTTGCTGCACTGGCCACACTCTGCTTAACAGCTTTAATCACTTTCCTTGGGGTCTTATCTTGGATCATAACTTTAGCAATCATTGCCAAGCTTTGATTTACTGGATAGAACTAAAACTGTCCCCATTATGTGGCTTATATTCTCTACCCTGCCTGTCATCTCTGCTCTTCATGGAGAAGCATTATTATGTAAGGTTTTTTGTTTGATCTGAGATCCTGTACATTATCTTGAACATTGTTAAACTCCTTTGGAATATACAACATTTAGCTCTACATTTTGGGCTTCATCTTATTATCAAATGCGTCTGCTTCTACAAGTTGTCTTAAGTGTTGATTCAGATGTCAGATAGAATATGTGTATAAAAAAGTACAAATTTACAAGTGGAAAGAACACCAGATACATTTTTGGCAATGGCAATGAGTTTGCGACAAATCTGTACTGAGAGGCCCTCAGTAAAAATATGGAACAATACTTATAACTTTAAATTAAACAAATATTCCTTGTTCAGTGTCCATTATGTCTGCATTTACTTTATTTATTTCAAATTTAGAAGGAGTATTTTCTAACACTGCATTATTTTGAGGCAACTCTTGCTAGTGCTCTGAAACACATCTTTGAAGCACATTGTTTTTAAGCCTGTTTTATTGAGGACATGAAGATGTTCCCATGTGAAGATGTTCCCATGTTGCATGTCAGAAAATAGATGTTCATCTTTTGCCCACCACAGACAAAGTCTAGTCACCAATTCTGTGTCTCTTAGAATTGTCTGTTTTGGGCTCATTTTTATCCCAGACTCCAGTCCTGATGGTTTTTTTTTTTCCTGGAGAATGAATCACAGCTATTTTAGCAAACCTACTTCAGTAAATGAGGGTTTAGTGGTGCACCATGAGCATATACTGACTTCATACATACTGCACACAGTCCTGGTAGGCATTAACTTCTGAGTGCTGTCTCTACGCAGGACTGACTTACAGGTCAGCTACAATTTCGTGATACTATGTACATTAGTATAATGGTAGAGATAAGAACCAAGAGGGACTTTGCTCCACTCCAGCAAATTCAGACATCACCTCAAAGCTGATTTCTGGTCTCCTCAGTTTCCATCAGGGACAAATTTTTCCATAAAAATTTATTAATTTTCCATCTCTGTTACAAAAATACATTGACATATCTCAGTTTTATACGTGCTTTGGAAGAATATCTACTGTACTTCCTATTATCACCCTTTGTTCACAGTGAGACCTACAAACTTGCTTTAGGAGTCTTGTGCTTTCAAAAAATTTAAACTCTGGTAATTACACAGCTCTGGTACCTCCCTTAGTAGACAGGCATAGCTATGATATATTTTCTCTTGTGGAAGCTGATGCTCAACATTCAGACATAAGATATTCAATAGCAAGTAGCTTAATGAAGAATCTTCATTAAAATTATAGGTACATAAAATTAGTATATGAACTTCAGTAGAGAAGTCTTTTAAATGCAGACTTTCATCAACATTGCTCACTTAGCCACATTTTTACTCTTTACTTTGCATGAGATTTTTTTTCCTTCAGCCTCATAGTAATCTTTAAGATAGTGATCAGTGATAGCTTTGATTCATCTCCCCCGGTCAGGTGAATAATCACAACGTATCATCAGGAGTATCTGACAGTATTGGAAATGCCTTTTCACTTTTGTTATCTTACCAGAAATTGGTGTTGGAAACACAATTTTTAGCTTTTTTCAAGGGTTAAGTACATCCAAAAGTGTGGTTTTTTTAGTAGAGTCTCAAAATGAAGTCTCAGCTGTGGTGGAAAGGAGCAGCTTCCCTCCCTTTCCAACTGCTGATAATTCACTTATAAGCTCAGGCAATCAGGTGAGACAGTTCAGCTGAGAACATAACAGCAGAGATTTGTTTTCTGCTAATTTAGTTCTCTGAATGAGTGTACTGTGGGCACAGAGGAGCATCAATACTGGGACAAAGGAAGGCAATTGGGGTTGAGGAGTTGGGAGCAGGAGCAGGAGGGGTGAAGTGGCCCCTTTGTCATCAGCTCACTGCTGCAGTGGCTCAGTTTCCCTTGGTGCTGCTCTTTCACTTCTCTCTTCTCTCTAGAGTCTTTGGCTCACACACAACTTTCATCTGTCTGCCTGACCTCACTACACTGGGACATGTTTTTTTAATTCACTCTTTCCTCTTTTATTGTGCAGTTTTGTAGCCAGATTGACCATCTGAAACTAATTGGTAAGTTCATCTATACACAGTCAGTGTCATGGCTTATAACAACATCCCAACTGTTTGCTAGAGTGACCCACAGTTTGCTTTCTCTGCTTTTTTTTTCGCCTTCAGCATTGTTGATTTAGCCTAGTAAAATTATGAATTAAAGATCCCACTAACAATGCTGATATCAAATATTTATCAGTTATTAGAGAGCAGTCCCTATTCTACCCCAACATTCAATTATTTTACCATGTGTGTGTAACAGCAAACAATCAAATAAGCACTCTTCCAAAGAAAGAGTCATTCTTGTAGAAATGCAATACTAAATGTATAATAACTGTTACAATAATATGTGGATACATTCTTAAGAAGCCTCAAATTATTCAGAAAAAGAAATAATCACCCACAGTCAAGGGCTCATGATTCTTTTTTAGAGGAAACCAAGCATCCTGCTGTGTGTAGTAATGAAAAGTGATGGACTGAAGAGATCAGGATATTTTCAAATACAGAAAGCTGAAGAAGGTTTATGGCCCTGTCCCTCGTTTCAACCACTACTGCCAAATTCATGCTATAACAAATTAGCCTTCCCTGGGTGTACTCTTCTGTGCTCAGATTGCACATGTATAGCAAACCAATATGCTTCCTGCGAGTTCTCTAAATGAGCTACAATTTTCGCCCTTGGTTTGCAGATGCCTCCACTCTGTTGACATCATATAACAATACGGCTTGCACTAGATCAATGCTAACATTAGATGATTATGGGCCATTTTGTGAAAGAGCAAACACTTTTAAGATATTTTGGTCGATATGTCCTCTCCCAGATAACCTATCATAGAAAAATGTGGCTATGCATTTTTACTTTCGGAAGAGATTATTTTCATAATTTTGTTTTATTTTTAAAATAACTTCCATTTTAAGCTCTTCCGCTCCTTAATGTTTCCCAGGATTTATGAGTATCTTGAAAACTCTAGAAGAATAAATTTTAAATGCATGTTTTATGAGTAATTAGTAATGTTTTAAGATTATCTGGACTAACACACAGTCTAAAAGATCATTTTAATAGTTTATCAAGATAGTAGGACCAGATCCCATGCTGAATTCTCTTGGAACAAAAAATTAATCTTAAATTAGTCCTGCAGGGGCTGATGAAAATTCCAAGTATGCACCAAGGACACTGTCTTTTCAACATCACTGACTGCTGAGAGTGTACTTTTTAAATGTGTCTTACACTGTTTTCCTTTGCATATTTAACTTGGTGAAATCGTGCCTCTAAGTGCACAAGATGTATTTGAAAATGCCAGGTGTATAATTTATATTGGTTGAGAAACAAGGAAGTGGGATTTTCTGAACTTCAAAGGACCTGGATGTCTTTGCATTGCTCATGACTAAACACTACAGCATATGTCTGCACTCCAGGGCTCAGCATAGAATAAAGGCGTGCCAGTTTGTCTTAAAATAGCTTGAGCATGTGCTTGTGGCAATCTAACCCCCACAGCATGGAGGGGTTTTATCCTTTATAGTGAGGGCAAATTTATCCAACTTTTCAGCTAGATCGGTTCCACAGTACAGGCAGAGTAACAAATAGAGATTGTTAGGAGTTAACAAAACTATTTCATTTGAAATTTATTAGAAAAAATAAAATGACTCCACTAAAGCTGTTGGGAAAGAATTGAAGTAAATCAATAACTGGCAACACTGGTAATTACAACAGAGTTTGCATAGCTTAGAAACAGACATCCTCACCAGCAAATCCAGTTTTGTAATGCCTTACAAGGCTACAGATGAAAATATTTGAGAAGAAGAGGCCAGGGGTGTTATTTGTCTCTGAATCTGCAAGATTCTGTCCCTTGTGCTGATTACAGGGATGGTAAAGCTATTGCAGATCTGGTTTGTTACCAGCTTACAGCCTGACACATATGTCAGGAAAAAACATGTTCAAGAGAAAGTTCCTTAGTTCTTTTCATCTTCCAGGCTTTACGCATTTAAACACGAAGGCATTGTAAGTACATAAAAAGAACTACCCCAGATCACAAAGAAAAACTTTGTTATCTTCAACACTGACCTTTTCCAAGACAAATGTGTGTATTCATTATGACATAACATTGTAAAATTACAATTTCTGTTACATATTTTCAGTTGCTTTTAAGCAGTTTGCCTTAGGATTAGTCTTCCTGGAATATATAAGTAAAATGTGATGAAGAATTGGTGTGAGGGATAAAATATTCCTCGGGGTAGAAAATAAGCATTTCACAATTTCTATAAAGTTCTGACTAAATGCGGGTGCTTTGCTAATTTCTAGAAGTCTAAATGCACACAAATATGAAAGGTATTAAAATGTGGGGGTTGTTTGGATCTTCAGTATGTACCAAAACAGTTCCATCCTTTTGGTACCTTTGTACCTTAACTACACAAGTAAGGAGAAAATTTCAGTTTTTTTGGAATACATAGAATTCATGTTGAAGGTTGAAAATTTCAAAGACTTGACTGTATAGGAACCTGATTTGGGAAATGAAACCAATCTATGTTGTATGAATGCAAACCAGAAAATTAACAAAGGAATAAATAAAAAATAAAAGGTGTGAAGGAATGGACAGAAGGAAGATAAGTTTAATACCAAGAGACAGGCAGAAGCACGAGGGAATGCCCAAATCAGAATCCTTAAATCTCATAAATCTCTCTTTGTGGAGTTCACTGTCAAAAATGACACCTCTTTTTCCATCAAAAAGTGTCCTGCTCAAGGGACAGTGCATTATGGCTTACACTTGCTCCACTGAGAATGAGCTCTGTTTTAGTGGAGACTGTGCTTTCAAGGAACTTGGAGGAAACTTTGCATAATCATTGTCCTCTTTTCCTTTTGATAATCCAGAAAAATAGAAATAGAAGGCTATATTAAACAAAGTACCTCAACCCAACAAATATAATTACAAATGCCAGCCTTTAAATGAGGAAGTGACAGAATTACAGTCACATGAACAAAATATCACATTTTAAACTAATTAAAATTAACATCAGATATTCTCAAGAATGATATATTATTGGACAAATTTCAGTCTGAGATGTGGTGAGCTCAGATGCTCCTGAGAAACACTTTTACACCTTCCTGCCTTACATAAAAATACAAAACAGGCAGGCCTTTAAAACCAGAGAGGAATTGTGTAACCCCCTTTCCATAAGTTTCTTATTCTAAACAGTTAGGAACTCAGAAATAGTTCTTGTAGCACAAAGCTACAGATGCTCAGTAGGAATTTTTCTTTGATGCCTCGTTTTCAGATTCTAAAATGCAAGGCAATGATATTAAACCATAAAGACTTTTTTTTCCCCAAACACATTTAATCACGGTTATTTTTAATGTTGATTTCTAATGGCAAATACACAAGTAAATTCTTTTTTGGAATAAGCTAATCTTAGATTTGTGGAAAAAAAAAACCCAAAACCAAAACCAATGATCTATTGCCAGATTGTGGGTGTCCTCACTGCATTTATTGCGTTTTTGTCTTATGCAGGTTGATAAATAAATCTATTCCAGGGGTTAAATAGCAATATTTATGTGTAGAAGTATGTGCATTGAAAACAATGTTCTCTGAAAACAAATGCTGTCTCTCTTCTGGTGTGACAATGGACATAAATTTGTAGACAAGAGTAGAGAAAACAAAATATATCTGACTTAGATATTTTCTTTGTGCATTTCAAGGATGTTTTAAGCATTACTTGGAGACAACACAGGCAGATAATTGTTTTTTTATGGGAATTAGTACTTGAGAAAACAAAATAAAAAACCAAAATGACAGTTTATTTTTTGAAGCTCACCAAGAACTTAAATTAAGGAGTGATACCAAACAAAGAAAGAAGCTCCTAACAAGCAGGCAGTCACTGGCCAGAGGAGATGTGGCTTTGCCTTAGGCCCTTCATGCAGTCAGTGATTAAGTGCCAGGAAATGGCTGACATAGGGATCACTATTATTCTTAATAGAAACAGTTATAAATAAAACTGAGAGCATGAAGGCAAAAGGCTGAGATGTACATTGTCAGAAGAGAAGGCAATTCAAGCCTAGTCTCCCTTGCACCAGTCCTGGAACACCGTTTCTCCATAGATACTGAAGAAGCCACAGTTAATTCACACTGGGTTGAAATTGAAGTGAAACCCTTTGCAAGATGGGTTTGTTGATAGTTGATAGGCATTTTTTTACTTGGGAAACTTATTGTAATGTTGTAACAATGCTTGTTTTTTGGTGGTTTTGGGGTTTTTTCTTTGGTTTTTTGTGTTGTTTTTTGATGCTGGTTTTGGTTGTTGTTTGTTTGTTTTGTTTTGTTTTTTAATTTTGGGGCCAAAGGTACGAATGCTGAAAAACTCAGTTTCACTGTGTTTCCCTTGATTTGAACATAATTTGACTTCTTTTTAAAATAATCAGTGGAGAAATCGTAATTTCATAGAATCATAAAATCATAGAATGACTTGGGTCGGAAGGGATCTTAAAGATTATCTGGCTCCAATCCCCTGCTTTGGTCAGGGACACCTTTCAATAGACCAGCTTGCTCAGGGCCCTATTCAGCCTGGGGATTTCATAACACATAGCAGTAGATTAATGTACAAATAAGACTATTGCTCTTTTTTAAGTTTAAAAGGGCTCGGTATGAAAGGGGAAGTTTTACCAGACTCGGTATGAAAGGGGAAGTTTTACCTCCCTGACTTTTCACTGCTGAAGATCAATATGATGAACAACATGGGTAAAACAAGACACTGGACAAATGCAAAAGAAATTCCAACATAATGTGCAATTCATGTTAATGAAATTTTTAATTCTTGACTGGCATTGTACAGACTCAGAACACAGAATGAGCATGCATTGCCATGTAATGAGGGAGAAAATTTACTTTGCCTTTGTCCTTTTTTTTCTTATTGAAGGTATTTCTTTTATTCTCTCATTTTCTCAAAAAATTGCTAAATTGGTTCCCGAAAGTTAATGAAAAAAAGTTGTTTATTGCCATGGTGAGAAAGAAGAATATGACAACTACTGCTTTTGTTCTCAGGCTCAATTTAGGAAATTGTTCTACTGCTGATCAGGAAATCCTTAGTAAATTAAATCTTGATATTCTTTAAGCAGATATTGACAGCCAGGCCCAAATTGTCTTGATCAAACAAAAATTAGGTAAAACCAAGACCACTGCTGAATGGGTTGTATTCTTTCATTTAATTTTGATTAAAAGGCTTGGAAGAGAGAGGGTAGAACTGTTTCTTGCTTCATCCTACTCATGTTATCCATTAAGGAGCTGAACCTAACTCATAGGGATAGATTCAAATAAAACATAATTCTTCTTCCAGGGCAAGTGATATTGTTGACATTACAATCAATTATACTGGCTTTACTTAAATGATGCCTTATTACTGGATTATCTAACAAAACTCAAAAGGTACTTTGACATTTGAGTGTACTCAGAGAATGATGTAGTCTAATGTTTTTGTATATCCAAGAATAGTGCATTGGTTCTGTTTCAACAGCTTCTACATATTTTTTAGTGATTAGTATTTCTTTATTTTCTATACAAATTTTCATTTATGCATCCATTACAATAAAATAGACAAGAGAAAAGAAATACATGTTAAACACACAAGTGTTGTCTAGTTTGCATTATCTGTGTGTTGAATCTCATTCCTTGGATATGTATTGTAAAAGCAAAGATGAAGTGTGAGATTAAAAAGTGGTGGTCTGTGCCAAAAGGACCTTAAACTGTTATGCACATTTATTTTCTTGTGAAATTCTAGCTATCTCTTGTGGAATCTGCTTTTCTGAACTTTTTAGAAGTCTGAGAGAAGACTGTTCCCTATAACAGATGTCAAAATGTTACAGTTAGAAACATTTAAGCACCTTGCTGTTATAAATTAAACATTTCCATGAAAGAGAAAAGATTTAGGCAGAATATTATTTTATTTAGATTTCTAAACAGATATGAGAAACTAACTGAAAATTCATGGTTTTTTTTTTCTGAAATGATAGCTAGCCTTAGTAAAATTAGTGTCTATTTAAAACAAACAAACAGAAAACCCACCTTTCTTTTACTCCTGTCAGAGCTCACATTAGAACTTGTGACTGCTACCATGTGATTAGCAGTGTGTATCAACACAGATACAGCATGTATGGAAACAATTCATGCAAATTTCTTCCATATCTGTTCTCTGTGTATTGAACTTGTTTCACGGCCCATGGAAGTTACCGCAACCTCTCTTTTTTCAGAGGTATAACATAGTTGATTGTTCTCCACCAAAATAAAATTTTTATGTTTAAAAGAAAAGAAGGGCTGGAAAACTATTTTAAAGGGGGACTCTGATTTTTCTGGGTTTGTTTCTTTCTTTTTATTTCCCCCATTTGCTTTTTCCAAGCTGTTCCATTAAATGTTTTGGGAAGCCTTCCTAACGTTTCTCTCAATTGTGTCCCCATTCCTGAGCACACTATCTGGGGTTTGTCTGGCCTTTAAAGCACGGCAAACCCTGAGCATGTATTAGGTTCTTTTTTCTACTTACTACCTTCCTTGCCACACATATACACAGCTGAATCCAAAAAAGTGACATTTTGGTTTTTCCAAGCACTGGAGAGGTCCCATTCCCTCTATAACAAAAAAAAAAAAAACCAACAACATTTTTACAAATTCTTTTTTCTCTTTTTTTTGGGGGGGGGGATGGTGTTGGGGAGGCCTGGTGTAAACTCATAACAATATGTATCTAAGGGCATGAAACATTTTTAATTTCAGAATGGTTTGAAAGAAAAATATTTAATTTTGACTAGGAGCTCATACAGAATTCTAAAAATGTGCAAAATAAAAATTTTTAATTTCATT
>LTAT01000004.1:101286749-101311710 GCA_003286495.1 Chlorodrepanis virens | reverse complement strand
CAAAATAAAAATTTTTAATTTCATTGCCTATTCAAAATAAGCTAGTATAGAGTAGTTATTTTTAGTTATATAATTAGTTAGTAGTTAGCCACAACATGAATACACTTCCTATTCCAGACCTAAACTTTTCCTCAGTTTTCACCAGGAAAAAAGTCATCCTGAAAATAAGCAGAAAACAATTTAAAAAAGAATAAAACCCAAAACAGGACAATAGGAAAACATTTGATTTCTGAAATAGTTAATATATAGGATCTATTACAACGATTTACTATTAAATAGGATTGACCATTAAAAGTAGGACAAAAACAACTGAAATGGTGCTGATATTTAAGAGTTTTGTTGAGAATCAAAAGATTAAGAATAGGAGTGTGAGCTTGAGACAAATCTTGTCTCAAGTTACAGAGTTACTTATTATTATTGGAAAGCAAACTGAGTGATAGTCTTTCTGCATGTCCATTGTAATTTTATTTCTTTATCATGAAACTAACAACATTTTAAAACTAGAATTTGGGAATTACTTGGAAAATAATAGCCAAATCTAATAGGTTTTTAAAATGTATTGAATATCAAACATAGCCCACAGCAAAATCATATAAAAATTAAAAGCACACAAGGAGTCTGGAAAAAAGACTTTCAAATGCACTTCTCCCTTTTGGCACTAATAACCTCAAAAATATCCTGTTTTCATAGGTATCAAACAGTAACTTGACAAATATGAGAGCCACGAGACACTCTGAACTAAACTTTTTTTTTTTCATTTTTATACTCAATACAGCATTTCACTAATAATACTTCAATTTTTTGTGTGGTCATATGCCAACTGCAAACAAAAAAGCGCTATTGCTGTGGAAAAACATCCACATTAAATAAATAATAATGAGAAAGATATAAAAATGCTGGGAAACAGAAGGCCATAGCAGAGATTACTGTACAGAAAACTAGCAAAAATGACTGATGTTGGCATTATGTAGATTAAATGACCTTAGTATATAGCATCCTCAGGGAAGAGCTGGATCCATTATGCTGTTGCTTGTTTGACAATGGTATCTTAAGGATACCTTTTGTATGACAGATAATCACATAATGATAAAGAATTTTGGACATTTAGGGTCTCTCTAATCATGCAGTGGCAAAAAAAGTGGGAAGGACAGAAATACAGCCAGAAGTAAAGCAACTAATGCTTGCAAGAGCCCAGACATGAGCAGGACCCTTTAGTGACTCAGTATCCCATTCTCAAGATCATGCAGATGGACTGAAAGAATGTGGGGAAAATCAACATCTATTCTAGTTAATAAGTGCTGAGTTTACAAAATGAAATGAAAGATAATAAGAGGAAAAGAAACAAATATTATGATGACAGAAAAATAAAAGCTAATATTAAAGATAAAGATAATGATTTCTATTATTTTGGTAATAAATGCAGTTTAATTTCCTGTTTGGCCACAGTCCCTTTTTATTCATCTATTTCTGAAAACACATAATATTTTTGTATTTTCTGGCACCATTAATGATGACTGAAATCAGGGGGAACAGATTTATGACAAGCTTTCCCATTAATCTGTCTTGTGGAATAGACTAAGAAATAAGTCCGAAAAGATGAGGTATTATTGAATTTTCATTTAGTAGCCCCTGTTATCGTCTTTTGTAAATATTTTAGACTAATTTATTTCTCTGCTGCATTAGTGGTCTGGTGTTTCATTTGAATGCCATTAGAGTCATGTGAGTGAAGCAGATGCCAGCCTTTGTAAGATGAACATATATGAGTACAGTTTCAGTACTCAGTTTCTCTGAAAACATTTGTTTGGAACATATTCCTTCACTCAGAAAAAAAAAAAAAACAAAAACAGAACTATAATATCCAGCTGATTCTGCTCCAAAACAGTATTTCAGATTCAAGTACTAAATGGCAAGAACTGATTATGGTAACATACTGAAAGCAGAAAATGTTCCAATAAAAACAGAAAGAAAAATAGAAATTATGGTCAATCCAGTAATAAAACATAATAATTCCATTTGTCTTCTTCTTCCTCAACTTACTAAACAAAAAGATTCAAAATCTGTCAGGTAAAACTAAATGTTTAATGTAAAGAATAAATCTAATTACTAGTTAAAAATCGAGTCTGCATTCTGCTTGTGACTCCCAGGATACAATGACTGACATATCTATTATGTGAACTACTACTGATAAACTATCTTTTTAATTCAGTTTTTTGCACAAATCTGCTTTGATAGAACTGAACATGCTTACAAGGCATATAATTCCTTCTTACACAGAGTATAATTACTAAAGGAATTACTGATCTAAATCTACATAGTCATTAATTGAAAAAGCTCATCTTTCAACAAAGAACATTCTAATAACCTTCAAACCTAGATGGCAAACTTCACTTTAACATTTTTTTTTAATTTCTTTTTTTTGTTTACACCACTTTGTAAGTTCCATTTCCATGGATATATTTGCTGAAGTTGTCAGACCTTTATTTTATGATAAACTCTTATGTCTTTGTTCTAATGCACAAAGGGGTTTCAAATGCAATGCTTTATTTATTTTTCAAAGCTCAAAGCTTCTTAAAAGCCTCTGATGGTTTTTTGTGGGATTTTTTAGTTTGTTTTGTTGTTTCTTTTCCTTCCCTCCCTCCTTTCCCTCTCTCCCTTTCTAGCAATCAGCAACAATAGACCTCTTGTGATGCTCAAAATACAACTTCTTTTCTTCCTTGGTGTCAAAGAGTCTGCCTTCCAAGTGACACTCGTGATGACTCTAAAATGAGATGTGTAGTTGGGGTTATTTGGCACTGAAAAGCTTAACTCAGCTTCTTCTCTCTAGTATTCCATGAGAGCAAGGAGCAAAGGTGAAAGGTTGCTACTAGGAATTTGAAAGACTTTTTTCTCTGCAATAGTCTGAGCTCATGTTGCCAGGGAAAACAGAGTCCTGCTCACACAACATCATTCATTACACTGTGAAGCTATTTATTAAGGGGAACAAAGAGAGTGAGTTAAGAAATAAGGTTGCTATAAGATATATAGTATTATGATGGTATGTCTTTCCCTTCTGTTCCCCTTCTGCCCCAAAAAAACCTCAATAAAATTATGTCAAGTTCCTTTATATTCTTCAGTTAATATTGTCAGGAGTTAAGGAAATCAGTTATGAAGACTGGTTTTATATTTTGAAATATTTTCTTACTAAAAGGAAGAATAATTTTAGACAGATTTCCTCTTTCTTCTTGAACTTTTTAATAATGAAACAATTTCTAAAGTTGGCTGTCATATATATGTATACAATTTTTTTTACACAAATTGGAAGTTACCAGAACAAAATGGAACAACTGAGTATCCAGTATGACCTCCTGTACAGTTTAGGTCTGTAAATTTTACCAAGCTACTATTACTTTGAATTCAACTAGATAGGCTTGATTAAAAATGCCTTTCAAACTAGTTTCATTATTAACTTCAGAATGTTACATGTTCTGCAGAAGAGACACTGTACACGTCATATGAGAATATTGCCCCAGAAATTAGAAATATCAGAACACTGAAAAATTGTGATATGTACTTAGAGGACAAAACACGGGGAAGGAATCTTCAGGAATGCGGGTTCATTGGAGAAATGTTGGAGAAAAGTAGGAGGCTTGTAATGATGACAGAGAGGCTCATCATAAACTGTCTAGGAAGAAACTTCTTTTGAGCCAAAACTGAGGTATTTCTAATAGGAAAGGTTCCTGCTTTCACTTAAAGACAATTTTAGGCATGGGGAAGTAGCAAGGTCTGCCATACCTAAAGAAAGAAAAAAATGTCTTTTTTGTTTCCTGTTGAAACTCAAATATCAAAGGAAAGTTAATTCCCTTTTACATTAAGGAGATCCAACCAAGCTGATAGAAGAATGTTTGTAGGGAGAATTTTTTCAGGTCTAGTCATGGGGCAGCTGTGCATTTAGATGTTTAATGTCGGGAGCTGCAGCGTGGCAGGGTGGTCGAAACGCTGCAACCTTCTTTGAAACATCTCCTTCAGAAGCTGCTCTGAGTAAGGCCCCAAGAACAGCCCTTTCAAGTCCATGCACACGCCACAGATGGCTCATCAGAGGAAAGACAGGAGGGGTCTTTGCATGTTGTATTCCAGCCAAGATTTACTCCAAAGCACGCTGAAGGGATCAGAGAAAAAGACAAAACCATGCAGTCTGCACAGATTAAAGTATGGGGTCAGTGACCAGTGACCTGAGAGCACAGGGGTGGGCAAAGGGCAGCACTGTAGGGGCAGTGAGGGATGCAGAATTGGGGTGGGCAGTGTCAACTGGCCAATGGGAGAGGCAATCTAGTGTAGATTGGCAGTAGTGCTGCAGAGCACCATGGGTTGAGTCCTCTTCATCAGCCTAGGGGGGGAAGAGTTTATGATACATTCTTCCAAGGCAAGGCCCTTGGGATTTCCCTGAGAGGCAGGATTCAGAGAACTCCACAGCTCAGGAGAAGGGTGTGACTGGAAAGGGATGGTGGCACAGGAGCCTACGGGTCAACAGGAAGAACTTTGTAAAACTTAGAAAAGAACATAAATTGTGTTGATGGTTTGTTTTTTAGGTTTGTTTTTTTTTGGGTTTTTTTTTGAGCATTTGTGCCATAAATTCTTCATTTTGATCTAGTTAACACTTACTTTTGACTCAGTTCAGCAAAATATTAAACTACCTTCTTTCTATCCATACTCTGCCTAATAATTTTATCACAATCATTTTTTGAGTACCATTCAAAGTTTTGTCAGCCTCATTTGCTAAGTAAGAAAGAAAGTGATTAGCAGGAAGGAGGCATGGAATTAGAGATGGTAAAAAAGAGAAACAACACATTTAAGACTTATGTTTATCAATTTATTAGAAAATGAATGTTTGCTGTGTATTGTCTCAGTCTAGATAGCATTGAACTCTTCTTTGAGACTTCATTGCATCTTCACTTTTTATTGAGATTTTCAGTAGACACAAAATACTTTCAAAGGATGCATTCTGACCAGCTAGGAAGGAATAATTCTCTGCTGAATTATTAAGGAGCTGCTTCAATTTTTTTTTTTTTTTTAGTCTTGGGAAGGGTATGAAATTTTATTATTCATTAATTAGAGCCTGTAAAGGTTTTATTCTGCCTTGCTTTTATTTGGTTTCCTTATTTAAAAAAATCAAAACAAGAAAAAAAAGAGCAATTAAACAGTTACAATGCTAAAAAGAAAAAACAAAACAAAACAAAACAAAATTTTCCTTGTGAATCAAGTCAGTGGCCTAGATAAATCAGTACTGTGTTTCTGATTAGGCCAGCAGAAGAAAGGGAATTACACATCTATGTTTTCATAGGCAGTGTGACTAACACAAATTACCCTTTAAAATTTTCTGTATGTCTATGTTTAAATATCAAGATAAAAGTTTTAGAATATAGATGATGAAATAATGAGAATGCAACCATGCACATGTATATATTTGCATTAATATGTGTACCATTAAAATATAATAAAAATAAAAACTAAATTATTAAACTTGATCCATTAGTAATAATTAATTTAATGAAGTGACTTTTAGTTTAACTTTCATCACTAACTTCGAGAAGAATTATTTTAATTTTTTTTTAAAGCCAAAAGGTAATTTTCCTATTCTCTAAATACTTTTTTACGAAGGACTGCAGTGATGACATGACAAATTACTATCTAATTCACTTCTCTGCCACGGAAATACAGCTTTTCTTTTCTCTTTTTCCTTCCTTCCTGTTCATTTTCTCTCTTTAGCAAATTGGTGATAGATAACTTTTATGTTTATAATAGCAAATATCAGACTTTTTGGAGGTCACATATATATTGCAAAAATGCATTTTGTCAGTACATAATGTCCATTTTCCCCTCTTCCTGTGGACACTGTAGGTTAGGATTAGATGACTGTTCAGATTTCACCTGATAGACAAAACTAGAACTTCAGAATGGGCTTGCACAGGAATGTGTTGAAGCAAAGGGAAAAGAGGAACAGGATTGGCAAAAACCTACCCTGAGGCAGGTTTTTGGAAGGTGAACACTGATCAGGTAAATAGATAGATTTACCCATCATTACCTATAAGTATGCATACATTTCAAAGGTTAATATATATGTTAGAAGACAAATATGTTAGCACTCCCAGAGAATAACAATAATTTTAGAAAATAGTTACTTATGCAGCTGTTATTCCAGGAATAGGGTGTCAAACAAGTTTAAAAAGTGTGCAAAAGAGCCCTACATATTTATCTGAGAAATACTGATATAATAAAAAAGATACTAACACTGTGCAAACAGGAATTAAAAGCCTTGTATCTGCCTCTGCTTTCATCTTGGCATCAGATTTTCTTGTATTCAGCAAGCCACTTAATGCCTTTTATTTTGCTTCTTCACCTAAAAAATTGCGACAACACTCTGATGTGAACAAAACCTAATACAGAGAAAGTTGCTGATGCATTATACTACAAAAATTAAAAGTAATACTAAATAATTGTCTTTTTTATTTGTTTTTTGGGTTGTTTTTACATCTGTGGAGAGAGAGAGAGTGGGGAAATGAAAGAAAATTGCCTGATGGACACAGTTTTATACTGGAAAATGTTCACCAACATGACCAAATTTGTAGAATTTGTCATTCACATTGGAATTTTCCAAACCCAAAGGCCAATTTTTTTTTTTTTTTCCCAAAGAAATGACTTCTCCTTTAGTTCTATTTTCTTGCTTCTCTTAATTTCATTTTATCAATATTATGTACATTTATATATATAATTGAATCACAGGAAATATTAAAGAGTTTCTATAGTCCCAAGCCCTTATGCTTTTTCTGTGCAGGTTCACTGCATTACTCAGTTCCTGCTGAAACAGAATAATTTAACTGTTCCAAACTGAAATGTATTTTTTTTTTAATTTAGCAATATATGTCAGAGAATTAGATGTCATAATTTCTGAGGGAAGAACAGTGTGAGTTTTTTAAATTATCTTCATTCACTTTTATTAACTCTGTTGTTCATAAATTTTTTTGTAACACCTCTCTTTTTAGAGCTCCCGCCTTGGATAACAGTTTCAACTATACTAAACTGACCAATGTGGTATCTTTCTTATTTAAGTTTGAAGACGCAGCTTTATGCAGTACATAACAACACATATGCAGAATTTGAAGTAAAATATTCTTGTTTTCTTTGTCACATTGTAAAAATGAGTCCCTTACATCTTCAAACAAGGGATATTAAACAGTTCAATACAGTGTTCACAAATTCTTAGACATCCTAAACAATTACAGCTATCAAGAATTTTTGGAATAGCTGAGATATGACATTTCAATTATCTTTGAAAGTGCTCTTAAGGTTCTAAGAACCTTTAGGTTCTTTCAGAGCCACCACCTAACAAAGACAACCATAAGTCACGATAGTCAATAGGAATTATTCTCGAGATATTGCAATTCACTTTCAATAGGAAATATAGATACTTTTTAGAATGAAATCTTTATTATCTTCCTCTTACTGTCTTTCAGGTCCTCTGCCACTTGGTGTTAAGAACCATTGGCCTCAAATCACTTCAGGTTTTCATTCCCCTTCTGACTTTACTGGACAAGCTAACTGATTTGAATGTCTTTTCACTTTAATAGTGCATCCTAATCACCTGTCCACCAACAAAAACAGGTAATGTGAATTTTCCTCCCATACTCTGTCTCTTTACATATTTTGTGACTGTGTAAAGATTGAAAGTCACACTTTGTTTTAATGACCTACTGGGGTAATGAAATCCAGTGATGAACTATACCTTATATAAAGGTTTATTTCCTCATAAGCTAGAAATACTATTCTTGGGTTTTATGGAGTTTTCCTGTTACATGGTGAACAAGAAAAATGGAGAGCTTGAACAGTCTTCATATGTTCTTATAATTTTTACCAACCCCACTCAAATTCCCTCTAGCCCTTGTCCTTTCAAATATTTCAGATATTCCCAAATTTATGACAGGATGAACTGGTGAAGAAAATATACTTTATTAAAATAGCTTCAATTATATAATGACCTATTTGCATTTTAATAGAGATTTTGAGTAGAACACCTGAGACTTTCAATAAAATAGGGATTTAAATTTGCAGGTAATTAAGGATCAAGCAGATTGTGAAATTTTTGTTTGATCTATTTAATAAACCTGTTTACTGTCATAGACATTAATGTTGCTGACCCCAAATTGTCCCAAGTTATCAACAAAGCAAAAAAGTTTTCCTATGGCTGTACTAATTATTCAGAAAGTCAGCATTATCTATGTCAGGAATATCCTCTTTAAGTTGAAATGCTATTTTAGTTATTGCTTCTGTAGCTTGTAAAGGATAAAGCAGAATAAAATAACTGAAGGGGGAAAATGTTGAATATATAATTATAATCCTCAAATTGCATGTAATATCCTAGCTTTGGCTAGCAGTTGTTGTCTCTGGTCACTTAAGAGTGCCTAGGGACTGACCCTACATAAATTCCTTTGTCATTAATAAGACTTAGTCCAATAAATCCCAAGAGTATTGATTGCAGAATGAAACTGCACAGTGGTTACAAATGGGTCAGAAGTAATGAAATTGTACAGACAGATTGTCCCACTGGGAATGACTACTTGGGGATTAAATATGGTTCTCAGTTCACATCTTTGACTCAGAAGTGCAAATGATGCCTTCTTTAGACACTTGATTGAGGCAAGGGCAAGTAGTATTATATTACTGAACTCAGCCAAGTCAAATTGCTCTAACTTGTAGTTAGGTCTCTCTGGATTTTTCCATGTTTTGCACTTAATTGGCATATTCCTAATCATGACTTTTCTGCTGACAAGCTACAGCCCGTAAATTTCAGGGCATGTAACCTTTCCAAACATGTTTTAATCTTTTTAGTTCAGTTCTGGAGGGTATAAGTACCACTGAACTAGAAGAATAATTCACAACTGCAATGAAAGCTGTGAGAAACCAAATTCACATCCAGATAAAACAGTGTTATGCTAAAATCACTCCCTCACTATATCTGTGAGTATTTAGGTGCCACTGTATTCTAAACACTTGATTACTTGGTAATGTCTACTCAAAACACAGCAGATATGTTGTGGGATTAGGTTGAGGAATGTAACATGAACTGTAGTTCATGGAAATGGAAATTTACCCTTATGGGGCAAGGAATGAGATAATTTCCTGTTCAAATTCTTTTGGTTGGTTGGCTGATTGGTTGGTTGGTTGGTTGGTTGTTTGCTTTGGGTTTTCGTTGGTTGTTTTAATATTTTTGATGTACTTTTTCTTCTCCTAGCTAATGAAGCTTTTTTTCTTATGAAGATTTATGGTTAGAATCTACAAAAGCTTGAAAGAAAGGGTCATCATAGAATATGTCAGCTGCTTTAACCATTCCTAAACTTTTCTTGGAAAAAATCCTTTGGTTCTCTAATTTAGTTACTCCAAAACATTTAGTTCTCAATTATGTTCAAGGCTTAGAAGAAATAAGGTTCCATGTGTGATGTTTTCTATGTCATACTAATGATCTTGGCTCAGAGTTGTTTGTGTCTGTGACATCAAAGTTCTCTTAGCCAGTTATGATCCTTACCATCTCCTCTAAGTGGGGACATCTGGCAGTGCCATTCCTGGCCTTATGTCTCCCTGATGCTGCGTTGAGGACACTGCACCAATGTTAACTTCTGTAATCTCGAGCCAGCCCAAGGACATCCCCCAGTGTGCACCAGTGCAGCCTACCCTCTGCAATGGGAAGGGTACAACCCTGTCCCTAGTCTGCATGGGTAGCCTGCTCAGAACTTTATTGTCCATAAAAAAGTCCTAGGACTCCAGTCCAGCATATTAAAGTAGTGTCTGAATAGTGACAAAGATGCTTCTGACCTTGGAGCTGGAGTAAGAGAGTCTGCTCTCTTAGTGACATCTTGAATCAGCAGGGACTTTCAGCACACAAGGGCAGGTGCACATATGTGGCACGATGACAGGGTTTTAGCAGTGAGGAGTAGGGAGTGAGAGTCGAGTCTGGTTGTCTCAGCCTCTCTGGAAGCTCTAATTTGTTACCTGGGCCTCACAAACATCTCTTTCTGGGAAAGGCTGAGAGGTGCCTCTGGCTTGACCTGATGAACCTCACTGCTGGTGTTATATACTATTGTACATTTGTTAGCAGCTTGCTAAAGTTGGAGAAGGTCACTTACCAAGTCCTATGTGCTTGTATGAAGGTGACCTTTGTACTGTTGACACAAAGACTTAGTTTGCTAACTAAACAAAATTTAATTAATTCTGTTATTTTTGGCATAGATGGTTAATGGATTTATGAGGTTGAATACAGCTTTGAAGTTACAAATTTTGAGTACAACATTACATACATTGATAAGATCAACTCTTCTTCCAGGGGAAGTTATAGAATGTGAAATCTAGATTCCAAAACATCTGCCTTGAATAATCTTTTATCTGTAGTAATTGTATTAATTTCAACAGAAATAAATTTCAACATTCAGCATCATAAATCCTACTTTAGCTTTCTGTACACACTAGAATTATTCTAAACTAGCCACATTTGCATCTATTTGAAGAAAAAAAGAGATATTTTAGTGACTCAGATAATTGTGGATTTTGGTTTTACAGAATGACTCAGTGGCTAAATTTGCCGCCTGATTTATGTGAAAATACTGCCCAGAGTCAGATTGCCAGACTTCAAACTGTTTTATAAAATCAAAGTCAAATCTTGATTATCTGGTATGCTGAATTAATCAGGCCATACCTCCTAATAAAAGCTAACATTTCTGAAAAGCATCTACTAACAGTTTTCTTGGGTTTTTTTTAAGGTAGATGTTCAGGTAACATTTGTATAGTTTTAGGTATATAGATTTCATTGTTATTTTTATTTTTATTTTATTGATTTTTCTTCTTTACCCAGAATAACTTGAGTCTACAGAAATGGTATCCTTTTCCTTATTAGCAATATAGCAGATATTTGGACCTATTGATTATTTACTGTCATTTGACACTCTGCTGAGTATATATTTATATACCATCTATGAATATTTAATCTGTATCAATAGTTTTTAGTGCCTGCAGAGTATCTGCCCTGGAATGGCTATCTCAGGGATTGTATCATGCCTAGCAGGTCTCACCAGTATCCTCAGATCACATTAGCGTTATGGAAGCGTTTCTGATGAACTAAATATGCTTTTTTTAAGACAAAATCTTTAGAAACCCTGTCTTATTTGTTGTGCTAAAAGTGTTTCTGGTTTTGCTTACCCCCAGCCAGTGTATTTGAATGATTTATGCAAACCTCTAGTTCTCTTCTAATATGGTATTGAGGAATCAAAGCTGAGTGCTGTGGCTGAGTAGCCACAGACAGCAATGAATAACAGGAGTAGGTACATATTTCTAGACTTTATCTGTTGTGCAAAAATTTATAGGGTGCCTTGAAAGACAATCAGGCGTTAGTTGTGCTGCTGTGTTTCATTAAAAAAAATACCCTTGGATGTATTTTCTTTCCCTGGAATTGTTTTCAAATTGGTGAAAATCTATATTTTTTAATTTAAATAGAAGTAAGCTCTTTTATCTTGTCTGCAAATCTAATCAAATAATCTCAAGACTATTTCACTAAGATATATAGATTGTTACTCCAGTCTCTACAGATTCAGAGTTCACTGTTTCAGATGGAATAGAAATTGTGAACTATTTTGACCACAGAAATTCTATATATGCACATTTTAGAACAAACATCCATCAAATAAATCCTAACATTTATTCTTCTGTATTTTTTATTATATTTTGCCTTCAGAACAAATTTTATGTTCAGGATTCATAGTCTTAAAGGAAAATATAACTTCCAAAAAAAGAGAAAGGAATGTGTAAATCCACTGTTTCTGAGTGGATCTACTAATGTAGATAATATCAGTGCTATTATTGAATTATTAATATAAATTAATACTATGTGTTTAAGGTATTCGTAAGGTATCTGTATTTGTAAGTCACCACCTTTTAAATTGATACAGGTGATCCAAATCCTTTGACGCAATAGGAAAAAATGTTCATATTTATAAATTTATAAATATGCATATTGCAGCATTATTATTTAAGCAAAGGTTATAAATTCCCACTGTATTATTCTAGGTCCAGCATCACTTGCACATATCTGCTGCCTATTCCACCCTTTATAATTCTAAACTCTATATGTACTTGAAAAATTATGTGATAGTTTGGAACAGTGATCAGTTTCAAATAAACATCTTCAACTCTGACTTTGCTGCCACCACTGATTAGACTGGCCAAACAGGTCACTTGTTTTCCTGATGATCTGAGGTGATTCAATAGCTAATCCCATATCAGGTAGAAGAAAATACATTGTATGGTATAAGAATCATTGCTAAAATTTAAAAACAACCTAAAGAAAATTAACTGGAATAAGAAATCTTTCTTGCTTAATGGATGAGTTTTTATTAAAGGCAATGATATATATTCTCTGTATATCAAATCTCACAAACAAGATAAATTAAAAAAAAAATCTTTGGTGAGGCACATTTCAACATACAACCCACCTATTTTTGCAAAGTTTTAATGAAAAAAGGATGATTCAGAAAACTGCATAGCAATGTTATGATTTCCATAACAAATCTTTGTCATGTGCCTTGCACAATCCACTTATTTTTCAAATCATGAGGTTAAAGACTAAGTCATCTTTAAAAAATCTTGATAGCTCCTAAAGAATGCAACACAGCATTATCAAAGAGTTCCGTAACACTTCACCCACTTATCTAAATGATAATAATAGATAGCAATAAAGCTGATAGAATTAAAAGGTGTGAATAAATTACAGATTAGTTCTGTCAACAGGCAAAAAGGTACACAAATAAATTTGCTAATTATAATAGACATTAAAGAATATAATGACCTAATTTAACAGACCTTTCTTGTTTATACCAGTTATGCCTCTGAGGAAAATTGTGCAAATATTCTAGAATTAATGCAAGTAAGATGGGCAAAAATAAATTGAAGCTGTTTGTAAACCACACTTCCTTTCTGCACAATAAAATGAAATCTAATCTCTCTCTGCCTACACCTTCTAATAATTTGTAAATTTTAAGTTCTGACATTTACAAATAAAAAATTTGGTTTAATTTTTGCACCTTTTGAAATATTTATATGAAATTAATTTAAAGTGAGAAACTGATTCAGTTTCCATAAATAGGCCTGTAATTCCAGTTATCAAAGTGTTTTGAGTTATTTAACAAAGTTTTAACCATACTAGAACATGGAAATGTAGCTTACCTAAAAACCGTTTGGAAGGTTTCATTGATGTCTCTAAAATGTTCTCACATCTAAATAAAAAAACATGGTAAAGTTTTACTAATAAATGACTTCAAAGAAATACACCAGAATTTTATAGAAAGAAAAGCTAGCCTGGGATACAAGTGGCATAATGGAATTTGTGCCAAGGTATGCTCAGAAACATTTCAGTCTTTAATACTGTATAGTGATTAGGTATCAAGTATGAAAAAAAGGAATAAATCTTCATAGGTCTTAGCCATTTTTGTTTAAAAGTATTTAAGTAATTTCTATTAACCTTTCTTTGGTACTTCTATCTGTTTATTAACTCTGATGATATTTGAATTGCTTTCACATGCAAATGTGAAAATATTTATGTGTTTTTATCTGTCAGATATCTGTGTATAAAACTGTTATTTATTTGTTTAGTCTTTTTGTTAAAAAATATTTACTTGCTTTGTCATTTTACTATGAAACAGGACAGTAATTTTACATAAAAGATGATTTTTTTGTCATCCTCTTTCCCATATTCTTAGTGAAGATTTGAATGCCCATTATGCAGAAGCTGTAAAAGCATTTTGTCTATCATTGTGAAGTTCCAATTCAAAGATTATTTTCTACACAACACAGAAGAAATCTTTCATCGGTAAAAGAAAAGAGAAAGGGATTGTGACAAACACATTTTTGGCATCCTTTTGTGCAACAAATATAGAACTAAAAGGAAAGGTAATTGGAAGGCCATTTAAAAAAATGAAATAACTATTGGCTGTCTCTGCTTTAATATTTCAGAAGTTTGGAGATAAAAGTATTCTTTCTTTGACAGCAATCATTGTTCAGGCTGTCATCACTCAAGTCAGCAATTTCATCACTTCACAGCAAAAGCATGATTAGGAAAAGGGGAAAAAAATCCAGATGAGCCACTAAAAAAAAAAACCACCAAACCCTAACCAAACCCACTTCAATAAGCAAAAAAGCATGCTTTTTTCCCCAATATGAAAAGTCTATATTTTATAGTTTTTCAGAGCTGAGAGTGATTCCAGTAGGATTATAGCTAGGACAGAACTAGTAAACAAAGGGTGGTTGGTGTTTTTTTATATTTACTAGGGATTTTTGTTTTGTTGATTTGTTTTGTTTTAGTTTTTTGTGGTTTTTTTTTTTTCCCATTTCACTAATTACACATGACTACTAAAACTACTTTCCTGCATAAAAGGGAAGCAAAGTTATTTGAAGTTCAATTTATTTTTATTTATTCTCAGGAGTTAAGAAGATTAAAATTCTAGATGATGTCACTAATTGACAAGCAGGAAAACAAAGAGATTAGAGTCTGAAAACAATGAACTGGTTAATAATTACTTAAATGCATTTGTACAGTATCATCATGCTCTTTCATGCTCTTTCAAAAGAAAATAAAAGATAAAGGCTAGAAAAGTAATGGAAAATAAATTAATTTTAAAAGGTGATTATACAGCTAATTAGGAAAACTAAAATAATAATACTGGAGGAAATAATGGTTACATACTGGCCTCAATACCTAGTGAAAAATTCAGCAATAGCAATGGTAACTGCTTACAGACATCACTGAGAGTATTGTGTACTGAATTTCATACTGAAAGTCTGATGAAGCTGATGGACTGATCAGGGCGATTTCAATTTCTATAAATTCTAAAATAGTCACTTGAAAGATAATGACCTCTGGAATAATGGAAAATGGAATAGAAGATTCAGGAACAGGGTCATGAGTGCCATGTATGGACAGACATGAGCCAGTTCAGATGAAATATTAGTTAATTCTGGAACTCTGTTATGTTTTTTCAACACAGAGGAAAAAATGCTTGCAAAACCTTGTAAACCACAGTATTAGGAATACTGAAATTGTAATCTTGTTAATCATAACTAATCATTCTCAATCAGCCTGTGCTGGTACCTCAAATGCATCAGTTCTGGGTTCTTTAATGTGACAGAAGTGCTCATTACTGTATAACCCATGCTATATTGTTAAACTCTAATCCAGACATGGCATTGATATATGTACTCAATCACCTCAACAACTAAAAATAATGCTAAAGATCAACCTGCTGATAAATGTCTCACCTCTCTAGAGGCCAGAAGTTTCTTTCTGTCAGGGTTTCCTTTAGTAATGGTATTCCAGCAACATACTGTGCAAAGAATCACTGTTCACTGGCTGCTTACTTTTTACATCTCTTAGTACACTATTTTTCATCTTATTCTCACTTGCTGCAAGTTCTGGCATCTTGCAATGGGATGATAGCTCCAACTTCCTGCAATGGACTGATACCTAGAAAACTCCCTGTGCACTGCTATGCTGCCAAGATTTGGGTAGTCTGCTCTGCTTGATGCTCATTTAGGCCCCTCTTGAGCTTTCTTGGAAGAGTTTTTTAAAGACTCTGATTACAACTGGACAGCAGCTGATCTTTGATACAATTCTTACTTACAACTGTTTATTAATGAAGTGGTATCATGAAATTTTTATTACTGTGAAAGGAAAGGAGTAGGGTTTTTTTTTTTTAATGAGCATTGCCATTGGATGCCTTTTTTTCAAACATCTGTAATAAAGGGCTCAAAAAGTCAGTAGTCATATATGGGTTTGCCACAACCTTTTAAAATTGACCTGTTTTCTTTCACATTAAATATTTAGTAATTTATGAAGCTCTGAATAATGAAAAATATCACTATCTAAATGTTTCAATGAGGTTGTACTTATACTGTTTATCAATCTTATGGCATGTTGTGAAATGTGAACAGCAGCTAGATGACTTTCAAGTTTCTGCATTTTCTTATACTTTAGATATATTAAAGGTTAATTAATTCACATCTGACTCTTAATTGATTTTTTAAAACTGCTTGATTAAATCACACTCTTAAACTTGTTTATCTACCGTATTTAATATGTAATTACATACAATCTTCAAACTTGATAAACAATTACATTTTAAAAAGCAGGGAAATATCTAACAAGTATTTAAAATATAACAACATAAGATAAACAAATGAAGCATTCTCTCTCTTTTTTCTTTTTTTTTCTATTTCTTCTGGTAATAGACCAGATGGGCTATGTGTTGAGTCAAGAAATTGCATTAGAAGATTAGCAATTATTAAAAGATATTTTTCAAGTTAATGTATTCCAAGTAAAGTGGAATAGGATAAAACACATTTTATAATTAATCTTTTTTCTTGTTACTCTTGTTTTAGCATTATGGTTATTAATGATTTATTGCATATTAAAAAGCATTTTGTGAAAGGACAGCTAAATTTATTTTCTACCTGGTTACATTCAGGACAGTCTTTGACAAGTGTAGCAGGTGTTTTTAAGTCCTTGCACACTTTTAAGATATATTCAGATAATAAGAAAAATATTATTAAAAATCTTAGTATTTTGCAAATAAAAGTACTGATTTTTGGGGTGAAACTTGTAATGCTTTTAATAATACAAATATACCATGCTCAATTCTCACATGAGTTTGCTACTATGACAGAATACTTTATGGATGTTAGTGCCTCCATTAATTGAGTGAATTCCTTGCAAGGATACCTTCTAATTCTTTGGCTAATTAAGTAAAAATTAAAAGGCTTCCTTTCCAGATTGTATTCCATTATCTGAAAGCTGAAAAATAAGTACCTAAAAACCCATGGTAAAAATATTTTCCTGTTTTCTACAAACTCAATGGTTTGCGCTCTTTTGTTTCTGCAAGTAGAATAAATTATTGTCACACCTTCCTCAGAACTGCAACTATAACACATCATTATTCTACACACATACACACACACACAAAATGAGAAATCTATGTATTACTATAAATGTTCTATAAATGATAAGGAAATTTGCAATGAAAATAAGACTTTTCTGAAAAACTCGTTGCATTTCTTAGTTTCTTAATACACCCAAACAAGCTTTTAGGGGTTCCAAACAAATCACATAGATGTAAGTGAAAAGAGTTACAGGCCTTGCTGAGAATGTCTGTCTACATTCCTGGCTCCACCTTGAGTGTCATTTCTAAATATTCTTCCCAAAACAACAGAAGGCCCATCTTTAAATAACACCAGGGTTGTCTGCTGCCAACTCATGTGAATGTGTAGGCAGAGAAATGCCAAATCAAGTGGCCTTTGTGCTGGTTCCAGGCAATTTTTCTGTTTGCTTCTTCTCCATTCACTGGCAGCTTTCTGTCTCTCTCCTCCCTTTTCCATTGCTGTTTTGTGACACATGGCTCCCAGAAATCTGCAGGATGCCACATGGCAACATCATTCAGGGTCTCATCTAGGGCACCATAGCCTCAGGCAGTCCCTTTACACATACCAGGTCTTGGTTTATATCCTCTGGGACTGTGCTTCAGGGACAGAATACACGGGCACTCCTAGGGATGGCTAGGCTTTCCCCTGAATATCCAACCCGTCCTTCACTGGGAGATGGTTGTCATACACTTGTCATATAAGACAAAATTCTTCTGATTTTATAAGCCTGAGTGAGGAAACTGTCAAAATTGTCTTGACCATTGCAACTGCTCTGCAAATTCAGCAGGATTTGCCACTTCCCACCTGTCCTGGGGAGCCTTCTCATCCACATTTTTAAATGAGACAAATGACCAGTTCTTCAAGGCTGCTTCTTGGAGGTGTGGCACAGTGTTTTGATGAAGAGACTACACATGACCATGCCTGCCTGCTTCTGTCTCCTTCTGGAGAGACACAAAATCTTCTGAGAAAAAAAAAAAAGATCCCTTTCTTTCCATGTACTTTAACCTTCCTTCTTGTTTCACTTTCACACTGTTTATGGAGCTCTCAGTTCTTAATCTAAATATTTTATTAAAGGAAAAACTCTCAGATCTTTTTACAATTTCTCTAGTTTCTCAGTGGCATTTTAACAAGACCAAATAAGTTTTTCATTTCCCATCTCCTTCTTCAGCAAAACAAGCTAAACAAACCAATTACACAAACAAAACAGTAGTTGGCATGGAGGCGTATAAGCACAAGACCTTTGGGAGTAGTGGTTGAACTGTGAAGGGTAAGAGTTGAATGTACAGAACTCATTTTTCCTTTCAAAGTGAAAGTGTTTGAATGTAGCTGCCCACTGGACAGAAAAGTCTGTCACAGGCACACATTTAAGGAAATGAGGAGTGAGAATGCCTGTAGGAAAGAATTCCAGATTAGCTGAGACATGACAAAATCAGCTCTAGCTCTCTATTGTTAATAAGATAAATACCACTAAGCTTGTACAATGACTGGTGGATGAGGCAAGTGAAAGGCCCATGTGGAAAGCTCTGGGAAAACTTGCTCAATAGCTATCATATTGCTAGAGTATTATTTTGCGGTATCTAAAACCACCACTGAGCTGCTTTTCTAGAACAGTTCTGTAACACAAAAAGAAAATACTGCCAGATTTATTTCACTTATCCAATAGTATTTCTGGTTTTGAGTATTTAATTTTTTTAAATTTTTAAATAAAAAATACCTAACCATACTGTTAATTAAAAAAAAAAAAAAGTGGAGCTTTACAACTTTATTGATTGATTTATTTATTCATTCATTAGTTCCCCATGAAGAATACTATGGTTATAGGTTTTCCCAAGGGATGGAGATTGAGGCAATATAGATAAGCAGGCAGGATCTTACTCTTCCTGACATGTTTTGCACTTGTAAATCTACTTTAAAATGGATAACACTTGCTGCTTGCAAACCTTCACTAAGGAAAGGATCATTCATCATTTTGATTATATCTAAGGTCAATGTTCATCCACAGCAGGCCATGCAGAAGATAAGGCATAGATTTTTTAACAAGATAGTCTCCACCAAATAGAAGATAACACTACAGGGATTGTCTGCAAGTAATATGTATGCCCTTTATTTTGTACAAGTGAAAGTGTTTTGGCCTTTGTTTTCCTTTGTCTCTATCATTTTGGCAGGAACTCTGTAGACTATCAGACTTGCAGATCTGCAAAGCAGCAAAGGAAGCATTGCAGAAAAAGACATTTACAGACAGAAGATTAAGACGGCTTTTAAGGATATTTTTTCCCCCATACTGATACAGTTAGACTGATGTATCCATCTGCATTTATTTACTTTAGACTCATATCTAAGGGCGACAAGAAAATAGTTTTCTAGTTTAGTTTCTGACATCAGAATAAAAGATCTGTTTCTTTTGAAATGGGGAAACCAAGACCCAGTGCATAGAGCAGAAAAATATTGGTAACTTAGAAAATGAGGAAAAGGAGACTAAATTGGGAAATCTCTGCTGTCTTAGCTTCAGATTGATCCTCTTTCTAGAAATGATGCTTCTTTTTCCATTTTGATTTTGTTGTCTCTCCCTGGACTGTTTAAATAAAGAACAACTTTTTCTGCAAAATGAATAACCTGAAGACTTTCTAAATAAAGCCTGTAGGACTTCAGTATTTATAATAGCAGGCACAAGGTCAAAATGCCCAGACAGGATATGTTAATGAACGGATGCAGGTTGCAGTTTTTAGAATTGCTTTGCTGGTGCATTGCAGCAAATGCATTTATGGTGCTAGTTTTTGGTCAGTGAATGTATGCATTTGATCTTCTTCTGGAGTTGCACAAGGACAGTCAATGTTATAATTAAATGAAATGGTACTACAGTTGATTAGGTGGAACAAAAAACTCCTAGTAAACACTGCCTTTTATGGAGTGTCCTGTTTATCCTTTGATTTCCTTTTGATAAATTCAATGACCTTTACCTTTTATACAGCCCTGAGACACATATCTCACCAACTTGAGCTTTCATATCTGTATGTCAGAAGTTTACTCAGTATTATATCTCAGAATGTTGTACAACTCATATGCATGTATCTTGATACTTTTATAGATAGTGCAAACTTATGTTTCTAAGACACAGTTTTGAACAGTGTAGGTTTCTTAAAGTCAGAAAATATTTTATCTGTATGTATAGCAAGGAAGATACACAATTAAATTTAAATTCTCTTGTAAAATGGTGGAAAAATCACCAATTCTCAGACTTCAGGGAGGGAGGGCAGGATGGTCAAGGTCTTTTCTCATCTTGTCTTATGCAAATTATTTCTTCAGAGGTGGATGAGGATCTGCTTGGCTGTGTGAGAACTGAATTTAATATCATTATAATCTTAACACAATAAGATTATAGTAATTTTTTTGCCAAATCCTTTATTTTTGCATTGGGAATATACCCTTCTTATAGAATTTAACATAATTTTGACCTTATTTAAAAGATCCTTTCCTGACATCATTGCTACTATTTAAAACATTAATCAGAATATCTAGAATGTCAATATAAAATGGAATCTACTTTAAACAGAGCAAGTTTAGACATGAAGAATTATCTGAAGGTTATAGAGAAGCTGGAGCCAGACTTCTCCAAGAGCACGATGTAAGCATTTAAGAAAATGGACAAAAAAATTTAAATATATTTATTTAAACTAGACATAAGGACACAAAAATCTTATTAGAAGAATGATTAAACACTGCAACAGAGACATGGTGGAAGTTCCATGTTCATACTCAAAACTTGACAGGGTTAAGTCTGAGCAACCTGGTCTAAATTTGATGTTTAATCTGTCTTTACAAGTGGCTCTGCATTGACCAGAACATTGGACCAGATGACCTCTACATGGAGTACAGGTTACCTCACCAAATGAGCACTAGATAATCAGCAAACTGCCTTTTATGCCAAGTAGTCACATTCTTGCCAAGAGTTTTGCCTGTGGGTCAATAGACAACCCAGAGAAAATGGATTTTTTTCCCATTCTTGACAGATGATTGCCATATTGAAGTTCATAATGAGTTTGCTCTAGCTGGTAACTGCATTGATATGCACAAAAGAAGAGGGAATTAACTGAATAAGCACAAGAAACAAAGTATTTTCTTGTTCTACAGATGGCTTAAATAAAATAAGCTGAAATTATTTGAAGAACTGTGGTGAGGGATTGCTACCATTACTTCTATTACCAGTACTTCTAGCAGCACAGAACACAAGTAACTGGACCAAAATTCTAGTAATCTGACATTTGGACTGGGCCATAACTTCATTTATAAAATAACGAATCTTTGTTTAATACAAAAACCCCTTTTTTCTTAAAATGTCTAAGGCTATTGAGCTATGAAAGGATTATGACTTTTCAAACAAAATAACAATGTATACCCTGATGGAACAGAGAATGGAGCAAAGCATACTGAATTTAACATCTACAGATTTACTAAACATGACTGTCTCAGACTCACTGATGTTACTCTCAAACTTTGTCAGAAATACCCAGCAATCAGCACTTTACTCTTAGCAAACATGCTAACTTCTTATACCCTGAAAAGCAGTGCAGGAATGTGTTTTAGGGTTTTCTGGAAAGAAAAAAAAAAAAAGGCTTTGCAATGGAAAGTGTGAAAAAGCATGCTCAGCAGGAAAAGGAAGGCTTGGAAAGCAAAGCCATTTACCATTTCACAAGCTGCACAGATATAGTAATTTTGAAGTCATTAGGATATCTGTTTTTCAATTACAGCATAAACATTAATATGCTTTGCTTTAAAAAAAAAAAACAGAAATTGGACAAGCAATTTAGAAACTGTCTCAGACAGAAGGAATGTTAACATCAAGCAAGTCAGCGCAATTGCAACTTGCATAGATCAAAGCTGGAAAATGTGCAATCATTTAATATGAGTGGATAAGAAGGATCATATTAAAGATCACAGAATGCCAGAAACAAGACAGAAACAGAAGCAGAAACATTGCACTAAGTCCTATTTAATGGAAATGATGAAGCAAGGCAAGATTTAGTGAAGTGCATTGTTGGGGATAGTGGCACTGAAGCCTGTCAGGAGTGTTATTTTTTCCTAACCATAAACTCAAAAAGGTATAATTATAAGAAAGTGCCATGACAAAACTTAGTGAATAAGCACTACATTACTTATTTGAAACATGACACCTTCCAGTTAAATAAATAACTACAAAATAATACCTCACATCCTAGAGCTACTGAAATAAATACTAACTACAGTAATGAATACAAGTATTCAAACCTTTACCATCAGGTGTTCCTACTACTTCTGAGTATCTATTATCAAAGTGGCTATTTTCTGGGAGTGTTACTAAAACTTTTATTTTCTAGAAATCTGATTTACTGATTTTTATTTTTATTTTCTAGTAATGGCATGGTATTTATTACCTGAGTTTGGTGCTATTAGAGAGGATAAAGTGTCTAATACAAATCTCAGGCACTGCAAAGGCAAAACATAATTTCTCTGTACTCCTTTAAAACTGTTCCATGAGAACACAAATTTGTGTTTTTTAGATGGCTTTCTGCATGTTGTGCTGTTCTGTAATGTGTAACACTGATCCTGGAAAATACCTGTTGATAAATAAGAAATAAAGACAGCAGAGGTATGCAAAGAATAGAAACCATGAATGCAAGTGCCTCCTTTTGCTCAAACAATTGTCAAGATTTTTCTAAACCCAAGTCCCAGATGTCATATGTTTTCCCTCACACTCTCAAGTTTTCACTCTAGTATTCAGTTTAGAGAGTTCTTCAATTAGACATTATTAGACATCCAAATCAATTTTAAATGACTTCTTTTTCAGAGATACTGAACAGACATTATTCCCAGTGGAGTAAGAATATCAGTATATTCTCAGCAGTTCTGAGAATCATGTAATTTTGATAGATCTTACTGTAACAGCAGATAATCAGCTTCTTGTATGTATTGACTTCTAATCATAGATTTTACTTTTCTCATTTTCTCTCACAAAAAGATTTAGCATGTGCTTCTGTTGAGAGCTGTACAGTTTGAATGCCTTATTAAGTCTGTGTTGCTTGTTAATAAAATGCAAGCTGAATCAAAACAACTAATCAAGGTATTAGCATTTGTGTAGTTTAAACTTAATTTCTATTTGATGTAATAGTATGAGATCATAAATTACATCTTTCTTCCTACAAGGTCAATTTTTTTTTTCTTCTTCAGGTAAAGCGAGAGAATGACATATGGTTTTACAATTTTTCTGCTCTGTGTAAGAAAAGGTAATCATGGGTCTGAATATGTACAAAGAAAGAATATTTTGCTTCCATAATATTTTCTCAGTACATAGGGGTTTTTTGATGCAACAAGGTTTTATTGTAAGACGCCTGAGAATTCAAAGAACCAACAGAAGCCAATGCTATTTATTGGCAACCCTGTGAAAACTGCTTGATGACAAATAGAAAGATGGTCAACAAGAAAAAGTACCTTGAATCAAGAAATAAAATAAAATGAACACAGATATTTTGATATTAATCTGTGCATTAGATCTACATCCCTAAAAGGTCTGTGGTGTCTGATGAAGTAATTTTAGAATATCCTCTGAGAAGGTCTTCAGCAAGTTGCCTCAATGAATATCTGAGGAGTCTGACATCAGGGAACAGTTGAACTGTCTGAAGTAAATAGCACCTAAGGGTCCTCATCTGAATGTGAAGCTCACAAATATTATGGTTGTACATAGCAAAATCCTTTCAATTTGTGTATTTAAGTAGGATTTGGATAGAGATGGCAAAAATGTGTAGAATAATATCATGAATCATAGAACCATACAGGATGAAAAAGACCTCTAAGACTGAGTCCAACAGCAAACTTAACAGTGCCCAGTCCACCATTAAACCACGTTTCTATCTGCCAGGTCTCCAGGGATGACTCCACCACTTCCCTTGGCAGCCTGTTCCAAGGCTTGACGACCCTTTCAATAAAGAATTTTTTCTCTATATTTAATCTAAACCTCCCCTAGCTCAACTTGAGGCCATTTTCTTTTGTTCTATCGCTTGCTTTTTGGGAGAAGAGACCAACACCCACCTCTCTACAACCTCCTTTCAGGTATCTGAATTGAGGAACAAGGACTCCTCTGAACCTCCAGGTCAAAAAAAACACCAGCTAGTAAAGGTTTATGGAGACTGTTGAGAATTTAAAAGTGAATATCTCTTCTGAGGGCTGTTTATATCTGTATTATGTATTAATTCAATAGGTAGCTGAAGAATACCTATTCCTTCATTTGCTACACATCCCATGTTTTTCTAGAGTAATGCAGGACTTGGCTGGGCTCTGATTTGATTACACATTTAGGGATATTATCAAACAACAGATACCTGGCTCTTTAATCAACAACACTTGATCATTAATGTAAACAGGAATTTACAGCATAAACTTCAGTTTCATTTTCAAGACTGTGTGCAACAAAACTTTTGTAAAATTCCACATAATCCATTAATTAAAATGTCTCTAACTTGGAACATCTCATCAGTTGCATATCTCACCTGTGCAAATCCTGTCATGTAAGCATTAGTGTTTTACAGCAAAATAAATGGATACGGTTTTGTGTAAATGCTTGAGACTGTATTTGAAAACACAGTAATAAAATATGTTTTACAGTTTAAATTGCAAAAATAAAATTGCTGTTTTGTTTGTGGGTTTTGGTTTTTTTTTTTTTTTGATTGAATACACAGTACTGAAATAGATTTCAGTGTTGTGATATCTGAGTAATAGGTTTGGGCAACACTTAATATTAAAAACTGCCAGGAACACAATTAAGACGAGATCACTTATTTAGCTTTTTATTCAGTAACTGTTAGCAAAATGAAGTCTGAAATTAAACCTCCCTTCTTTCCCCAGCTCCATTAATGCTGACTGCCACTTTTGATTGGTTCAAGGCTAAATCACTGAACACCATTTCCCTTAATTCCCTGTTGTTTTTGCCTTACATCTATCATTTATCTATCTG
>LTAT01000004.1:101237078-101278326 GCA_003286495.1 Chlorodrepanis virens | reverse complement strand
TCTGCAACTTCCTTGTGAGGGGAAGAGGAGGGGCAGGCACTGATCTCTGTGGTAACCAGTGACAGGACCGGAGGAAATGGCCTGAAGCTGTGTCAAGGGAGGTTTAGGTTGGATATCAAGGAAAGGTTCTTCACCCAGAGAGTGATTGGGCACTGGAACAGGGTCCCCAGGGAAGTGGTCACAGCACCAAGCCTGACACAGTTCAAGCATTGTTTGGACAATGCTCTCAGGTACATGGTGGGACTTTTGGGGATTGTTCTGTGAAAAGGGCTGAGAGTTGGACTCAATGATCCTTGTGGGTCCCTTTCAACTCAGCATATTCTGTGATTATTTACAGTAATTTTTGTATTGACTGTATGTGACAAAAGGAAAGCTATATTCTGCCACCATTAGTTGCACTGATGGGAACTAACTTTAGTGGAGGCTGTGGAAAACAGGGAGATGATGAAAGATGATTTCACCAAGGGTAAGTTATGTCTGTTCTAACCTTCTTTGATAGAGTAAGTACAGCGATAGAAAAAAAAGGGCTACAGCTGACACCTACCATCTGAAAGGTCTTTGATACAGACCCTCAAGGCATTCTTGGAAGTAAATTGGAGAGGTCCCTGATAGATTGACTGTTAGATGAATAGGGAATTGGCTAGATGGCCATATCTGAAGAGTTACAGCAAGCAGCTCAATGACCAAGTGGAATCAGTAACACACCACCATGTGTTACTTACCCCCTCATGGGTCCGTACTGGGCCAAAACTCTTTTATATCTTCATCAGTGGTATAGTGGGATTGAGTGCGTATCACCTCAGTATCAAGGTAAAACCAAACTGACTGACTGGCATGCTAGAAGGAAAGTCATGCTGTTTTGGGGGGACATGAACATGTTTGAAGAGTGGGCCTTGTGAATTTTGTGAAGTTCAACAAGACCAAGTGCAAAATCCTGCCCCTGCGCTGGGACAATTCACAATATCAGCATAAATTAAACTTATTTGGAACAGCCCTGTGGGGAAGACCTTTGGGATATTGGTGCATGAAAAATTGGAATTGGTCTGTCAATGTGTGCTTGCAGTCCAGAAAGCCATCTGTGTCCTGGGCTGCATAAAAACAAAGTGTGTCAACAAGTAGGACACGACACTGTTAGAACAAGTCCAGAGGATGACATGATAATGATCAGACTTCTAGAACACCTCTCCAGTGAGGACAGGCTGAGAGAGCTGAGATTCAGTCAGGAGAAGGGAAGGCTCTGGGGAAATTATGAATTTTCACTGTATAAAAGGAGCTTACCAGAGAGACGAAGAAAGACCTTTTACCAAGGCCTGTGGTGACAGGACAAGGTTAATGGTTTCAAACTGAAAGAGGGCATATTCAAATTAGATTTTTATCGGCTATAAGGAAAGAAATTTTAACATGAGTGTAGTGAGGCACTGGAATAGGTTTCCCAGAGAAACTGTAGATGTCTCATGATTTGAAATGTTCAAGATCAGGTTGAATAGGCCTTTCAGCAACCTGATTTCATCAAAGTTGTTCCTTTCCATGGCAAAGGGGTTGGAATAGATGATTTCAAACACCTCTTCCAATATAAACCATTCTGTGATTCTATTTTATAATTTTTAAAGTGATTGAGAATATTCTGCAGCTTTCAATACAAATGAGAATAAATTTTCTCATTTCTCTCTCTATACTTCAATGGTTCCATCAATTTTACAACATCTCAAAAGTATACACCATCCTAGGGCAGCTGACCTGACATCATGCATTTAAATTTAAAATAGCTGTTAAATAGCTTTCCCCTCACCTGCACCACTTTGGTTTCCATGACTAATCTGGGTACAAACCAAAGGTGGGAACTGCAACAGCTTTTGACAACTTCTGCCTGATTGACCTTTCTGTCGTGCAGTGAGCTCAGACTTGCAGTAGATCTAGACACAGGAGACATTTCCCTGAAAGTCTAAAGTTGAAGAGGTAAAGAGTTATGAACTAAGTAATTTCTGATTTTGTGTTTCTTAAAGAAGAGTTATACCATGTTCCTTTTTCCTGTTGAACAGTAACTCACTCACATGTGTAATATCTCAGGGTTTTACTTGCTCAGATTAACATTCAAACGACTTCTAGAGGAGGCTTCCATTGATTCCCTGGGAATTCCCCATAGCTGGAAAATGTCACCTTCAGAAACCAGAGATGACTTTAATTAGTGTTTCTCTTGTATAGCTTTTCTTTTATCTTGTGTATTATTTTACAGTTAATTTTAAGTACAAATATTTATGTGGACTTAAAAAATGGAAGTAAGACAAAAGCTCAGAAATCAGCTGTACTTAATTTTTTAGTTATTCTCAATTTTCTTCAAGCCTCTGACCTAAGCTTGTTATAATTACAGCATACCTATAATATAACTAGTAATAATGAAATCTATAACTTGTTCTAATTTTGCTTTTTTTGTTAATTTGAAAAAAAAGTATTAATCAGAAGGAGAGACAGCACGGGAGAAAGAAAAGGCAAATGTGCCTCTGTGATAGCTTCATAGAGAAGATACAGCCACATAAACATTTCATGCTATGCATGAATTCAAGAGGGTTTTTCTAATATCAAAATTACAGGAACCCTGGGTGAAAATAAGATAATTTAGGAACCTTTCTGTCTTTGACTTCTTTGAGGCTAATGAATGTCTGAAACTGAGGAGATAACATTTACCAGAATATACTGAAATTTATATTTTTTATCCTCCTCAAGATGTGTAATTATATAATTCTTCAAAGCTTAACAGGATATTTTCTAAAATATGTGTCACATTATTTTGATAGAAGTTTTGGGGGGTTTTGGTTTCTTTTTTAGGCCATGTAATGACTTATCTGATCAGCTTATTTCATGGTCAATGACTGTGTTACACTGAAGATTTTAGAAAAAAGCTGTTTTGCTATTATGTGTTATATACAGTCAAAGAGTTTATTTTCTTCAGTGATTAACTGTTTTATCTTTTAATCTCTCCTTTTGCCTGAATTTTTGCTCTTCCATCATTAGACAGTTATAGAAATCCTACACAGATGTTCTTACTGATTTTTTTCAATATTTATTTTTACTTTTTTGATATTTACCTGGATATGGTAATTTTAGATGGAAAACTTAAACACAATGTTAAAACTGAAGCTTATCATTATGCTTATGTTGCAATTACTGCAATTGATTTTATTGTTTCTCCAATGCAACACTTTCCTTCTTACAGGGAGAATCACTCTTCCATTCTTTCATTAAATTTCTAAAGACCACTTGACTGTAACTCTCTCTATTGTGTGCCATATAATCTGTCTGGGATTTAAATATACTTAATATCTGGTGGATAGGTCACATTTCCTTCCATAAGCTTCTGTTGTGATCACAGTGAGAAAAGATGAGAACAGAATGACAACACAAAGAAAAAATCAAGAGCAGTATGAGATGGTTCAATTTGAATCAGCTTGTTCTCCTTCTCTGAAGAGACCATTTTTAATGTTTTTAAGGTTTTCAGGTTTTTTTCCCATATTTAAGAGTGAACTTGACTCTTTCAATGCTAGCCACTCTTTTACCTTTAGCCATCATAATTTTCTTACTTCAGTTTTAACTCACTTTGCCTTATGTTTTCAGGGTGAAACCAGCAGCGATGGATTCTGCAATTTGCAATTTTTTTTTCTTTTTTTTGCATCTTCAGTTCACCTTTCCTATAAAGCTTCATTAGCCCTAACATTTTTCATGATCTTTCTAATTAATTGTTAGACACCTGGAGACTCAGTGAAATAGTTCCATTTTCCTACTCCCTGACCACTCCAATTGGGAATATTGGCAATATTAAGAAATCTATTTTGGGTAAAAGAAATAAATTATTTCTCAGAAGGAGACCTGGCCTTTAGAGAGGGTGAGTAAACTGTTGGGGAATGGTCCAGATTCAAAGGATTCAAAAATGCTATCATAGAACTTCTCAATGAGAATGTTAAAAAATTGTAAGATAAAAGAGTAGTGTTGAGGCTGCAAATGAAACCTTGTAGTGCTGAAGCAATGAAGCCTTGAAATAGTTTAAAATGTTTGTCATGTCCTATCCTAATATAGTCATAAAAGTTGATGGTAAGCTTGGTGGCACATATCCTGAAGTATAACAGGTTTAGGTACATCAGTGCACAGTGTTATGCTAAAATGCTAAAAAAGCAGATTTGGAGCTCTGTGTGTGTGTGTGCCTGCCCATGTACGGACACGCATACATATATATTTTTTATACGTGTCTTTTTCATTTTTGAAAGTTTGAGGAAAGGTGTTGGGGCAGAGTATAGATGACAGGTGGGGAAAAATATAATATATCTTTAATATAGCCTTTAAAAATTAGCTTCAATATAAAAACAAGTTATTTATGATATTTCTGACAACTGTTGTTCATTACGCACCCTCACATTATACATACTTACAATTGCTCATTTGTTCTGCTGTTGAATGCAAGGGTGTCTTAAAGTGAAATTTAAATCAATGTTTATTATTTTATTTCTTTATCCTAAAATCTTTCTTAGACTATTCTAGACTAGGGTGATAATTGACATTTAATTATGGGGACTAGGAGTATGCTAAAGGTATAGTAAACATGATGATGCTATCAAATGTGCCTATTGTAAATCCTCAAGAGCTCCTTCTAGTAATCAAGAATTTGACTTTCTCTGCAAAAATGTTGAAATTTACGCTAATAATAGCTTAGCAAACATTCAGCATATGCTAGTGCACTTTAAAATGTATAACCTGAAAAAATGAGAATAATGTCATTTAACTTATGTTTAATACAATTTAGTCTTCATTTCTGTGGACATTTAAACTATATTAGCTAATGTATTTTTATTAATGGAACTCTTGCAGTGTATCACACTCAGGTATTGAAAAATCAGATTGCATATTTCTCTGTAATTGCTATTTTCTTGTTCATTTGGACAATAGGATGTAACTGCACCTGTGACCAGTTTTGATGTAATTACTATTTTTTTTAAAGTTATCACAATGCTTATAAACTTGAAAGAAACCACAAATAATGGATTCTGCATTCACTTTTTTTTCCCAATTTTTAGATATTTAAAAACTGAATCAAAAAAAAATTTTTTTTTCAAAAAGGAAAGAAGCAAAAGATCATATTAATATAATGTCACAAACAAATGTGAATTTGACTTAACTTTTTAAAATTGGAAATATTATTATTTACATTTAATCCTCTGCAGTTTCTTGGCTTTCAAATACCTTCATCAAATGCGTCTCTGGTAACATACTTATTTAATTTTGAAAGTAGCCTGAAGATATGAATTATCAGGTTGTCATTACAAAGCACTGAATAGACAAATGCTGCCTTTACTGGGGGGGGGGGGATTTGTTCTTTGCCTGTTTTTACTGTTTTGCTTGTTTAAATTTTTTTGGTTTTGGTTGGTTTGGGGATTTTTTTTGGTTTTTTTTTTTTTTGGCCATGTTTTTTTAAATAAAAATCAGAACTACCAAAAATTTGCTCCCCCCCCCAAAAAAAACCCCTCCAAACTACATTTGTGCTTTAGGATGAAGTACCTTCCAGATCAAATAATCCATATGATCCAGCCTGACAGAGAGCAACAGATTTAAAAATAGCTTTCTGTAGTCTATACAAAGCATATTCTAGGAAATAGACAGACACTAATTTAGTGCTGCACATTGGTTGATAATGAATGAGAAATTAACTCAAAGTGCATTCTAGGTACATTTTCAAGAGTGTTGCAAATGAATTACCCCTTAAAAAAACAACCCAAAACAAACAGGGAGTACAAGATGGCAGCTTGTCCTCATCTTGTGGAAAATAAAAGGACCTAAACTGTGAATCTCACAGTATGCAAAATGTTTCCTGAGCAGCAAATTGATCTTTGGCTATGGAAAAAAAAGACTGGTACTTGCCACCCACTCCACACTATTTTGATTTATTTGGAGCAGGTATTGCATTTGATATTCAGCACTGCTGGTAGTTTCTTTTCTACTGCATGAAAACAAACAAAATCAGCGAGATGTGTAGTTGTTAGAGAACTTGGAATTGCAATTAAACAGAAAAATGATATTCATGGTAGTCTTTAATTCTTATTTCTTGATATTTTACATGTTGTGTTTGTAGGAGGAAAAAAGCTGAGAGTGAGAGATTGTTCTTAAAAGCAGCAAATAAATTCTTTTTGGAAGTGAGCTTCACTGGATGGTGCCATTTTGGGGCAGCTGTAACAACATCTCTGATGTTTTATTAAGCAGTGTTCTAATTTAATCCCAGCTGTGACAGTATTCACTCTTTTCAAGATTTATACTGAGAGCTGCTTTATATTTCTGTGTGCAGCTGCATACCAAAAAAACATCTATTCAAATTCAGTCAATTTTTTTAACTAAAAATATGAACTGCATTTTACATTCAATTATTGCAGCAATTATATACTGTCCAGTAGGAACAGCATTTTGCACTTGAAAGAAATGAATAATACTTGGAAGAAGAGTTGAAAGAAAGTGGCTTAAAAGACAGGAAATCTATATAATTCTTAAAATAATAAATAAAAAACCAAACATGTAAATACATACTATTGTATGAGTACATATAATTCCTTAAATTTTTGTTATATGTATTTAAAAAGGAAAGAATTGAAGAAAAAACCAACTGAACAAATTACCACAACTGTCCTAAATTTGCTTCAGAGTATTCAAGATTTATACATCTTAACTTTGTATTCATAGAAAACTTGAGTCATGATTTAGTCTTCATTTAATTCACCTATTTACACCCAAAATCTGTGATGTATGCTGACAATGATAGAACTAATAATAAAGCAATATTTAAATAACAGCAGGAGAAACTCTGTGTCATCAAGTATATAACACTTTATGAAATTTTAGGTTAATGCTGACTATATTATGGGTTATAAACTATTGAGTGAAACTCATCCTTGGCATTTTTGATTGAATGATTATTCTCATGGTTTTGTGTAGTAACTTATGTATACCCACATTTAAATATTTTAATACCATAACACAATATGAATTGTCAAGATCAAGAATAAATATTAGGTAATACAGAAATGAAAAAATGAAATGAGCTCCATTCTACTAGTTTTCAGAGCTATTATCGACTAAAGCAGTATTGTTTTAATGGAGAAAACATACATGTGAAGGATTTATTCCTTGTATGTAAAACTGGTTAAGAACAAATAGTGAGTCTGTAGTTTAAGGATAAATTATACTATATTTGTTGACTATCTTTATTATGATGCTTCAACATACGCAAATTTTTGTGCAAGGCGATCGATATCTGCTTACGTTTTTGACAAACAGCATTGTCCTCGTGCATGCATATTTGTTGGTATTAGAATTACAATGGAAAAAAAAATCTGTAGAATAACTTTGGAGCTTAATGGCTCATATTTACAGATAGTGCTACCCATGGACTTAAGTGCTGGAGTACATAAACTGTGGTTCTTGTACTGCAAACAGAATCGTGAATATAAATTCATCAGATGTAATGCTGAAAGTATCAGCTATTTTTACTGAGTCAACAAAAATGCAGCAGTAATTATAGTGGTTATAAATATAAATACAGGTTTGTGTTAATATTTTTGTCAACGTTTCTATTGTGTGGTCAGAAACATTTCTTTACTATTTTTGATCTATACCCTACTTCATATTATAAAGCAGTATTAAAATCCTTAGGCAAGCTTAGAAAATTAGCTGCTGAAGTGGTTTTGAAATTGGTGTTTCCTAACAGACCTTCCATGATAGGGGGACTTGTAAATACTGAGGATAATACAAAGGGATAAACTCAGACAGAATAAAATAGACTTCTATTTCCCTTTGTTTTCATTTGAGTGCATTAAAACAGCTTTTTGGTTTTTTGATGTTTTTTTTTTCTAAACACTCTATTTTTTCCTTTTCTGAGTATTTACCTAGAGATAAATTGTTCTGTCTTGAGTTTTGGTAATTTCTTCCTCTTTAAGTCACAGTGCATATCTGTATTATATAATTAAACATGCTAAATGAACATTCTGTGCATAGTTGGATGATGCAGGAATGAACAATTCGTTTTTAATTATTAAACAAACAAACAAAGAAATGAGGATCATATAAGTACAGAACTGTCATAACAGGTCTGAGATCTTAAAAGGTTGGAGATCCACAAAGAATTATACTGAATGTGGAACTCCTAGAGGGGTAGATGCTAATATGGAAAACTGATAAGAGAGGATATGAACTTCCATCGGGTTGTATTGAGTGTCCTGCATACATAAAATCAATGTGAAAAGGTTTAATCGTTCTGAAAAAAGGAGAAAAAAACCTAAATTCTTGTTTGCCCTCCAGATCTTCTATTTCTTTAGCCAAAATCCATCTGATGGATCACACATTCCAATATAATAGCAGTGGTTTCAGAATTGCAACTCAGGTGGCATTGATCTCCACTGCAGCACAGCTAATGCATGTGAAACCTTATCAAAGGACAGGAAGCAAAATATGACATGTCAGATATTTGTTGATTGACCTTGGTTTTTTAGTTGTCCTGAGTTTTATACAAGCGCTCTTTGTAACAGAAGACAACATCTAGAATGGGGAGAATTTTTCACAATAGAAATTAAAAAAAAAAGAAAATGCATCTTGTGATTTAGAAGCAAAACTAAATTGGAGCATTTAACCTTTTTTGTCAAGTACTTTTGACTTAAAAAAAAAAAACAAAACAAAACCTCTGAGATTACATGCATACATCTCAACATGAAGCTGAGTCAGGAGGTTTAAGTTAGGTATTAGGTAAAGCTTTTTCACTCATGGGGTGGTTGGGAACTGGAACAGGCTCCCCAAGGAAGTGGTCACAGCACTACGCCTAAAAGAGCTCAAGAATTTTTTGGACAGTACTCTCAGGAACATGGTTTGACTATGAGTCTGTCCTGCACAGGGCCAGGAGTGAGACTTGATGGTCCTGATGGGTCCTTTCCAACTCAGCATATTCTGTGATTCAATGATTCTATGATGGCAAAACCCTGTTAATAATGTAAATTATCAGTGTTAAAAATTGGAATATTTATGTAATCAAAGTTTTTTTCCAGCTAGTGTTTTTCTAGGTGAGTTTTCAATGGTACCCAAAGACTAGATTACAACTCCTGTGAGAAAAAACAAACAAACAAACAAGTAAAATACCAAAACAAACAAACAAAAAACTTCAGCACCCCACAAGAAACCCTAAGCAAACAAACCACAAACAAACAGACAAAACAAAAATTCAACCGCTAACTCCAAATATTACCTTCAGCTTTTTTTTTACCTCTAATATGATAATTTCAACATATGCAGCTAGTGTATTTTTGTGCTCTGAGCTGTTCTGTTTTCCAAAAAGTAATGGGAGAATTATATTATTTACAGTAACCTATTTGTAATGATTAATGAATAGGTCTAGCTGAATAAGGCTTCAGGCTTTCCTAGGAAATTGTGGTCATATTTTGCCAGCTTTTTCCTGGAGCAATCTTCTGGAACTTATAGTAGAAGAGCCATTGGTAAACTCTTTTATACCAAAGGACTTCTCACATGGGTATTTTACATCTTTTCCTCCCTGTCCTTGTTTGACAAATTATTGTACATGTTCTCAATTACCCTTAGCAATACTTCAACCCCTGCAAAATTTTAGTGTATATTTTTCATGATTGTGTTAAGTACATACAGGCAGTCTTTCACCACCTTAATTACCATTCACTAATTGCGATCCATACATCTCTTCAATCACAATTTCTGCACTGTCTCTTCTCTTTCCCTATTATCTTCCTCCTTCATCTTTCTAAAGTTGAGAACTAACTTGCCTCTTCATGTTATCCTACTAAACCCATTTCTGTGTCTTGTTTCATCCTGTCTACTTTTGCTTTGCTAGTGTTGTTATCATCCACATAACCCTGAAATAATTTACCTGCTTCTCTTAAAAATATTCTCCAGAGGATGTTTAAGACAATTCTCCCTGTTTCTGACATCTTCATTATTACTAAACCTTGTAATTATATGGAATTCCAAGTCAAAGTGCATAACTTAGACAATAATGAACTCACTAATGAGGTTATGTGTAAGTAATAGAACAGAGACCCTTTTTAATATGACTAAATTTGGGTATTAGGAGAAGAGAAAAGGAGGCTAGGGTTTTAAGCAATTTATTTTTCTTTTCTTTTTTTTTTTTTGTTCCCCAAATGTTGAAACTACAACTGCTTTGTCTAGTCTATCAACTGTGTCCATAGAAAGAAAACTTTTAATAAATGTCTTATTGGTGAAAAAAAAAACATTAAGAAAACCTGTTTCCAACATGTGTGTGTGTGTATATATATATATATATATATATATATATATATATATATATATTCAAACTTTCAAACTTTCATTCTATTTTCTCTTTTCTGTTTTAATTTATTCTATTTTTTTTCCAACTTTTCTCTTTTCTTTTTTTTTATTATTTCTTCCCCCCTCAAAAAAAGCCTCACCAAAAACCAAACAACAAAAACCAGATGTACTTCAGTCTTCATTTTCAGAGAAGCAAAAATGTCTTAAGGAAATTATCATTCTTGTCATGCCATGTTAAGAAAAATTTGAAAGATTCTTTATATGTAGTATTTCCGACATTCTTCTGGCAGATGTAAAAAGAAAAGAGAACAAAGCTTTTTCTAGTTTAAGGAAAAGATGTTCCCAATGGCAAAGGAAAACCACATTTGCTTCAGTGGGCCACTGGTCTTTGTGCCACTGTCCTTAATCTATCAGCTCCTGAATGCTGGTGTGCAGTTGGGTTCATTTAAAGGGGAAGAAAGTAGTCACAACACCCATCCACAACACTCACATCCTGCTAAGGGGGTGGATACTACAAGGCACAGTTGGCTTTCCCCCTAGACTGACCAGAACCCAGGGCCTTATCACTGACTTATTCTACTCTGGTACAAAAGGCCCATTCTGATAAGTGTTTGGCTTTCCAGTATTTGTAACTTTGGGATGGATCAAGAGGACACCAACATAACTTGACTCAAATTGTGCCAGAATCCCAGTTCATAGCTGTCAACCAACTTGAACCAGTTTGTTCAACATTGGTGTTGGATGCTGAGCATAAAAGAGGAATGAGGGCACCTGTACCAGGCTGTGTTTCATAAATGTAGTGGACATAGGTTCTCCCCTCCTCCAGCATGACAGATTACAGTACTCAAAGACCTTTCCCACTGCTCTGGCAGGAACTCTTTGCTCCCTCTTCAGTTGGTGAAGGCTAGTGAGACAGTGACATTTCCACAGGACATCTCAGTCATCTTTCTTTGGCACTCCTCTCCTTCACATTACGTAACCCAGCCTCATTAAATCCTCTCTTTGCTGGAATATCTTTGGCAGGTCAACCTTCTTGTGCAGCTCTTGCAGCTGTGGCCTCTATGTCACAGTGAGAGGGAAAGCATAAGGGATATTCATCACATGAGGAATCATACTATTCACAGTTCTTTTTCAATCAGTCATCCCTGGGAATAGTCAACAACAGAAAGAGTCTATGTCTGCACTCCTTACAGGACTCTTTGCTCCTGAGAGTCAGAGGGCTGTTGCTGATGTACAAGCAACAGAGCAGTTCATTGTGTCTTCAGAGATCTTTAAGACTTTTCATCTTATCACATATTTTTCTGGTGATAAAGGAAAGGCTGCACTGTTCTTCCCATCCAATCTCCTCACTGCTCTAGGACGCATGGAAAGCTAAGATAGTCAGGCCATCTACACTCTGATTTCCCTTGCACCCAGAAGTGAGAAGGTAAAGACAAAAAAATATATGAAGATAATGCAAAACTAAACAAGGATGTTTAGCAGAGCAAATAACAATATTTCCAGTTTCTGTTGGGCTATTGAATTGCCCAGGTGAGAAAATGTCAGGTGGGTGTGTGTTCATGCATGAAAGGGCTACTAGAGCCAGTTTGTTACTCTGCTCTTCTGGACAATTCTGTGCTGGCCTGCTGTGGAAAATTATTGCTTCTCCATACTCTCCTGCCACATCTACCTTCAGAGCTGCCAAGGGCATAGCAAAGGGCTGTTTTAGCCCTCCCACATCAGTACGGCATATAAAGTTCCTGAAGTTGTTCTGACCACAATTTGGTTGGCTATGAATCATTGATGCTTGCCATGCATTGACACAAGTTTAGAATTACCAGTGCCCATACCAACTCTGGTGGTTATGTCATAAACTTCCTTCTGGCCTCTGCTTACAGGTTTCCGTGCTGAGATATGGAGCTGAAGAATCTCCCTTGATATTTCGTGAACCCGCAAGCAAAGAATGGCAATCTTTGAGGTAGGCCCAAGCTGTCAATGTGAATCAGCAACGTCCACATCATAACAAGTGTTCTGTGTGATATTGCACACCCCAGTAGTCACTTAACAGGAGGGAATGTGTTCGTAAATCTTCATCTGTCAGAAGACATCTACATTCTTCTCTGCTGTTATTTATGCCTGAAACTTAATTTAACAGTGTTGTAGGTGGGCGTACAACTTTTTGCAGGGGATTTCAAATGAAGTCCACTGTGCATGGAATTTTTTTATCTTGTTGCTGGTCACTCTAAACCAACAAGACAATGGAGTTTCAACAGTAATGCTTCACATAACAATACTTTTAAAGTATCTTACAATTGATGTAAGGTTGCCCTAGGAAAACTGTTTCTCCTATCTCAAACTCCAAATTGGCAGTTTTAGCTTTTGACCCCATGCTTAAATATGATCTGGCAGAATTCTTTGTGTTAAGTTCTGTGGTCCCACAAACACTCTCAAACCTATGTTTTGCATTCTTGTTTCTTTCTTCTGATGTTCATGCACAGTATATGGAGGACATATGCTAAACAACAGTGAATATCAAACTGTTGGTCATACTTAAAATTTTCTCAGCTATTCTCATGCTAACTGTTCATTGCAACAGTTTTATGCTGCTTTAGCCCCACTGGAAGCTGCAATTGATACTCTTAGGCTTTTTTTTTTCCCTTACTGTTGCATAAATTCAGGCATGTGATACAATTCCATAGTAATTATAAAATTTCAGAAACTGAACCAATGCAATAGATAGGGAAGTAATTCAATCTTTCCCTTGTTGATTTGTTTCCTTAATCCAACAGAAAAACCAGATTATTGCAGTTGTTCTGAATCAACAAAGTGGTATGAAATATTGCTAACAAAGTTAATCCTCCAGGCTGACAACCACTCCTGTACCTGCTCTGGTTTTCATTTTGGTAGAAACACAGCAGAACTTTATAGCATTAGAAAATCCTTATTGCCAAGAAAGAAAACAATTACAATAAAAATCAGCTACAGTTCTGTCAGAAATGGCTGACATACAAATGATAGAGGGTACTTGAGGGTTAGATGGGGCTGACAAGGGAGTTTTTAATAAAAGGATGGATTCAAACTGCCTGAGCAGCTGAAAGTTTCCAACATGTTACACAATCTGTGGAAAAAAGAAAAGGTTGCAGATTATTACTAAAATCACCTTTCCTGTGTTCAGAATTTCCCAGGTGTGATTGAAATATATGTACAAAGGCCAGTTTAGAAAGAGGATAAACTTTTATTTTTCATGTTCAAATATATTATTCTTTGCAAGACTAGACTTTTACTAACTGTATACAGTACAGTATGAATAAGAAATAGTTTCATCATAAGAAACATTATGTTTCCCATAATGAATGATAGTATTTGATCTTCTAAGAATTCAGAGTTAAAAATCCTACACATTCTGAAGTTGCTATAAATGTAAAATATAGCAATTTGGCCTCAACACATTATAATGGATTTTTTCATATACTGGTTAAGAGCTGCACAATATGAAGTATTCACACAGGTAATTAAAACTGCAGTGAAGAATGGGTGGAAAGACCAGAACAGATTATTATAACACAGAATATTTCATTTAATGAGCAGTAGTGTTCTATAGCAGTTTGTTTGTGATGACTTACTTGATTATTTTTAGAGCACCTTATTTTACATTTCAAAAATATTTCCTACTTTAATCCATCCTAGATTACCATTGCTTTTTCTTATTTGTAGGATATGTATTTATGTAAATATACATGAATATATGTTCACACACATACAAAATTAATACTCGCTGCCTTTTTGACTTGTAGAATGCTATTTAAAAAGCCATCATGCATTTTTTTTTTAAAGTGAGATCTGCCAAGATATCTTTTCAGAAGCAGAGATACAGCAATCAGAAAAGATTCATAAAGTTGAAACCTGGACATTCATCACTGAAGCTCATTTGTCAGGTAGAAAATGGAACTTTTAACTCAGAAACATAGGCATCTTTTCCTGAGTAAAAGTGTAAGTACTGGGACTGTAATCCTGTGTCCCAAGTCATTTATTCTAATTCATATTCATTGCTATGGAGTCATGATATCATAATGTAAGACCTGAGTGCCACGAGGATTACGTGTCCCTAAGTGTAAATCTCTTTCAAAGAGCTTTTCTATTATCATTAAATTCAAATCAGCACATTTTTCAAGCAAAATCTTTCAGCAGCATTCTGCAAGACAGGGCTTTTTTTTCAATTTATTCTTAGACTTGTGTTTGGTATAGGAAAATAATCAAATTAAAACCAATTTTGGTGTATGTGCAGTGTACTGTATCATTTGAAATGGCATGAAGGCATTCCACGTTATAGAAAATTATTTCAGTGCATGAATGACAACCAACCATAAAATTGTTCTTCCTATAAAATTTTGAGCTCTAAAACCTATGTTCAATTTAAAACAGAGAAACGGGATTTTGAAATTTATGCTTATTATTAAAAGGTAAATTGCAGAGAACATGCACACTAAATTAATTCTGACTCAGAACATAACATTTTTGTTTCTGACTATTTTTTAAAAGACATATTTTGGTGTAGTTGTAATCAAATAAAATCAAGGAGAAAAAAGATAAGTGTCAGGTGGTCCTAGTACAAGGATAATTCCTCTGTATGCTGCTGTTGTATCTCTGGAGGCTGCTGACTATTAAACTGCACTGATTATACCTGTTACCCTAATGCATTATTCATGAAATTGGCACCACAACATCCTCAAGCAGTCTGTCATTTTCCATTACTTTCCATCAAAGGAACCATATGCTGTTCTCACAGGATATTGATACCAGGGCATATACAAAGCAGACAGTCACATGGAAGCACTATCTGCTTTCACATGAGCTTTTCAAATAGTTATTATTAACCACCACTTTTAATGGCCTGTTTGATTATTTGGTGCTTAAACTCAGAAATTGCAATGAGGAAAGAGATTGATGACTGCTCTTTCTATGTTGAAAATAATTTGGTTCTCATAACCTGTTTGCCAGTCAATGGAACTGCCCTGCAAGGTATTTCATCATGGATGATGTACATTGAATTTTGTTTTGCAGTCCTGTGCCTCAGACATCTCTCACTTATGGTTTGAATATCTAAGAAGCAGTACTTCATTATCAGAAATCAGCCTTGTTTCCTGTTCCATCTTATGTGCAGTAACTTGTTTTTGAACAACAAGCTATTTTTTTACATCACCCCTAACTTAACAATACTCTGGTTCTGTGCAGTAGATGATAATGTTTCCTAAAACTTTTGTGACATTCTGTGTGTTCAATGACTAATAAACCACAAAAAAAACTTTAGGTATTTTTTAGAGGGTATAAGAATTATATATATGATTCTTACACATATATAATGATAATTCCACTCTTGTCTCAATTTCTAATTGCATTTTTTAGGCAATCACTTATTTTATAATGTGATTTTTATAAGTCATCAAAAGTTCATATAAAGACTGCTTGCTATTTATTGAAATATTAATTTGGATTTTAGACTGACTTTTTTTTGTGATTTTGATCAGCATTTAAAACCCATTGTAATCTTAACCGGTTGTTAGTACATTAATGGTTATTGGTTGGACTTGATGGCCTTAATTGTCTTTTCCAACCTAAATGAGTCTGTGATTCTGTGATCAGTTACATCAAGAAGTCCCACTGTGTTCAAAATTTATATAGAGCATATACAGATTTTTGTAGGGTTAAGACAAAGAGGCATCAAATTCAAATGTGCAGGAAGAATTTAAAATGGATGGCGTATGCTCAATTTTTCAACATTGTTTTTATTCCTGTGGTATTTCTAAATTAAGAGCGAACTGAAAATTCAAATTCGGGGTTTCTATTTGTCTACACATAGGATTATTGGGAACATCTGAGGTTTGTTCAATAGAAATATTACATATACTCTGTGAGACTGAGTTTGGTCCTGTAATTCTAAACTAATGCCTGCTATTAAGAGGACCTTCAAGGCAGAGGTAAACATTCTCCTGGGGAGGCTTCTGTGTGCTCAATTCTAAACAGGAGACATTTTTCACACACCAAGCAAATGTAGTTGGTAGCTGAGAAATGCAATTCAGCTACATTTGGATAAAGTTAAAAAGCACCTGAGCAAACAATTTGTGTTTTAGATGAAGTATGTAGGTAATATTCTCACATTTAATACAGTCTGTATTCAAGGCAGCCAATTTTCTCATATTGCTTTGCCCTTAATGACTATTCTCAACAATATAAATTTATTTCTAGTGGAGGGAGGCATTGCTAGCTCTGAGTAGTTTAGGTGTCTGCAGGCTTATGATTCAAGGGGACAGTTTTTACATGAACTAATAATAAGAGGAACTGATTTACTCTCATATAGGTTTTAGAGTCATACAGTCACACCTTTTCTTTTCTGCTTCCAGTAATGACAAATATTGACTTATCTGTAAGTTTCACAAAAGCATTTGGGACTACGGTGAGGTAAAGGTTCAAGTCTCATCTAGTTCAGAAAAGCAGCCACGCACCAATAGACTTTTTCAAGCTCTTTCCTTCTCCCAAGGCTGGAATGCAAGTGGTGAGGGCTACTTTACTGAGAGGTAGCCTGGAACAAGACCTGGAAATAGTCTCTGTGGGCCAATATTTATTTTGTAGGGACTGCACTGAAGTTCAGGCCCTTAGAACTGGCTCTTTCCTGGGTTGTGCTGTACGGGTCCCATGCTGTACTGTCCCATGCTCCCATGCTGTACTGTCCCATGCTCCCATGCATCCGTGCTGTGGCCTGGATGCCCACATGTTGCTCATCCCCATGACCCTTCCCAGCCAAACCAGGACCTTTTCTAACCTAATTTCGCTCACTGATCTTTCCCTGCCCTCCTTGATTAAGTACTGGGGACTGGACCTCTGTTTGGTGAGATCCCTATTCTGTCATGCTGTCACCTATGCTCCCAGGACACCTTTCTCATGTATTAGCCCATCCTCATGACTTCCTGACATGTAATATCATACCCATACAACAGAGAGAAAGAGGTGCAATTCACTCCCTCAGACCACAGAAGACATGAATACCCATCAAACAGCTGGGACAGCTAAGATTTGCAAACATCTGTGAAACTGATGACAAAGCTGCTACATATGCAGCTGGTCTACTTTGTGGCTGTTAAAAACAATCTCATAATTTTTGGTGCTGAGCTAAACCACTCACAGGGTAATTTCCCTTAAAGAAAATGACTGTGGAAAACTGTATTAAAATTTGTGGGAAGCCTTCTCAGGGATTACTGTATTTCAGTAGATATCATTTGAAACTAATTACTTGTTTGCTTGTTTGTTTTGGTAGTGTAGTGTTGCCAGTAGAATGTTCACAATGATACCAACATTTTTCAAGTTTTGAAAAGGTGTTTTACTACTAATGACACATTCAGCAGCATCAAGAACTTCCCCTGTCAACTTAAAACATGGGTAGTTTTACTTGTGGGGTTTCTGTTAAATTTTTTCAGCACACTCTAATCCAGGGATGTGACAGATGCAGCATTGTGCCTACTGTATCCTTATTTTTATTTTGTTGCCTTGTGTTCAGCGTAATTTTCTTTTTTTTTCCTCCATGTGTTTGATAACATCAACATATGTTCTCTGCCATAGCAGATGACCTTTAATTGTATCTCATGGTGTGAGGCTGATGTTCTATGACTGAAGATTTACCTTGAGAATGTCTCAGTAATGTTTAATGGGTCAGTCTTAACTATTCATTGTATTTAAACTGTCCATACAAAATGCTTATGGATGGTTGGTTATTTGATATATGCAGCAGATGTCTGGTGCAGCTCAGCTCATGGGAGCGTTGCTTTGATACCAGCTATAGGCAATGCTTTGAGACTCACTATTTCAGACATTTAACTGTTTTGTACCAAGAGCACAAAGACAGCCTGTGGGTGACTGGCTGATGTGGCAGCTCTAAAAAATGAATCAGACATATAGAGAAGTGGTAGGAGCTATTGCAGGGTACTCACTATTTTTTGAAGACCCATATCTTCATCCCAGCTATGCTGTTTTTCCCAGGAACTGTTCACTGTGTGACTCCATTTCTAGGCATGTCTCATTTGGTATTCTTGTGATATAAGAACTGCCCTTAAATTTTGATTTTTACAATGGGTTTAACATGCTCACTGCTAACAATAAAACTCTTCTGAGATAAAACCATTTGTAATGAATAGCATACTTTCGCATATATGCATATGATACCTGTTCTTTAACCCATACAATAATAAACTAAACCTATCCAGAAATACTGCCTTGTTCGGTTCCATTTTAGGTAAGAAAAATAGTTCTAAATGTTTCATCATTGCTGCTAAAAGTTCCCAATTTAAAATGAGCCATTTACTTTCCTGAATACAATATCTCTATAGATGGTTTTGAAGAATCCTAATACTAATGAATTTGGTTAGAGGCAAGGAGCATACATAGACTTTGACTTTATCTTCTGAACATTTCTTGATTTTGCCTGTGAGCAGAAAATCACGTCAGTATGGTCTTGACTATTCAGATTACCTTTAGGGAGACCTCTTTTCAACAGTGTCTTCTGATTGTTATTCTGTCAAGGACATTTTCAAAGCCTGAGAGAAACAGCAGTGGTTTTCACTGTCACTATCATGCTTGTAGGGATGGATGACATTTCCATTTTAAATTCCCAGTCTATTGTCACTTTATTCCACATGGTGATTACCAGTTTCTCTGGTGTGAAAAGAAAAAAAGATGTCTGTATTTAGTCAAAATTAGTCAGAATTATCACTGACTTTACTGGCAGCCACTGCCTTACCCTGAAGCATCTGGTTTATGATTTCAAGACTTACTGATACAGCACTCCCAAATGATCCTGAGCTGGTTGCTGCGGAACTCTATCTAATGCTATTCTAGTTATGGCAGATTGACAGTTTAATAAATAATGTGCACTATAGCTGAAACCTCTGATGAGGTACTGAGTACCACTGCTCAGTACTTTTTATTCCAACTCACTATCCTTGGTTTTGTTCAGTCATTGAATTATAGCTGTGTCTAGGGATCAAGCTAGACATCTGCTGTTTTAAATATTTCAGTGTTTAATCCTTCTAGGAGTTTGATTTTACTTGTTTTGAAACCATGTGACTGTTATTGACATATGACTCTTCTTTAATCAAAGTTCAGACCAGAAATCTTTACCATAGCTTCTTACAGAGCAAATGTTAAAGTGACAATAACACCGTATGACCATCTCCTTCAGTCAACAAGTAGCTGAAAATCAACACTCCATTGGTAAGGTCAAACTGAAAAAGAAAAAAAAGAGGAATATTAAGTGAAAAATAAGGTGTTATTTGACTATTTGATGCCATTTACATAACAACTGATCTCTTTGTGCATTATAATTTGTCAGGTCATACAATTCATTCACCAATAATTGTTCTAGAGAGATCAGTAGGTTCCACTTTGCTTCACCTGTGCAATTTGTAGTCAATATATAGATTAAAAGTACCACTCAAGGTGCTATTTCTATTACCATATGACTTTTATATTCCTTACATTCACTGTTTATTGGCAACTTGACCTGAATCCCATACATATGACAGTAATGTTCACTTTAGTAGCACCCTGTCAGAAGCATCAAGACCTGTTTTCTCCAGGATGAACAACTTTATGTCCAGGTTGTGACTGACTGACTTCCAGTAGCAGTCTCTGCTATTTCATTACCTCAAGATTTCATTTATTAAAGATACCACACAAAGCACAGAAGAGCCTGGACAATTAGATGATTACAGTGAGAAAGTGCCAAATGTGTCTTGCCTGTGAATGCAATTTCTTCCGTTATTACAGCAGAACAAAAGTTGTCAACAGTGAATGCAGAGCTTTTTAAATTTTTTTTTTTTTTAAGAGAGTAGTTCAATTAAGAGCAGAGGGCAAAGATCTCTAAAAAATATGCATTTTAGCACACTTGAGTATAGAATACTCAAGTATTCTTTAGAATACTTGAGTATTCTCTGAAATTACACAGAAGATAGAACGAAAAGCAATATTCCATGCTGCAATTTTGATAACACTGTGCTAGTTTTGCACATATAAAAACACTTGAACATATAAATAGAGCCCAGGTCGAGACATTTTTTGTATTGTAATTAAAAATCTGGATGCTGTGTGTGTATCTGAAGAGACCTATTAGCATGGTGAAAATAACTAAAGCAGCTGTTCAGCAACAGCACAGTTTTCATGATCACTTTCTACCAGGTGTTTTTTCGAGTTGCACATTTTCTTCTCTTTTCTGAATACTTTCAAGTTATTTACTTTGAAATCTATCTTCTTTGGTATCACTTCCCCCTTCAATTTACATATCTTGTGGTCATATAATGAAGAGCCCATCATTTCAAGTGGAAGAGTCATTGAATAGCAGAAGTGCTTATCTTACAGTTAGGCAAAATAATCTCCCTGTCTCTGGTACAATTTCCTCCATGAAAGCCTAATTGTTCCATCTTTTCACTGTTATGGAGATGTTCATGTGTGCTTTTTTTTTTTTTTTGTAATTTGTTAACTTACTAATGGATCTTTATTGGAAAAAATCATGAATGGAATTCCATATCACCACAATTTCTATTTAGAGAAAATGCATTTATTTAATCTACTTTTCCCCTTGCTTTGAACTCCACTTCAAATTGAATTTTCACAAAACACCGTCTTCAATAAAGAGCATCATAATAAAACAAGAAGACACTTTTGAAATTGCTTCAGGAAATCACTGTGTCAGAAAGAAATCAGGAATAATTTTAAGTTCTTAAAGTAAAGCTCCCTAGTTCTTGTTCTTCCAGAATAGCTTTCTTTTTGTTTTCTTTTCTTCTTGTTCTAAACATGAATAAATATTCTCCAGCATTGATCTCTGCATTAGCAGATGTGGTCAGAAAATTTTCCACCAGTCTGTGGAAAAATTGCTACTAAGATGAAGATGCAGATTGTTGATCTGCAACCTAAATAGTATGCTAAGACACTAAGAGGAACCTCCCCACACTCCTTTATTTCTATTTTTTGCAAAGGAATACCGCCCTTTTCCAACCTTTGAGCCAGTATTCTCATGTTAATATCATTTAGGTTACACAAAAGAAGGTGTTTCTCACAAAACAGCCACCCTGACAATGTTTGAAGCCATACTGCTCTGATCTTTTTCATTTGTAATTTCTGTTATTCACTGACTATCTACTATTAATGGTGCACAATAAAATAAAAGCATGGAAGGCCAAAATAAAAATAGGATTGCAGTTCTTTCTTGGTTAAACATGAATACAGTCTGATGTCTTTACCTATGTACTGATGCTCTCTATGATTTATGCAATAGTTCACAAATACAGAGTAGCATAAAACACCTTTTCTTTGCTACATAAATTACTAATAGCCTATTTTAAATTTTCATCTATTTACATTAATAAAGACTTCATAAATCTAAAGTAAAGTTATGATTTATCTTATGGAAATGGAATTTTTTCATCCCCTGTCAAATTTTACTGTAATTTGAACAAAGCCATCCAGGCAAAGAAAGAGACATACACAGTTTTCTGTGACAATATCTCAGCACAGCTTACCTCTTGCTGTTTTGATAACAGTGGGATGTCTGGACTCTATGAAATATTTTTAACTAATAGATTTACTCAGCTAGATTCAACAGAAAAACCCCGAAGCAAACCACAGATGAGTCTTACTTTTTACTGGTCATTCCAAACTGATTAGTGACTATTTAGAGCAACATTAAAAATAATTTATCTTTACAGAGAGTTTATAACTACAAAAAAACTACATTAATGCAACTCCTACAAAGAAAATCCTTTCAAACCTTATAGACAAATTAAAAAAAGCTAACAAAAAAAATAATGAGACCCCCTCTCACTAACATTTAGAGAACTATTTGATAAAAATTAAACAAAGTGAATGGTCCAAAAATAATAAACAGACTGAATGTTGCCATTTTTAAAAATAAACTCAGAACAAAATAATTATCTTTTTTTTGTGTGTTCTCTATTGGTTGGGATGAGCAATAGAAGGAAAGAAGAAACAGAATCAACTTTGATTTCAAAATCTCAATGTTCTGTGCTTCAACTATATTTTAAATATTTTCTGTTATAACTTCTCAGTAATCATTTAGTCTATTTCACAGTGCCAGTGGTATGAACAATTTGTGATTTTATTTTCTATCCAGGTCAGGCTTACACACACTGTGTTTAATGCACAGTGAAAGTATCTCTTTTAATAAGTAGAAGGATGACAAAAATGACGTGTGTTTTAGGAGCAATGCTAAAGGAAGACAGACATTTAAACCTATTTTTAATTTCCACTTAGATATTTCTTCTAGGAAATGTATATTTAGGCTATTTTAATCCTTGATAAACTGAATTAAAAAAGAAAAGCTAAGATTCTATAATTTTGTTTGTTGGTTGGTTTTGAAGTTTGTTTCCTGGTTAGCTACTGGCAAATGAATATAATCAATGAAAATTATTGTGAGGGCTGAAAGTAATTCTAGAAAACATTAACTGTAAGATAAACCATAAGATGCATGGTAAACAATCACCCAAGACCTGTTGTCTCATATCAATCAGTTTATATTTGTCACATACTATACCAGTACATATACTGTAAGGAAAACTATGCTGGATCATTATCAAAGGCGTATAAAAACATAAAGATCTCATTAATAGCATTCTTTATTAGAAGCCTCACTATCACAGATCTATCTGCATTTCTTTAACAGATAAACAATATTTTTAATCAGGTAAAAATTATCACCTGTTTCTTCTGGTAGAATGATGTATATTGGTTTATTAACACTGCACACGATTGTAGGGTTCTTTTCTTGTTAAAATAAAAAAAAAAAAAATCAACAAAAAGGTGTGTAAAAACAAGCAGTTTTTCTCCTTGCTCCAAGCAATTGCAGCTTAATTTCACGGCTTTGCATTTGTAGTGTATGAAGAAGTAAGGAAGAGAAATTTCAGGACAAGAAACAATGTTTTTTGTAGTCAGAAAAACACCACAAACTGATCTGGAGGTGCTAGGAACACTGTGTGCAGGAACTGCAGTTCTCTTTCTCTTTGTTTATAACAAGGAACTCCCTAAATGCCATGCTGTGGCAGATCCAGTAAGTAAGCTGCACATTCACCTACTCTTCCATTGGAAAATTATGGAATTTTCTCTTGGGATCAGAAACTGTACTTCAAGAGAACTTGCTTTTAGGACAATTTTGGGACCTCATTTCAGTGAAGACAAGGACTCTCAAATGACCTTTAAATTCACTGCAAGAATGGGAGAACAGAAGCAATTAGTATATTTCCAGCAGACAGCATATCATTCTTTCATTGTATGCTTTAGAGATAAATATACTCCTGTACCTTGTTGTGTTGTCCATTGCTTTTTTTTTCATTTTTTTCTTCCCTTTATTGTCCCCTAAAAACTTTTGAGAATTTCATACTTATCCTGAAGAACAAATTCCACAGGTCAAGAGGGGTTCAGAAAGATTTGTTTCCTTCTGTTTTCTTGGTACAGTTTGACACTATGTTCAAAGAGGGAACTTAATATTTTATAACTCAAGGAGAGTTCAGTAGTTCACCAAACCTATAAATGCATAGCTACTTTAGAAATAGCAGTGTTTATTTTGAATTGTTTTCAGAACATAAATCTTAATCCTCCAGTTACTATGACATCAAGAGCTTAACTTTCATTTGCTTTTGAAGGAATAGACAATGATCAAATTGGTAAATAAATGTACTCATTAGGAATAGTTAAAAAAATAAATGAAATGCAAAAAAAAGTTAAATAAAATAAAGTGGAAACCTGTCGCTTGGCCAAGAGCTTTATAATAACAAAGGCCACATTTCTACACTTGAAAAAGAGTGCAGAGAACCTGACTGAAGCTATCATGACACAGGAAATATTTCTGATGCTAGCAAGTTGCAGTCTGCTGTAACTCATCATTACTGCCTCAGCTGCTCTTATGCTTCATTTTGAGTTTGAAGCTATGTTTCATTTACTTAAAATATTTAACAAAATCTTCTCATGTAAAGCATCAAATTAGACTTCAATCTGTCCCTATTTCTTTTTAGAATAAAAAATATATTCAGAAAACAATCTTGTCTAAACAGACACCACAGTATTTAGTATAAGCTGTATTCCTTTTAGAAACCAAAACCAAACCCAAGCATCCATGGGTTTCACCTTCTGAGATGCTGATTTCCTCTTTTATGGAATCATGTGAAAAAAAAACCCAATTCACGCTTCAGAATTCTGTTTACTTATCATCATGATGGGTTTACTCTAATTTCCAAGTCATACTACAGGGAATTCTCCCTGTAGACTTTGATTGTTATATTTCTGCCCTGATCTGTGAGGTTTTCTAGGGAATGCATGTTGTATTGTTAATTTCAGCAGAGGAAAAGAAGAGAAGCAAAATATTACTATAATCATGCACAATCTCAGGTCACAAAAGTCTGAAAAATACCTGCAAATTCTTCTCTTTTCACAGAGGCATACAATCTACATATATATTATCTTTGCCAGATATTGAACATCATATGTTAAAACCACATGTTTTCATTCAGAATCCTACTGAACATAAAGAGTTTAAAAATGTCACACTAATGGAGCCTGAAAGGATGCTATTTCCTCTCAGAAAGAGATCTGCTAATATCTTGGATACTTTTATAACAGTGCCAGGAATTCCAGGGTAAAATGAATCTACTTGTCAATAGAGCAATATACATTTTTAACTCAAATACATGTACAGATACTCCACTTATGATTGCCTATTTGCTACTAGCAATATAAGATGCAAGCATTAAATATATTTGATATTGAAAATTGATATAATGTTGAGATAAGCATGTTCACACCCTTCTTTGTAGCTTTCCCTAGGTAGCTCTCTGTTTCTTACCTCTTCCCTACTTGGATGCATTTTTAAATATGATTTATTTTTTTAAAGGAACATCACAGGCTGCTGCAACATGTAAGGCAGTGTGACTACAGCTCTAGTTTTGTATTTAATTCCAACTATTAAAAGATTCAGGAATCACTCAGATGTCATGATGTGACAAGCTAATGGAATGCAGTAGAAATTATGAAGGGAAGAATACTTGAAGCTGCAAAATTTCTCTCCTTCCTTTAGACAAACATTCCATACATATTCTCTGGCATGCTGCTGTCTCTGGAAAGAAATGAGTTCGATACTATTCTCTTACTTTTCTGTGGCACTGGTACTTTGGAGAAAAGTATAAAAGACAATATGGAATTATTGTTTTTTATTCTTTCTTATGCAAATGAGAACTTCAAAGAGCATGACAAAATTTAAATTCCATCTGGTCTAGAGTCAGTTCTTCCCATTAGGGAAGGAAAGAAAAGGAAAAGCATATCCCAAAAGCCAAAGTACCTTGTTAGAAATAAAGTTGCATGCTGTCTTTTTCATTGAAGAGTAACACTGATAAGGTTGCAGACTGTAAGAAAAGCTAGTCGTCAGCCTCTTCACCATCTGGAAAAGAATTAGCAGGAAAACCCCTTCTCTAAGACTCTGGATGAATGGAGACAGGAGAGGGGAATAAAAAGGGGCAGAACCTCTCCTTGCTCTTAAGTTTTACAGTAAGGCTCTAGTTAGAACTCACAGTATTGTAAATATTATCTAATCATTATGTTTTCAGCTCATAGGCAGAAATAGCTGGGGAATTCTGGTTTTGATTGACATGCTACAGCACAGACAAAAGACTGTGCTGAAGTGACATTTCATAGTTTAAATGATGCAATCTTTTTTTTTTTTTTTGGTTTAAGGAGATATGTTCACGCATATGAACAAAATAATACATGGTAGAAGCTGAAAATATTTTTCTTAAGACACTTAGGAAAGGTCTTTTCAAGAAGTCATCTAACATAGCTTTGGCAAACGATATAAGTCATAGTAAATAAAGAAATTCATTGTTTACTAGTGATAGGTAATGGTTTTGGTTAGTGTGTATTCAAATATATGAAATTTATAAAATTTATTCCTGTACAGTGAGTTCATACAATGCAGGTTATTCACTTGCATAGTGCTGAATGCTCCACATTGCATTCACTCAGAAGGGTGTCATAATCTATCTAGAAAGACTAAATGGATGAACACACAAATACATTTAAAGAGGTTTTTCCTTTTTTGTTTGTATGGGATCAAACAGTTGAGATTACTTCTGTATTACATGGGAACCCTAATACAGAACAGGTGGTCTTTTTGTTTGTTTGGTTGTTTTTTTTTAACTTGTTTTAAAATAAGCAGCACTAGAATAACTTCATTTATAAAGGCTGATAAATGTCAACTCTTTAGGCACTTTAGGCCATGACATGGAAATAGGAATTTTAAGGTGATGCAAATTATTTTTCCCATGAATATTTCCAGTCTGTGTTTCTGTAAAGCAACATGAAGAATTTTAGTCTAATTTACTGTTGGCAAATTGCTAATGTATCATAACACTCAGGACCTCTTCTAACAACCATTACTATCTATGGCACGATACCTCATCAAGGCCACATAATAAAACCTTGAACCCCATGTCAGTAGCCATGAAACATTTTTGCTCTATCTTGGTATCATCTGATAGTCCAAAAATGTCCAGAAGCAGAGAAACTCTTTTGATTAATTTGTACAGAAGAAAAGAGAATTTAATATAAACTCTTGATGCTTTCTTTGAAAATTATAAGCACATTAAACTGTTGGTCTAGTGTTATTAAACTAATATTTCATTTTTATTTTACAGTCCATGCTTTAGAAAAGCTTTATGAGTCTTCCAAAGGCTGGTTACTTAGCAGGGTAGATCATACTGCCTCATTATTGCAAAAAAAATTGACAATTTCTGCTGAAGTATTGCTGACAGCAAGTTTGTGTATATTATTGTGAAACTCAAACAGAAGGAGATACTGAGTTTTTTGTCTTTCTCAAAACATTTCTCCATTGCTGTCACCAATGGGCTTTCAGTTGTGCAACTAATTAGTTGTGCTAAAGCCTTCTGCTCTAAGAGTTATTTTACTTCTCTCCTTGTTTGTCACCCACCTGTTACATCTTCTGTTCTCAAACTATGACTGCTCTGGGGCACAGCCTGGCACACTCTGGATATTTGTGTAGCATCTACAACAGTGAGTGCACAACCTGACTGAGGATTACCTGCACCAATATCTATTTGAATAACTGTGAATTCTATGCCTATGAGAGTTCTTTGGAAAAAAAAAAAAAGAAAAAGAACAAAAAGACAATTGCACTGGAGCAAAAGAGGTAAATATTTTCCTCTGTTTCCTTGATGGGATCTATTTAGTCAAATGCTGCATGAATTAGCATAGACAGCACAGTTTATAAGACAGATGCTCATGCAAGAAATCAGAACATCAAGTTAGAATGTGAAATTTCATTCTTCAGGAAATTGCAAAATTTTTATAGCTCCTTGTGCTTCAAATAGCCAAAAATTTATATTCCAAATATTGTTTTTTAGGTGGCATTTGAAAAAGACGTATTATTTTGGAAAATGCTTTTAATTCTCGCAAATGCCAGCAAACAGTTTTACTGCCTGTTATTTTATTTAAATTTAAATGTATGATTCAGAAAAAGTAAATTACCACATTTTCACAAAATCCAGCAGCTATAAACCTAGAGTTCCTTGTTCAAGCTAGAAATAAACAGTACTGCCATTTAATGTTCTGACATTTATAAACTTGCTGATCAAGTAACATCAAAATCTGAAGACGGGGGAAGGAAACAAGATACGTGTCTCCTGATTTAATGACTTGGTGAAATTTATCTAGGTGGTTCAAGGGGGGTGTAAATTGCAGAAAACATTTGAACTTTAAGAGCTGTGACTGACTATAAACATTTCTACCTGTTGTTTTACCAGAAAAATCTATTGTTTGCTCTGAAAAGGTACTAGAAAGACGGAAAAAGACTGTACAAAACCCCACTACCTGCATGTGGTACAGAGGTGTCTATTGGGTTTTGATTCCCAGCCACATAAATTAACAAATGATTTGTGTTAAGCCAAACCTTCCCAAGCTGCAGGTTTTACAAAAATATGGTATTTATACATGGATGCTCTTGTATGCTGAGCGTTGATGTTTTTTAAGGAATACGTTGCATAGGTTAGGCTACACAAGAAAAACCCTAAGCCCAAGTTGCATACCCTCCATTTCCAGAGAAGAGCGGAGCAAGTTTTTACCTTCAATTCCCAAATGGCAGTGAAGTAAGGCAGGGCGCTAACCTTCCACTTCCAAATCACTATGGAAAGGAAAAGATGAGAGGGGGAGCCTCTGCATACAGGAGCAGAGAGAAAGAGGCTCTCTGTACTGGAGAGGATAGGAGAGGAGAGAACAGGAGACAACTGGAGAGGAAGATATTTACATTTCATAGCCCAGTGGCTCTGGGCACTTCACAAGAGGGGCAAGGTTCTTACCTTGCATTTCCAAATAGCTTGTCATACTCGAGGAGAGGGGCAGGGTTCCTACCTTCCATTTCCAAATGGCGATTTGTACTCAAGGAGGGGGAAGGGGCATGGTTCTTACCTTCCATTTCTATGTGATTCTTCTTCTTGAGGAGAAGAGATGAGAGAGGCAAGGTTCTTACATTCCATTCCCAAATGGCTTGTCATACTTGAGGAGACGAGAGGGGCAAGGTTCTTACCTTCCATTTCCGAATGGTTCTTCATACATGGGCAGAAGAGAGGAGAGAGGCAGGGTTCTTACCTTCCATTTCCAAATGGCTCTTCATGCTTGAGGAGATGGGCAAGCTTCTTACCCTTCCATTTCCAAAGGCTTGTCATACTGATGGAGAGGAGAGGCTCCTCTACCTCCTCAGCGTCCTCTTCCTCAAGGTTTTCCCTAACTAACTCACTCTTCCTTTTATCACCTTTACTTTAATTAGGTACTGCTGCAACCCATTAAGGGCAATGCTGTTCCTCTGCTTTGGTAATTAGTAAATCTGTGACTTATCAGGAGCCAGGTCATCTGTTAAGTTTATTTGAGCTTATCGAGTATTTTCTGAGTTTTTTTTCTTTTAAACAGATTTGTAGCCTGTTTCCATCAGTAAGGGGCAACTCTTTAGAAGAGGTTTGTCTTTTTGTTTCTCACATTTTCCAAAGTATAGAGCTTTAACCAAAGAAGAAGTGGAGGCATCAAAGTCATTTTATACTTGCATAAGAAACATAAACTTGGCACATGTGCTATAGTCTAGATTTGCTTGCTGTGAGACCATCTGATTTATTTGGGCTGAAGTCAGACAGCCAGGTAGGTTTGACATATATGTTCACCAAAAAATTCAAGATTGTCTAGGCAAAGATGCTTTTTTTGGCTCAAAACCATTGTTTGCCTGCAAATCCTTGAGGTACAGCAAAACAGTCTGGTACTACATCAATGTATGTTTTTGTCTAGGCATGTGTCAGCACTGTCCTGGCATATAGGGCTTTGTTAAAAAATTGCAGCTGATTGACAAAGGAAAATGATCACTTGCCTTTGTCTGATATTCATTAGATCACATTTTGAATACTCTTAGTTTTGGTTTCCAGCGCAAGATGTTGGTAAAGTGGAGTGAGTTGACTGAAGGCCAACAGAATGGTCAGGGCTGGCAGATCTGCCCTCTGAGCAGAAGCTGCAAGAGAGAGGTTGCTCAACCCACAGAAAAAATGGCTTTGGGAACGCCTTACAGCAGCCTGCCCATATCCACAGGGAAGTTAGCAAAAATGTCAATTTCTCCTCTGTTGAGGCGTGGTAGATGAGCGCAAAACAACAGTCCCAGACTTAAAGAGGAGAGGTTCCAACTGGAACAAATTGTCCTGGGATCACTCTGAGGACAGCAAAGCACTGGGATAAGCTGCCCAAGAAGTTGTGGAGTTTTTGCCATGGAGGCTTTAGATACCTGACCTAACAAAGCCCTGATCAACCTGGTCTAAATGCTGAATTCACTATTAACTCTAGCAAGATGTTAGGGCAGATGCCTATCTGAGATAACTTCCAATGTGTGAGATCCCATGGAAGGCCATCTTCCAAATTCTCTCATGATTACCTTTGGGTTATGCAAACCACTGAATGTATTCTTATTTTCTTAAGGAAGGTCTAACTACAAATCCATGAAAAGTATTATAAATTATAACGTGGGAACAAATGCAACAATTCTGACTGCAAAATGATAACTGTAAATAGAGTTGGTAACAGAATGTCTTGATTGCTAGCAGAAACACTTAAGACTGTGACTTTTAGAAAATATCTAGCTCTTTTGACAGTTAGATCACATTTTCTTTAGGAGCCAATGTTGATTAAGATTCAAACAGGAATGGTCCAAGTCTTACAGGTTTGGTCTGTAGTTAATGTAGTCCATATTTTCATTTTAGAGGGCTGTATCTTATTAGCCCACTATGAATTTTTCTGTATTCTTAAATGTTTAATAATAAATGATAGAGGAAGCTGCAGGTCGGATTAATTATTCTTTTTGACTTTGTGTGTGTGCACTAACATTACTGAATTTTCTGTTACTGATAATTAAGCCCACAACATAATTCTTTGCATTGATTAGGTACCATGCAGGTGCCCCAGGTTCAGCTATTCCAAGATGTGGACATATAAGTCAGATGTCCCTGCTACTGTTCCTACATGTTAGCAAATGCCCCAAATAAAACAGGCCAGAATTTTCCAATTAAATAAAATAGGCGTGAGAGGTTTTCCTGGAAAAGTGTCATACACTTGATCAAATTCATCAGGCTAAATACTCTTTTTTTGTTTCCCCTGAAACAGAGCAGGAAGCCTTTCTGCATAGGGCATTGGTTGGTACCCAACAAAGCTATTGAAGAGACAAAAGTCACAAGTGTAGGTAATGTGATTACATGGACTCTCTTACTGAAGGACAGACCTTTGCTGGAAGGTTAGGTGCCCATAGTTTCCATTTCACCCAGAAGCCAATTCCTGTTGATAGATTGTGTACATTTTCCACAAACACTGGAAGTGGGTTTCATCTTAAGTAGCTTTAGACACTTACAACATGTAGGGGATATATCAGAGCTGCTCTGTTAGATTCCCTTTATTGTCAGCAGGGAGAAGTAGGTACCAAGAAATATGATTCATCTGTCCTGCCTTAGATATCTGCTGAAGGGCGAGATGACTCATACTTGAGCAAATTGTATTATCTTCCATTGATAAGAAAAGAAGTTCAGACAAGTAGCCTGACTGCAAGTAAATCTGACACAAGAAAACAACACTGATTCATAAATCTGGAACCAACAGAAGTTTTGTAATAAAAGGGAGAAACAGCCTCATTCCTAAAGAAGAGCCACATTTTCAGTGTACCTGCTTCAGACATTATTAAAACAAATCCAGATAAAGACATATTACAGTGCTATGATCAAAACTACAAGTCACAAAAGTTTGAAAAATCAAACTTTTTCATATATTGAAGGTTTTTCACCTTCAATAAAGCCATGGGAGACGAGAATGATAGTTTATTTTTCAGAATCTTTATATATCTGAACCATATTTCATTAGCTCTATGGACCTGAACCTTTGTTTGGCCACCAACCAGTTCCCTCTGAGTATCATCAAGTATAACTTGCAGCAAGTAGCAAAAAATAAAAGCTTCTTTGGAGCTCCCCTTGTTTCTCTCTGGGAGGGTAAAGTTCCTCTCAATCTGAAATCTATAGGGTACCACTCTAACCAACAAAGAGTTCACAGCTCAACACAAGACTTTCTGTTCCTATTTTTCATCATTATAGACAACAATTTCCTAGAGCCTTCTTTGAGGAATTATGTAATTTGGTGAAAATATGCCTACATCTACCTCCTTTTGTCTTTTTTTTTTCTTTTTCCAAATGAAAAAAAAAATCCTCAGTTTTTTCTCCGATGACTGCATAAAGCCATCAGAGATTACTTGACTGTGAGAAAGTGCTCAGCCAGAATCAAAAGAAACAGAGACAGAAGTCCCAGAGCTGCCCTGGTGGTATGTAAGGCTGCCAGGCAGTTTCCCAACTCCAGAGCTCAGCATCATGCCTTGCCTAAGCCCTCTGTCCTCCCCACTGTGGTGCTCAGCTGCCCAGTGCAATTCTAGCTGCCCAGAATGAATCTCTCAGTCATTGCAGTTTCAGCACCACATAATCCTGAAAGGGATGTGAACAGAATAAGTTTAGGCCGCAGGGGGAAATATACACATGCCAAAAGCAAAGGGAAGCCAAAATGCTAGGAACATAGTAAGTGTGGTCACTGAACAAAAACATGACACACCCAGAAAGCTGAGTAAAGGAAAAATTGTCCTGGGTGCCTCCACAGTAGCAATGCAGAGCCCTGAGTGGGACAGAGGGAGCACAACATTCATGTTGAGAGGTCATCACCTTCCCCATCCTGGAGAAGAGTAACCAGAGAGAACAAACTTTCACTGAAAGGGAGGTGAAATCTTCTAGCAGGTGATGATGATGATGAACATTCAGCAAACTTCAGGCTTATTTAGAAAAAATGCAGGAAGTTTTCAGTAATTTATGATGGATCTTCTTAATAAAGAGAAGTGAAGCATATTTTTGAACATTGTAATCACAGAAAAATGATGACGACTCCCCTTCTTTCTCAAGAATCAAGTAAAGGAGAAAAACCTGCTGTGCTGCTTTCTCAAAATTTAGCACATGGGCACCAAAATAACAAAGCATCTCCGATGGTAATTTTGACCAGAGTGGCTGACCACCATATTGAGGCTGTGGTCACACATCCTGACCTTACTGCAGCAGAGCCAAGTGAAGACACTGCCAGCCCTGCCTTGTTCCCAGCTGTTTATCTGCACTATTTGCTGGGGCTACTGACTTGTCGACCTGCTGGCATAACAATTCAGTCAAGTGCTCTCTGCTTCAATAAAAGCAAGGCAGATGAGCTGGTATGTCATAAATATAAGGTCTTCTCTAGGCTGAGCTGTTGAAACTGGGTCCTGAGGTGATCAATCACCTAAGCAGTCACCACCAGGATCTCAAACCTTAGCTACCTCTGGCCAAGGACTATTTCTTAATGGAGAGGGGAGACCAAGCCTTTGCCCCTCATTCTGCTGAATTCTAACATCTCCATGCTTTTCCCCTGATAACTGTCTCCCCACAAACTCTGCCATTAAGTCATGCTAAAAACTTTTCTCTGATTGTTCTGCTGCCTTGGCCATCAACTTTAGTGTTTCAGCTGTCTTCAGCCTGTCTCCTTCCCTGGTACTGTGTCCCACAATGCCCAATCTCCCTCCAGCAGAGGTCTACTCCCACCGTGTTCAGATCCCTGCAGTTGCTGTGCATTTTGGCTCATAGTTCCCAGTGCTTTGGTTGTCTGCTCAGTAAAGAAGCTTAAATCCTATTTGGCAGGGTAACAAAGTGCATGGGTTCCTCAGGAAAACAGTAAGTCAGCTGGTCCTTGCTGTGCATTGAAACTAGGCACAGAGAATTGCAATGAGATAGAAATTTCAGTAACTCTCCAGTCCAGGAGGTATGGTGGGCTGGCTTTCAGAAAGGGACACTGAGAAATGTGCATAGGGAATCCCTGTCTTTAAAGAGTCTTACCCAGTCTTCTCTATGGACTCATCCCCAGTGGTTGATGGGTGATCTGAAGGAAAACAGACTACTTTTTCTCTCTGGTCTGAGCTGCCCTTTCCTTATGTCTGAAGTAAAGCTTTGTGGCTGACAGGCCAAGCCTTGTTGACACCCTTCACCCTGAGCCTGCTGTTGTGGGACCAGCCTTAACAGGGTACCCTCAGCTCCCAGCACTAGAGTGTGTAACTTTAATGTCAGTCTCTGACTCATGATTTCACTTTCAAATGAGATACACAGTAAAATTTGAAGTGGCAGGGAGATATATATCCTCACAGAGGTGCGTTCTGTTAAATATTACAGCTGATTTCTCCCCAGAATATTCCTACACTGCTGTGTTGGTACATGTATCTGAGGTGGTATGGTTTAACTAAGAAAACACTCTTGTAAATGCAACAGAAATCATCATAAAGGTATCACAAGTAATTTATAAAACTAAGTTTTTATCACGATGTATAATTAATGAGACACAGTCTGCAAATACTTTTGTTCAGCAGATAAAACTATAAACTTCCTATTCCAGAAATGAGATTTGTGATACACACAAAGGTCTGAAAAATGGACCAGCAGTGAGAAAAATGTGCATTTGTCGCTCATACCTCAAAAATGTTAGAAAAATATGGACAATGATTTTTGAAATGGGCTTAGTCTTTTAACAAAAATATTGAAAAGGCTTAGAAATAGATGAATCGTTTAAGGGCTTATTAAGTTCATTTTCCCAGAAATTCTGAACTAAATTCTTCTACAATTCCAGTATTACAGTAAGCCATTTATTCTAAATACAACAGGAAAAGAATATCTATCACTTGGATATTTTTAAACTGTCTCCCATAATACATCCCTGATAAATGAAGCATTGTGGGGCCAAGCTATAATGGGAGAAGAGCACCACCAATGAAAGCACTATTGTCCTTGTGCTACCTTTCATCTCAAACTGCAGATGTACAGATAGCCTTTTTTTCCTTGGGAAGAAAATTTTCTTTTTTCACTCTGTTCAATTCATTTGCTTTGAAAGCACAAATACATCCACACATACTTTTGTCTGAGTTTTTCATCAAAGCACTTATCAAAGTGAAGAGACATTGACCTTGTGTTCCTTTAATATTTCACTCATATGAGTCACCACCTAAGCAATGCTGTGTTTTGTCTTAATTCTCAGTTATAGTCATATTTGGTAAAGAACCACACTATCAAAATACAAATTTTAGAACCACTTTCCTATTACTAGAGAAAAGCTAATAACTGGTTAAGTAAATAAATGGCGTAATAAAATAAAGCTTTTAAAGTATTTGTGTGCACAATCAGGGTTAGTGGAAAGTGTAACTTTGCCACTGATTTTGAATCTATTATAAATTTTAGAAGTTGTGTTTGACACTTGAGTGGTTGAAGCACAAACAGAAAATATGCCCCATGAGCCCTGCTCAACAACCAAAAGTACTTCAGCCAGTAAGACAAAAAACAGTTCAGCATGAAGAACTCTCATATTTTATTTTTAATGAATATGGGATCAGAGCTGAAATCATTGCTTCATCAAAGTAACCTTTCAGTTCATTAGATACACAAATTTGAAAAACTCAAAAAATGTTGTACTTAACAATATACCCAAGCCTATTCTTCCAAAACAGTATGTTTCAAAGTTGCAATATTTCATTGAGAAATACATAAGAATTACATAGAAGTTTAGGAAAAAAAAGACATTCTTTGGTTAGATTGCAAAACTCACAAACGTTGTCCATGTTATATATCAATATACTTTTCTATTAACATAATTGTTAGCCATAACATGGAAGACAGTTGTGCGCATCTTGAAGCTAAAACATTCCTGGAATTCAGATTAGTCTTTGAACATGTGAGTAGAGTGCTTTTTGAAACAGAAATAAAAGATATGTCACTCAAAGCAATGAAGTTTTTCCTCATCATCCCACACACACGCAAAAAATCTGTTATAAAATGAAATATTATGAAATTTTTAATTACCCTGACTTCAGAGTAAAATGAAGTAAAAGCAGATGGATAAAAAAAGGAAAGGTCATACTGTATGTGTATGAACTAATAACATAGACAGCATTGATTTCTAGTATAACTGAAGTGTCTCTGATAACTTTTTAAAATAAAGTAATAAGTGTAAATATTTGAGGCATCTAATTTCAATGGTATAAATGTCCAAAAATGTACAGTGCTGCAAATATTATTGCTGCACATATTCAGGCATACAGTTTTCTAATGACATATGCAAACATTTGCTTAAGAAATACTTCAGTCAATATGGAAGAGATTGAAAATTATTCCAAACATTTAAAAATTACACATTATTTCCTGAAAGCTACAGTGAGATGTTTAAATACAAATATTGACAACATTCTCCATTAAAAATGTAATTTTGAATTATAATACATTTAAAAATAATGTTAATTTTTTTCAGTTATATTAGACTTGGGATGAACTGGATTTTCTTCATAGTCTCAAAATCTAATAGTTTTCTTGCCTCAAATAAAAATTTTAACTCTTCATCATGTTCCAGTTACTCAGGTTTTTGTCTGCATCCTCTTCGGACCAAATGGCAACTGACCTCTTCCTGAGTCAGGATCCATAAAACTGTTGCACACTAAAAATTCTGTTCTGCCTTTGGAAGTCTGGGTGTCATCTTGGTTTTGGTTTGTTTCTCTGAACCAGCTCCTGTCACAATCACTAAAGCAGACAACCATGATCCTCATCCAAGCTTCAATTTCCCACCTCTCCTTCTCCAATATGGAAAATAGGTTTCACATCTTCAAAACCAGTTGCTATGCTGGTACAAACAGTGTACTCTTATGGGATGGCCAGCAGTTAGTTCAGGCCTCTACACATGGCAGTCCACTCTCAATGTCCTTTTCAAAAACTTGATCCTGTTATTTAAATGCCAGAGCATTAAATTAATTAATTAAAGTTAACACATCCAGGAAACTGTCTAGTGAATAGTGACACAACTTTCTCCTTTACTAGAACGAAAATCCCTACAAAGGCATACAAGTACGCCTAAGATATAAATACAGCTATGCAAACACTTAAAGGGTATGGTCAAATCACTCTTTCAAGTTGCCTCAAGTTAAAAACACTAAGAATTTTTCTGAGGGTTTGTATATGTTTTATTTTAACTACAGGAATTAATATTTTGAGGCCAGGTCACAGCCAGCATGGGTTCATTAGGGTAAAGTCCTGCTTGTTGAACCTGGTTTCCTTCTATGACCGGGTAACTCACCTATTTGGTCTAGGAAAGCCAGTAGATGGATCTTTGTTAGACTTATGCAAAGCTTTTGATTCTGTCTCTCACAGGATCCTTCTGGACAAAATGTCCAGCACACAGTGGGATAACTGTGCTAAATGATGTGTGAACACCTGGCTCATGGGTCAGGCACAAAGGGTTACAGTGAGTGGGTAACATCAGACCAGTGACCTGTCACTAGCTGGGCTCTGCAGGGCTCCACTCCCAGCCCAGCTCTCTAACATCTTCATTACCCACCTGAATGTGAGACTCTAAGCAATACTAAGTCTGCGGACAACACTGGACTGGGAGAAATTGTTGACTCCTTTGAGGGCAGAGAGGCCCTGCAGACAGAGCTAGATAGTTAAGAGAGATGGGCAATCATCAACTATATGAAGTTTTACAAGGGCAAGTGCCAGATTCTGTACCTGGGCCAAGTCAGCCCTGGTTGTGTGTATAGATTGAGGAACATAAAGCTGGAGATTAGCGCTGTGGAAAGGGACCTGGGAGTCCTGGTCAGTTGTGGGGGGAATAGAATGTAAGAAAATAAAGATAGTGCAGAAGGTAGTCTCACACCTGAGGAGTTGCAGCAGTACTAATCCCCAAAGGTTAGGAACAGGCCTGCCCTTAACAGGCCCCAGCTGTGTCCAATAAGAAGAAGAGTGCTACAAAAGAGTGGGTTAGCTGAGTGAGATGAGAGATGGAGTTTGTTGGCTGTGCTGTGAAGAAGGAGTAGTCTGTGCTGGGAGGAGCTGCCCATGAGAAATCACCAAGAAGGTATGGAACTTTTATGATAAGGTGACAACAGTTAATGGCAAGTGGAATGTGAGTCAGCAGTGCCCTGACAGCCAGGCAGGCCAAGCAAGTCCTAGGGGCCATCAGGCACAGCATCACCAGCTGGGCAGGGGAGGGTTGAGATTACTTGGTCTGGAGAAAGTGAGACTGAGAGAAGGCTTCATTGTGGTCTTTAAGATCCACACGAGGGGAAGAGGTGGGCCAGGCATTGGTCTCTTCACTCTTCACCAATTATGGGACTCAAGGAAACAGCACGGAGCTGAGTTAGACAAGGTTTAAATTAGATTTCAGGAAATTTTTTTTCACCCATGGGGTGGTTGAGACCTGGAACAGACTCCCCAGGGAAGTGATCACAGATAGCACCAAGCCTAACAGAGTTCAAGAAGCGTATGGACAATGTTCTTAGTCACATGGTGTGACTCTTGGAGTGTCTTGTGGAGTGCCAAGTGTTGGAGTTTAGGATCCTGATGCATTTGTTCCAAACCAGTATATTCTATGTCTTTGTTTCTGTTTTAAAATCTCTCCAGTGTTTTAAGACCCTTCTCAAGGTGTGGATCTCTGTAACGGGCACCTCTTTACTCCTGTTACCTTGTTCATTAATTACCTGTTGTATTTATGCTATTGAAGACTATTGCAAATTTCTATTTAATTATCTACTTAGTCTTCTAGAGTATTTGCATTCTAATATAATTATTCTTAAAATAGTCTTTCTGTAGGCATAGCTTGCATTGTTTTGTTTTGAAAGGAATATTTTTCTTTTCCTAGTTTACCAAGTGAACCATATCTTCTTGTGGCAATGATTTGTACTGCTCATTATTTAACCAATTACAGAATCTTTGTCATCTTTAAATTATTGACTATGATTTTATTTCTTCTAGACCATTGACAAGGGGTCAGAAATCTCTTTTTGCTCAGCTTTCCTCATAATGCATTCAGCCATGCCACATTGAAGATTTAAGCCACATAAATTTAACCTTTTATATAACATTGAATTTAAGTAGAGTTTAAGATATGGGTATAATACTGAAAGTACATATTGGAACAAGTAGACTTTTATACTTTCTATGTGCTGTCACAACTTAAATAAGTTTTAAGAAAACCACTTCAACCTGTAAAAAGTGTCCCTCAGCAATATCATTGAGCTCGTAAAAAAACCCCTTAAAAATATTTTTTATAACTGATATTTGGGTATTAGTGTGCTTGCTCCCACAAGGGTTTGGGGCAGGAAGAGTGAGGTCCTTCTTGGTGGTTCTTCAGTGAGTCTAGACTCTAGTTTCCCATGGTAAAGAGGCATGTTTTCAGGGAAGGCACTGCTTGTAGTTGCTACACTTTTTGAATGAAGAATCAAACAAATATTGGACTGCAACTTATATTAACATATTTCTGCCACTAACTTCCTCAGGCCTAATTTCCTTATTAGTTCTACACAGACTATAAAAGTGAGATTCATTATTAAATATGTCTATCTTTAGCCTGACTGCCTTTCCTGATGTAGCTATCGTTTTTCAGAAGGTGCATCGTCTCAAGTGCTGAGTAACTTATTTACTCCTATACCACAGAAGTTTCTGTAGATATATACCTTAATGAAAACAGCATTTGAAAACTGTCATGTTTTCAACAAGGTTATATCACAAGCCATAGTCAAAGAAAGCTACACTTCTGATCCCTTTCAGTGCACCTTCACTTCTTCCTTACATTCTCTCCCTGAGAAGAAAGCCTTTCCTCTAAACTGGGGTGCATCTTAGTCTTCTATAATAGTTCCAGCCTTTATAGGTAGGAATAAATTGCATGTATAAGGCTCTGGTGAGCAGCTTCTTATGTCACGGAAGTGCCTGTCATAGGTGTCCTGTCTGTTATGTCTAATAGAAGTTTCTGCTTCACCAAAGGCATGGGAGAAATAAAACAATATTGCATATGTCCTCTAAAACCAGACTCCAAGCCCCAAAAATTTGCACTACATAATGAGGCATTATTCCTTCTGTCCCTGAACCATAGAATGTGTGGAGGTGAAGGAAGGAGCAGAAGCACCTGTTTTCTGCACTCTAGAAAGAAGCAGAACAGAAAGAATAAAACAGGTTCACCTCAAATTAAGTCTGACAGTATTAGGCATTTACAGGGACACATTGCCTCCCACTGCCTCAGTCACAGCTTGTGGCATTTACTCAAAGACCACTAAGCACACATGTCAGCATATCAGTTCAAACTCCTTAAAGACATGTCAGCACCATACCTGGACCACAGCATCAAACTGAAGAAGGTGATGTGTCTGGCACTAAAGCATATGTGATGACAATGCTTTTTCCCAAAGAAGATGGTTGAATTCAAAATAAAGTAATGGAATCATAGAATCATTAATTAGGAATAGACCTCTAAAGTCACTTAGTCTGAACATTAACCTAATACTGTCAAGTCCACCAATAAACCATGTCCCTAAGCAAAGCATTAACTAGTCTTTTTTATTTCCTCTAGGGCTGGTCACTCTCACAACTTCAATGCACAATCTCTTCTGATGCTTCTCAACCCTTAAGGTGGAGTAAGTGTTCTTAATGTCCAATCTAAATGTCTCCTGACACAACTTGAGACCATTTCCTCTCAACCTATCCTTGTACTGTGAGGAAGAGTCTGATACAGCCTCCTTTCATGTAGTTATAGAGATAAATAAGTTCTCCCCTGAGACTCCTTTTCTCAAAGCTAACCAACACCAGCTCGTTCAGCCTTTCTAGACTGTGCTCTAGGCTTGTGTTGCAGACCTTTCACCAGCCAAGTTGTCCTTTTGTGGACATGCAAAACCAAGAAATGCAAGAAGTGGAAGGCTGCATCTCTGGGTTTTGCTTATAAACATATATACTTGGAATGTGTGCCTACATGGCCTTGTTGGTAACTTGTGGGTGGAGTTGAAAAGATTGGGCCAGCTTGAAAAATACAGAGAGGCATATTCAGTAAGAACATATTCAAATAACCACCTCTTGTGTGCCCTAATACTTTTAAGATTGCAGTTTAGTTCCATCTCACTACACATTTCAGGCTAATCAAATATGTACTCCAGGACTTTCAAGAGGAATTCATGTTTTTGGGGGAGTGTATCTACCTGACATGTCTTCAAGTGGTTCTCTTAGAAGTAGATCACCAAGAGCTAGCCAACAATTTCAGTATCTTGGACAGTTTGTGTTCATTTTAAAAGCAATCTTTAAAAATTCTCTTTAGGAAGAGACTGCAAAGTGGTCTTTGAAGCCCTGAGAGAATAGCTAAATGGATATCAGAGGTCTCACAAACAAGATTGACTTCAAGCACTAAGACAAACTGCACCAGAACCCCCAAACCAGAGGAATCATTCTCATAAATATCTACTTTTAGTCAAATGAAT
>LTAT01000004.1:101220085-101237065 GCA_003286495.1 Chlorodrepanis virens | reverse complement strand
AGAGCTAGCCAACAATTTCAGTATCTTGGACAGTTTGTGTTCATTTTAAAAGCAATCTTTAAATATTCTCTTTAGGAAGAGACTGCAATGTGGTCTTTGAAGCCCTGAGAGAATAGCTAAACGGATGAAACGGGTATCAGAGGTCTCACAAACAAGATTGACTTCAAGCACTAACACAAACTGCACCAGAACCCCCAAACCAGAGGAATCATTCTCATAAATATCTACTTTTAGTCAAATGAATTTCATTCCTTGCAAGGGATATACTAGTATGGCATTGATGTCAGGTTCTGTATTAGTCTCATGTTCAACTTCTAAACATACTAAACTACCTTTCCTGGGCCTTTTAGGCATAATAGTAGCATAGCTATGTCCTGGTGTTGTCATCCATCATGGTCCCTCTCTCAAAGTTAAATTTAAGCCTCTGTCTTTACAGAGAGTACTGTAAATTTTAGATGAGAAGTGGCTATATGGAGGCACAGGAGAGCAGTAAGCTCCTTAAAACAGCTGTAAAAGAGGTCATGGATATGAAATTAGTCTGAAAACTGAGAAAGTAATGACAAATTCTAAATCAATTTTTATCAAGCAATTGTGGTGTGTTGACCTTGACTGGCTTCTCGATGTCCACTCAGTTGTTCTCTCACTCCTCAACAGGATAGGGGACAAAATTAGATAACAAATTTAAATGTCAGGATAATTATAGAAACATCACTTACTTGCCAATTACCACCATGACAAAACAGAACAGACTCAGCTTGGAGAAGATAAATTTAATTAGTTTTCAATTAAAATAAAGTAGAATTGTGAGAAACAAACAAACAACCCACACCACCCCCCTGTCCCCATCCCCAAAGCAGATCTCCTTTACTTCATCCACTCCCTGAATGATGCAGAGGGATGGGAATGAGGGCTGTGATGAGTCCATAAGAGTTCCTCTCTGCTACTCTTTCTTTCTCATGCTCTTTCCTTGCTCTACTGTAGGGTCCCACCCACAATGTATAGTCATTCACAAACTATCCAGTCTTCTCAACTGGCTATAGTCCTTCAGGAAGAGGCTTCTTTAGTGTGGGTTTCCCACTAGGCACAACTCCAGCCAGAAAAACTGATCCTGCATGGGCACTGCTCCATGGGCCGCATCTTCCTTCAGGACATATCCATGTGCTCTCCTGTGGGGTTCTCCATAGTGTACAGGTGTAAATCTGCTCCAAATTGTTTCCCTATGGACTGCAAAGGGACAGCCTGCCACACCATGGGCTTCTCCAGGGACTGCAGGGACCTAGGGCACCTCTTCTTTCCTCTTTGACTTTGGTGTCTGTCACAGAGACCATCCCTGCAGCCCCCTGCTACCCCCACCTTGACATATAAACCCAATAGAGCAATTAACAGTCTACCGTTTCCAATGACAGGTTGTAGAGAAAAAGAATACAAAAAAGAAAACACAAAATCTTGAGAGTCATAGTAATAAAAATCAAGGACTTTATGCATAAAGTGAAGTGAATTGCCAAATTACTTCCATGTGTAAGTTTCTGTGTTCTGAGTATTTGTACAGATTCAAATGGTCATTCCCTACCTAACCAAAATTATTTGAAGACAATATGAAGAAGTAGACTATGGTGTACCATAGTGCTGATCTACTGATAAAACTAATCATAAATCCTTTGTTTAAATGAAAATTTTGGTTGTTTATACTTCTTAATAGTTTCTCCAGCTTTAAATGACTTGTGAAGATGTAGTTAGGAGAATTGCAAAAGTGAAAAATTGTAATAGCTGGAAAAAACAGGCCAGTTTTGTGTGTTCTCAGAGCAGGGATGCACAAGAGTTTCTGCATATAGTTACTGTACGTACTTTGCACTTAATGTTCATATTCCAAGTTATAAAATGTATCTTTCATTCTAGCATCCAGGGGTGAGCACATAATAAAAATATAAATAAATTATTAAATAAATAAAACCACAGTGAAGTTATCCTTTATGGTAAGAGCTTTTGGAGTAGTATTGAAAGAGGAAATCAATATAAACATTCAAATCAAGTTACTCAAATACAAGTCACTCAAATCACTTTTTTTCCTTTTGATGAAAATGGCAGTAAGCCTTGGTAGAAATTCTGCATCTTGTTTAACAGAGAAAAATAAATACATGTATATAATTATAAATTGTGTTTATTGTAGGATGCCAAAAGTAGCACTAATGATAATAATTTCTGTTAACACTCTTGAGGCATATTGTGATTTTACTTTTTTCCCATATGGCTTGCCTGGAGAGACTGTTTTAGATAAAGAATTTTCTTTTTTATGCGGAATTTTCAGTTTTCCTGAAGAAAAATAAGTGAGAAAATGCATTAGATCAGTCATTTGTTACCCAATTCAAAATGGATTAGCAGAATACTTTAGACAAATACAAAAGAAAAGCAGTTTTAAAAAATGAGGTAGACTCTTTCAACAACTTATTGCAAGCTTTATTTTGTTGTGAGGCTCATCATCAAGCAGTTACATGAACTCCCACTGTTACTTCTTATAATGAAATAAAATAAATTTTGCTTGCCTAGACAAGATATAACTAATGAAAAATCAACCCTCTCTGCACTGAGTTATTAAAAAAAATTAAAGAATAGTAGAATTTCTTATATCTTAATATAAAAGATGAAACTTCTCAAGGAAAAAGAGCTCTTGCTCTGTAGCTTCATCTACATTCTTTCTGGATTTTTACTCAATTGAATCATCTGGTAAATTAAATTTGTTCCATCTATTGGTGCACTTGTCTTCTGGGTTAGTAAAAACATATGAGAGTCCAGTGAAGGGAAAAGGAAAAGAAAATAAAAGAAACATGAGACAATAAGTGATACAAAACACTGCAAAGTCACCATTATGTGGATTGCCAGATGTCAGCCCTTCTTGGGGATAAATATAGAGATATGAATTCTGGTAACCTTATTGTGCTGACTGTTTAGAAAGCATATGAAAGTGTATATCTGCTTTTTTCTTCTTGGTTTTTATTTTTGTGATTTTTTTTTCTTTTTGTTGAAGTATTCTCAAACAAAATTTATTTTTTGAGAGCACCAAACTTTGCAAAGTGCTCTTAGAAACTACAAAATAAGTATCAAAACTAAAATTGTCATTTTAACTACATAACTCTAAAGACAATGAAAGTTTACTGCCAAAAACTCTTTGTCTCCGCTTTGCTGGATGTTGTGAGCTACATGTTTCTCATGAATGGGCTGAAGAAAGTGCTGTTTTATCATAGGTATGGAGTCCTTCCTGGAAAGAAATCCTTACCTGGGCTCTCATTCCCATGTTTTCCTTTAATATTGTACTTCTTCTCTGTGATTAAATCTTATCAGACTTCCTAACTTCAGTTGCCATCAGTGGTTGAAGACACAAAATAAAATACATATTTGTCATTTATCCTGTCAACGTTTCATAATAGTTGTGGAGCAGCAGCATTCATCGGCATGAGGGCGGGGTTAGTAGTGCAGGTAAGACTCCGTGCCTTTGCAGACAGTAGCATCTTTAGAGAACTTTCCTGAAAAGAGCTATACACAAGATGGCTTTCTGAGTTCTTCTGACTATGAGCCTGAGGCACCTTCAACCTGCTTTCCTCATTGATTGAAGGAAGTAGCTGAATAACAGGCATAAGAAAGAGTAAATAAGTGGAGAAGAGCCGGGCTGTTTTTGCTGTGAGGGGTCAGTGTTTTTGGGATACTTCCCCTTCATGTGTTTCAAGTCTGATCTGTATGGAGAGCAATATTTAATGCGGTCTTGATGACATACCACTGATATTTCTGAAACTAAGAGATGATAACAATGAAAAGTTTAAAAAAAAATACTTTATCTGTGTAATATGAACATATATCTACCCTCTAAATAGACTGTTAGGGCTTTCTTGTGGATTGACCAGTTCAGTGACTAGTACAAGGATGTAGGTGTGAGTAATTGCTGCTAATGAAGCATCAGTTGTCGTAAACATTTATACCAGGACTATTGCAGGGAACCTCAAAAGTGCGGATAAAAGATGATACAAGTGTCCTAAGGGAATGAAGATAAATCACAAGTGATTAATTATATGTCACTAAAAATGCAACCTTAATAGCAGGATAGGAGAGGTAGTAGGGAATACATAATTATGCTTCCAATTTCACCTTGTTATGAAGTAATCACTTAAGAGTTCCTTGGTCCTGATTTATCCCTTGGGTTGCAGGGACACATGAAAATGTGAGAAAGGGTATTTCTGAGGTAGTCCTTCCCTGGACAGCATGTAATATGTCCCTAATGTGTTGAGTCTTATCCTGGGTTCTGATAAAATATCACATCAGAGGTTGTAACTTGCTGAGTCAAGAAGCTGGTAGCTTGTAACATTCAACCCAGGCAAGAGAAGAGAAGCTCCAAGGAGCCAGAACAACTCTTGACTCCTTTTTTTTTTTTTTAATCCCAGATGACAAATTTCTGTAGAATTGTGAGATTTCTCTGCTGGTAAATTATTTTTCTGTCTCAGGTTAGATGATGACTTGGGCATGGCAGTTGCCCTAGATTATGTTAATGACTCCTAAGCAGTATCACCATTAAAAACAGAAGCAACTTGAGTTTTACGTGTGACTTGCTTTTGAAGCTGCCAGCCTGATCATGTGGTGTGCCTGTAGCAGTTCAATGATAGACATTAGGTGCTGGATAGTCACATGACAAAGTAAGGAAGATTCAAAATGCTATGGAGGGTAATGCAGTGCAATTTTCTACAAGGCTTATTTATTAAGTAAGATGACAAGAGCCACTCTGAGTCACAGCCCCGAGCAAACCTGAATGACTCTTTGGACTACATATCAAGGCATTGCGACTGCAGACACTATGATTAACATGCTAGTGTGCTGCATGTCTTTATCAAAAAGTTCTTCATACTGAATGCAAGCCTATGTAAGCATGGGCATACTATCATAGCCCCAGAGACTGCAGAAAAATCTGAGGAAGAGCATGACAATTATTCAGCTAAATTTATCAATGATCAAGAACATGTATTAATAATGGACCATTAGTGATGACAGAGATATGACTTGTTCAGTCTGAAGTAGTGCATGATGACAGCAATAACCATAATGACAAAAAGCTTTTACAATCAGACATGAAATGACTAAGGTGCATTTCACTTGCTACCAATATTAATAATGTCAATAACAATGATTTTAGATATGAGAAGGTTCAGAAGATTTTGAAGCATTACCTCACAGGTCAATTACTAGCCACTAACAGTGTGCAACTATAATTCATTCATTGTCTGCCTGCCTGCCTTTCTGCCTGCCTGCCTTCCTTCCTTCTCTCTGTTGGGCTAATAAAAGCATAACTTTTTCTGGCAGAAATTACTTTTAAAATTAAAAATATTATTCAGGTTTTCATCTTTGTAAACAAAAAAATTATATATGTAAAAGACAGAAAATTAAGTCCAGATAGCATTCTTTACATCGTAAATAATATTGAAAAAAATATATCTCTACAATTATTAAAATATTAAAATTTATCAAATCAAATTTTTATTTTGGTTTTAGATCTATCCATAATTGTACCAAACTACATAAAGTTACATTAACTCTAGAGTAGCAAATGATGCATTTTGGTATTGATCACATCAAACACTGCAATAAGCAGGATTAGAAGGATAGAAATTAGTGTTCTTCTACATGTCAGAATATTAGTTATTAGAATTTACAGTTATATGACCACTACATTTAGCCAAGAACTTTGAATTGATCATGAATTAACTTATTCCTTCTTATGTTTAATTTAATTTTCAATGTAATTTAATTAAATCCTCTTCTTTCCCTCTCTTTTTTAAGTCCAGAACATGCTTAAATTGGAATTATTTAAATTATAAGAGTGCAATTTAAGATAGCTAGTTACAATGCAAACTGAGCAAATAAATAAGAAGAAAGTAATTTCTCCAGAATGCTCAGCTGATTTTCAAGCTCTATCTATATTATGAGCATTATCCAGGAAAGAAGCAGTAGTTTATCTTTCTGACAGCAGAGGTTAAACTGACCATTAGAAGAGCAGCCAGGATGTGTGCCAGGACAACTTTGTTTAGCATGTGTTTAAAACATTCAAGATGATAAAAGCCACCACCTACTATCTCAATGAAAGCAGTCCAGCAAGGAAGGTGATTTATATTTTGAGGACTGATCTTCAGAATATGAAAATTGTCTATTCTTCTTGAAACAATGAGGGACAACAGCTTAAATTGCGCTTCTGTAACCCAATAGTTGGGAAGTTTACTAATACTGGCTGATGTGGAAAATGTAGAGTTCTGGGGATTCAGTCCCTTTGTTGCCAGAAGAGATAGTAGGTGACTTAGGTCAAAATGGCACAAATCATGGACATTCATTTACAACACTTTGGTCATAATCTCACAAAGTTGGTCAGGCCACTTTGGATCCTGAGGTCTCAAAAACTGGTTTAGGTGACCCTTTGTCCTGTATACTATCCAACTGACTTGTGGTGTTGAACAGCCACAGCATTCCTCTAGTTTTTGCCCATTCTTGGACTATTCCTGCTGTGAAGTGACTACCATTATCTGATAGTATTGATTTTGCTTTAGGCAGGAAACTGAACCATAACCCTTTCAGCCTCTGTGACCCATGCTGCTGCTTCAGCCTGCACCAGACCTGAGATTATTTCAACTCATACATATATTATTTTCCTTCTGATTTGTCAAAAGCACCAGTGTAGTTAACCTGCTAAGTTTACTGTAACCCTTTTCCTGCCCTTAGAAGGAGAGGAGGAGTCTTGCAGGGGCTCTTTGTCCAGTCTCGTGTGGAATTGGCTGCAGGCAGAGATGAATGTTTCATATGCCTTTAGGGTGACCAGCCATCCTCTACTTAGTCCCTCTCATAACAAGTCTCCATCCCAGAGTGGTCATGTTTCACATGCAACCATTCCAACAGATAACCATATTTCTCTTCCTTTTATTCTACTTATTTTTCCTCTGCTAAGACAGCCACCTGAGTGAAGGAGTTCATTTGATTATTTAAGAGTTGGGCTGTATGGTCCGCTTTCTGCTGGGCTGTTCCCCATCCAACTGATGCTGCTATGGATCTTACAATTTTCTGGATTTCTCCCACTTCACTTTTTGCCATACCAATACCTACCCTATTTACCTCTCACAGGTTTTGTTCCCAAAAAGGAAGCCATTCAGTACACCCCATAAAAACTGCATAGGAATCTGTATAAACACAGACTGGCCTCTTATCCAAATTCCTTATAGTCAGACTCCAGACTGCTGTTAACCCTCCTACTTGAGCACTGCCCACCCCTTCTGTTCTCCCATTCACATCATCACTTGGTTATTTTACGTACCGTTAATGGCAATGGTTTCCTAAAGCATCTGTGTGTGAAAGATGGGAAAACTACATCCCAATATATAATTAACTCATCTCCAAAATTCACCCAGGATCTTCATCCTGGCAGTTAGGCCATTTTCTAGACAAAAAATTATTCTGAGCTCTATAGTTTATCTCCCACACAAATAAGTATGATTTAATCACTATGAACTAAGTGTCTAACTCTCACCTTCTCCCATCTTCTACCTTTTTTTGGTTTAGGCTATGAAGAAATCCATTTACTTGAAATTACTTTAGCCTGCAGGCAGTGCACACAGGAGACCTTCCGAGCTGTGTCAAAGGATGAGTACCTTTCGAGGCATTGAAATCTAGCCTTTTGAATTAAAGGAAATCAAGAGATAGGGAGAAGAGAGCTGGTCACATTTCTTTCATCTGAGAAAATAATATTACATTTTAAAAGTGTATGGGACAAAGATCGAAGTGTGAATGTTTGAAAAAGAGGAATCTTGATTCTCTTTGACCTAAGAAAGCTGCCTCAGGGTATCTTGTAATGGATTGATGAGAAAGACAGCTTCTCCCCAGCCCCTGTGGTGACTCAAGGCAAGAAAGTGAGGAAGAGCTGTGATGTTGGGAGGAAATTCATTTTATAGTGTGGACCTGTTCTGCCTTCATTGACAACACTTTGAAATGCTTCGTGGACATGCCCACATCCACAAGGTTATGATATTTTGCTCTTTTATGGTGGTTGTTTTCTGCATTACAGGATCATAGAATCATTTATGTGGGAAAACACAATAGACCTAGGGGTCTACATGTCTGTGGATCTGACTTCTCTTTTTATTTCATGCACAACTTCTCTGAAAGCTGTTGCCCAGAATAGTTCTCCATCCTTTTGAAGTCATGTAACAGTAGTAGGTTTCTACCATTTTTTTTACTTCTGATGACAGCTGGGCCCAAAACTCTCTTTTTGAAGCTTTCCATTGAGACCTGACCAGAAGATAATAGCTGGTCACACAAAGTGGTTGGTCTTGCTGTTCCTGCAGATGCCCTAGAAAACTTCGGTATCTCTCTCTGCGATGTTGTCCTTTTTTTCCCTTTCTATAGAAATATTATTCTGTATAGACATAATGATTGTGTCAGAAACATGGAGCTCCAGCCCAGTTTACCTAAGCTGCTTAATCAGGTCAAGTCTCCTAGCTCTTTCCGTAAGCCAAAATTCTGCTAGAAGCCTATTATCTATTACATCTCACAGGTGGGTCGCACCTATGGGTCTCTGGATATGGTATATAGTTACCTTCACTTTTTATTCTTGATGAGTTGTAGGTTTGGGGGTTTGGAGGTTTTGGACTTGATTTGTTTGTTCGTTTGTTTTGTATTTTTTCTCTTCTTTTACTTTCTCCTGTACTTCTGCTTCCTGACTTCTTCATATTGCTATCATGGAGATGTGGTGAATCAGTCTTTAGTTAAATTATCAATGCTCTGCCTGGGAAGCGAAGGTCAAGAGGGAGTGAATTTTTCTGCAATATATTCCATACTTTGGGATTCGTCAAAGAAAGAGACTGACCTGATTGGAGGCCAAGGATGATTGAAAGTATGGTTAAAGTTGTGCAGTGACATAGAATCTGTCTCAGAATTTGGTGTCCTCAGTAAAACTGTGAATAAGGATTCCAAACTGAAAACACCATCTTTCTACCTCCTTGTCTCACTAGTAAATACATTTCTTGGTCAGAATGAGAAGTTAAGACTTGTATTCCTGAACTCAGTTTAGTACAACAAAGTGCAATAAACACACTTACTAATTAGGTATCTTTGTCCATGTTTTCCTGTTCATCAGGTTGAGACCTGTGCCATGCCAAGTGCTTGTACACTTGGCAGAGAAAAGAGTGAGAAAAACAAGAGAAAAGATCTTATCTCCAAACTAGGAACAAGTAGGAACTCCTACCTGAAAAAGTTCTGCTTCACAGAAATCTATTAGTATTGATTAAAATTTTTCTTTTAGGATGCAACATTATGAATTATAAATGCTAAAGTTCATGCTGATAAATGCCTAGTTAGTGGCTAAGATAATGGAAGGAGGAAAGGTCACTTTTTTCTTTCCTTAAAATAATCATTCTTTGCAATTACCTTAATTCATGAAGTACTGAAATACAACCAGGACATGCATTCATTGCTGTCTTGTAAAAAAAACATGTCAGTACTGAATTTGTTAAGAAAAGCTTTTAGGTGGAGCACTTGCAGCCCATCCATTTCTCAGAGAGTGCTTTTAAAGAGGAAAGAACTAAGAATGAGGTTTTGCCTGTGGTTTCTAGGCCTTTAACTGATTTCCCTGTATTATGGTTTTTTTTAGTAATTTTTCTGAATGCAGCTTCATGACTGCTTCTTACATCAACAGCACATTCAAAGCTTAATGAATGTAATTTGTAAGACACTGATCTGCTGATAATGATGGACAACACCAAGCAAAAATTCCCCTCTGATGATCATTGCTATTTCAGACTCAGAACAGAGAGGGACTATATTCTGTGATATCTAGCACAAAAGAAAATAGTGAGATGTTTTAACTGTGAGGCTGGTACTGCCTTTTCTTAGAAATTCCCCTCCTTTCCTAGACTTGTCTTTTATCAGTGATGTCAGAAGTAGAGAAAGTACTTGTGTGCCCAGAAAAAGCATACCAAAAATTGTTAAATGTAGAATGAACTGGAGGGAAAATGTAGAGGATACTGTGAGGAGAATGCCATGAAAATGTTCTGAAAATCAAATGTGGTTAAGTATCCAGGTAGGTTAAAAGGGAGTCCATCATTTGAGAAGAAGACCTACAAGAAGTCTGAAGTACAACATGAAGCCATACATCCTGAGACGCTGCAGTGAAGAATTGGAAATACCTGCTCCCTAGCTACTTAGCTACATAATCCAACTTGCAGTCAGAATTAGCTGGATGGTTTGAGTATTTTACACTGAAGACCTTTGTTCCAGTCACTGAAAGAAAAAAAAACTCTGACTACCCAAGTTCCAGGACTCACTGAAGTGTCACAGATATTTACACTCCTGTGTTAACACATACATGGGTGCAGAAGCATGGGAACCACCACAGAAATACTTGCACTGTAAAGTAGCAAAGAACAAATGCCAAACAAACGAGTAAGTACTTATTGTACAAGATTTCTCCGACAAATCTTTTTTTTAAGATCTTTTTTTAAGATTGTGTTATAGTTGAATACTTTCATGAAGTAATCTCAGTTTTCAGTTACAGGATATTAATTATTATATTATAGAGGATAGTATTAATTATTCCATTTTAGCAGGTATCTATTTTGGATACTAGTGGACGTTGCTTAGTTAAGTGTAAGAACACTAATCAAAAAGCTTTTGGCTGAGATATTTTAGTGTCAGATTCCAAATAAGTGGGTAAACAATGAAAACAAAGCTGATTTTCTTATAAAATTAAAATTGTGGGGAAAAATGCATTAAAATACATAGGAAAGCTCACAATGATATTTTTAAATGTTGGCTTGTATAACTAAGGATCTTTTTTTCCTTAGATATCTAACTTTTATGTTTTGACTTCCATATAGATTTTTTTCATGTCTTCATGAGACAGATATTTTATTCAAAAGCATAAACTGTTTGCTTTAAAAAATCCTATAAACCCAGACAGATAAAGATTTCTTTTTCAGTTCTTCAATTGTACTTGATTTGATTGTGCTAGCATAATTAACCCCTTAACATTGCAAAATAGATGGGTCTGAAGTACCTCTATATTTAAAGAAAAATATAAATGGGTGTTGAGTTTTTTTATTCCTCAGAAGGAATTAGTATTACAGTTTGAGAGCTCCTGCAATTTAATAAATTATTACTAAAATAAATAATTGTTCTTGACTTCAGGTATAGCTTCTAGTTATATGTTTTGTGGTATAAATATACAAAAGAAAAATTAAAAAAAAAAAATTAAATGCCACACCTAGTTCAATGCAAGACTGAAAAATTAAAAGTAATCACCTTTGCTCATTGCATAAGTGAGGCTTTTTGTCAAATAGAAAAATTATTTGAAACTGTTCATATTATCTTTTAAGTAAAGCATCATGTTCAAATTTTGGGGTTGTGAACAGGAAAAGAAATGTGCTGTTATTGCATTCCAATGCACTTTAGATATCCAAAAAGCAAAAGCTTTGTTGTGCTAAGCTCCTCACAATCTAATAAGAAAAGGTAGTTCAGAGTTAAATCTGAGCTAAACAGATATCACAGAGCTGGAGAAAAAAGAGAAATTAGTGTACAGACAGACAAAATGTTAAATTCATTGCAGCATCTGTAGGCAGCAGAGCTAGAAGTAAAATTTCCTAAAGACAATCAGGGGAGACAAGGAGGGAGTGTTGCCCTTTTTGTCAGTGACCAAATGGAATCATGGACCCTGCCTGGGGTTGGGTGAGGTATGACCTGAGAGTTCATGGTCAGGATCAAAGAGAGGGGTGGGACAGGTGACATTATAGCGGAAGTCTGCCACAGTACACCACTGTAGGAGAGTTTGAGACCATTTAAGCAGTCCCCTCATGGGACTTGGTGGGATGCATCAGCAGGTCCTGATGAAACCGGCTGATGTCGTGACTGAGCCACTATCCATCATATTTGAGAAGTTGTGGCAGTCTGGAAAAGGGGAAAATATAATTCCCATTTGTAAAAAGGGAAGAAAGAAAGACCTGGGGACTACAGAATGGTCAGTCTCACCTTGGTGCCAGGGAAGATCATGGAGCAGATCCTCCTGGGATGTATGCCAAGACGTTGAAAATGATGACATGAGCCAACAGGGCTTCACTAACTGCAAATCATGCCTGCCAAATTTGGTCTTCAGGTCAACAGAGGTTATTCTGTTGCTCTTCTCCACTTTTGTGTGACCCACCTGGAGTACTGGAGCCTCTAACACAAGGAGGGCAAGGACATGTTGGAGCAGGTCCAGAGGAGGACCATGAAGATGATCAGAGGACTGGAGCATGTCTGCTATGAAGACAGTCTTAGAGTATTGGGGTTGTTCAGCCTGGAAAAGAGAAGACTCTGGGAAGACAATTATAGCAGGCTTCAGCTAAAGGTGGGCTAGAAGAAAGCCAGAGAGGGACTTTTCACAAGGGCATGTAAGGATAGGGAAAGGAGAAACAGCTTTAAATTGGCAGAGAGTAGGTTTAGATTAGTACTAGAAAGAAATTCTTCACTCTGAGGGTGGTGAGGCAATGGAACAGGTTGTCCAGAGAAATTGTGGATGCCCCATCCCTGGAAATGTTCTAGGCCAGGTGAGATGGGGACCTTGGGTCAACCTGGTCTAGTGGAATGTGTCCCTGCTCATGGTAAGGGAGTGGGAACTGGTTGATCTTTAAGGTCCCTTCCACCCCCAGTCATGGAATGATTGTAGGATTGATTCCATGATTCTATCATCATGCCCACTACTTATCTGTAATTAGTACAGAAGCAAAACCCTAAAAGCATCTTGGAAGAATTTTACTTTTGATTAATTTCTGTATATTTATAGGGGTAACCAGAATTTAGTTGCAGTTATATTACATCTAAATGCTTTTCAGTATCAGATAGAAACTTATCTATTGTAAAGTTTGTGTTGTCCTCTGAGCTTGATTCTGAATGTTTTAGGACCTTCCAAGTGACATAAAGATTTCTAATATTATACTGACCTAGAGACTTGCACAACAAAGTGTGGGAAAGCACTTTGCAAATTTAAAAAAATTCTTTAAAAATGGAACATAAATTTGCATACCAACATTATAAAGAACATATAATGCAAGTAATTGATTTTGTGTGATATATTAATTGAATTCAAGAACCTCTCAAACCCATTTAAAGCATAAGATGTATAAAATAGAGCAGTCAGTACTTTTCAAGGGAAAAAAACCCAAGTTTTCATACAGAGATAGACACAAATGGAGAACTTGCTGGAATCTTCCTATGAGCTTGCCTCATAGCTACCTCAAACTAGAAAGATTTTATTCTTTTTCTGCATCGTTATGCCACATATGTGATTCTGTGATATGCTGTGGAAATTCTCCAGTCCTGACTGAGCTCACTGCCTTGGACTAGCGTCAAACTAGAGTGCTGAAACTGTACTTCACAGTATAAATATTGGGGCTTAGGCATTTCAGAAAGGGAAGAAAAACTTTCTTCCCTTTGGGAGTTTCAGATGGAGAATTTCAGGGCTAGTTTCTTTTGTGTTTGTACCCCTGTGTACTTGCTCCTTTTTTTAAAATGAAGTAGAGGCAGTCAACTATTTAGCATCAGCATTGTCCCAAACCAGGGAAGAAGAATAATGTAACTTAATCCATTATAGTAGGCAAAATAAGATAGGAAGAAGAGAGTTAATATAAAGCTATTTGATGTCTCCTTGTTCTTCAGGTTATGAAAGTAAAACATAATTGAAAACTTTTACTTGTTTCTACAAAGTACGTTCTTTATTTTCTCTGTGGATAGAGGGCAATAAGAAAGGAGAGCTACTGACCTTCTGCACACATTAGCATACTGCAAGACTTTGTGTACATAATGGGGTGAAAAGGAACCTCCAGTATTATTCTAAATGTCACAGGCCTTATAATCTGAATTAAGTACCTTAAGGCTGAATTGTTCATCACTGAAATACAAAATAAGCCCTTGAGAGTTTAAAGCATGTGATTCTGTTGCTAAAAATGTAAAACAGAAGGCATATTAAAGAGGCTCATACATAATAATGCATAAAGGACAACATAGTCAATTTAAACTAAATTTCTGCATTAAATAGCTTATTATAATGGAGTTATTATTATTGTGACAGATAAAAGTGATTGGATATAAACAATGCTATATGCTTAATATTTTTTATTAATGACATATGCATGCTGAAAGACTAATTGTACCTACGTCTTCACTTTGGCAATATCCAAAAAATGTTATAAATTAATAACTCACAAATTGTCGCACAGATTAAAAGCAATCATATATGCCAGTTGCTTGACTTATAGCTGGACTTTTCAGGCTCTAGACATTGTCAGTTACTTTAATCCTCAGTAAGTCTTTCTGTTTAATTACAAACCCTCCTGTATGCATATGATTTAATAATTCATGCAAACTACCATGCTGCTTGTTGTGATAAAATTTTTATCTGTGCACACTGGGAACACATGAGGGCTTGTAGTAGTGCTCAGTTTATTCTTTCCCAATAGTTCATGACATTTACATTGGTCTCCTGTGATCATTAATATGCCAATCCAACTGTTATTTTCAACCATCCTTTTGCATGACTGGCACACTGTCTGTGAAAATCCTTTTCCATAAATTGCAGCCAGCAATATCCCAATGCTTTGCTGGACGGTATTGAATTTTTGATGAAGTCCAATTTATTGGTCAGCTGCTCACAGATACTCTTTGTTTGTTACTTACTAGATGACAGCCTTAGGATCCAACATCAAAACTGTATATAATTTGGGTAGTGATGCTCAATAAATGGTCTTTATCATACAAATACAGGAGGAATACATTAAAGGCTAAGCAAAAACATGAAGACTAGTTGAATTATTTGGTATGGTTTCTATTTTAATTGAAAAGAATTTCTATTCTAAAATCTTTGAACAGAATCAGCCTCTCTTCCATCATAGAAAAAAAAAAAAAAAAGAAGTGCTTTTATATTGTTTAATGATGGATTATATGTTTTGAAAGACTAATCATATACAAACATATTTGTTTCTTAATATCCTCAGTCAAGGAAAGCTAATAGGTACTTGGAATATGAATAGCTGGAGGCTAGCAAAAGTAATCAAATAAATCAAAATTGCATGTGCAGGTATGTTCTGTCTGCAGGACTGGCACATGCATAAGAAGAAAACTCACAAAGGAATACACATTTGCAAAGAAATATGCTCATGAACTATACCTACACGTTTAATAGTTGTATAATACAAGTAGTATGCTAAATAATAGAACATTAAATGGTAGGGGAGAGAAATTAAAGCCAGTAAAATAACCTTCAGTTTAATAGAAGGCTAGGATATATTTTCCTGAATCAGTACAGATTGTTTTGTGTGTTTTTTTTTTTTCCAATCTTGCTAATATCTTGAAATATCAATGGAGAGAAGAAAAATTATTAATTTCTGAGAAAAAGTATTATAATATGGTACAGTAATAATAAATCTGAAGATGCAAGCTGTAGCTTGCTAATATTTTAATCACATGAGCAGTTAATTTTTTGATTCAAAATATACAACATTAAAAAAAATTACTAGTATTACATTGAAGTCTGCTAGACATTAGGGAACCTCACTGAAAAAAGGCTAGAGGGGCATTAAAATAAATTTTCTTTAAAACAGAAGAGTGTCATTGGATGGTAGAAGAAATCTCTGCAAGACAGCTGGGTTGGGGATCTTTGTCACATTAAGTTGTTGGGTTTTTTCTGTGTGCAGAATGTAATGTAGTGCTGTGATGGAAAATTAGTTGTTCACTGGCCAAAATGCAAATAAATGGATGCCAAACTTGAGCTCAGAGAAACCACTGCAAGAATGGCTCATTTGTGCAAACCAAAGGAAACACCTTACTATAAAAAGGGTTCAATCTGAGTTTGATTCAAAAATGTTATGACTAACTGGTTTCTCCTGATTGTTTTTACTTAAGTCAGAAAGGGAAGATAATAATGTAAATACAAAATGGAGGGAAATATTTCTATTTCCTGACATGTGGAAAATTTGTCTCTATCATGCAGACATATATTATGGAGCTCCTGGACAGAAGATTATTTTTTATTGTCCTGAAACATAAAATTGCAGATAAAGATCAGAGAACCTTCCTTCCTTCTGTACTTCCTTCCTTCCTTCCTTCCTTCCTTCTGTACTTCCTTCCTTCCTTCCATACTTCCCTGTTAAAATTCTTTCTCTTTTATATTCTGAGAAATAGTTTCATGTCAAAGTGTACAGGAAAATTAAAGTTCTCATGACACTTAAACATGTCATTTATTTAATCTGAGAGAAAATTAAGAAGTCTTCTCAGGCTTGTCAGGAGCACTAGATCAATCCACCAGCTACTTCCTCATGTATTTGGTTTAGATTCTGCCACAGGAGAGTTTTAGATGAGTTTTGTCTACACAAGCCTTGGAAGCAGAGAGAATGTCACAGAAAATAAAAGTTAAAAAAAAATCCATGAAAGTTTCTAGGTTGTAACACATTTTCCAAGTCACCATATTATTTTAGATAATAATGTTTATTTGTTTGGTAAATCTATGGGGTTTTTTTGCCAACAGATGGTACTAGTGAATATAGGGCATAAATCTGTGAGGAGTGTAGGAAACTTGTCATTAGAGAACCAGTAGAAATTAACAAAATGATAATCTGAGGGAATCAGAAGTCTAAGGTTACAACTGAGAATTAAAAAAAATATCATAGCATCTAATCTATTCCTTCTACCCATAACATATCAATTTCTGTTACTGCTGGAAGTTTGGATTACTGTAGAGAGTTTTGGCTATATCTGTGTTACCACAAGCAATGTAGCTTGGTTTTGGTTTGGGTTTAGACATGAGTAGGAGATGATTCCTGATGGTCACCTGATACTCCATCATCATACTCTGAGACTCGTGGTGTTGAAAGAGACTATCAACATCCTGCTTACAATGAAACAGTTCAAACCTCTGGGTTGTTTTTTTTTTTTTTTTTTTTTTTT